>JAODKN010000001.1:15078363-15112487 GCA_026774425.1 Petrocephalus zakoni | reverse complement strand
ATGTTTGTTTCTGTTTCTGTGTGTGTGTGTGTGTTTTTGTGATCTATGTATCTGTTTCTGTGTGTGTGTGTGTTTGTGTGATGTATGTATCTGTTTCTGTGTGTGTGTGTGTGTGTGTGTGTGTGTGTGTGTGTGTGTGATGGTATGTATCTTTCTGTGTATGTGTGTGATGGTATGTATCTTTCTGTGTGTGTGTGTGTAATGGTATGTAATGGTATCTGTTTCTGTGTGTGTGTGATCGTATGTATCTGTTTCTGTATGTGTGTGTGTGTGTGTGTGTGTGTGTGTGTGTGTGTGTGTGTGTGTGTGTGTGTGTGAGAGGATACACACAGTCCCCTATAAGGTTTGCCTTTCATAGCCCTAAAATTCTTGCTTCATGAATAAACACTAATAGCGATCCTAACCCTGGCCGTAACCCTAAGTGTGACCACAAATGGCTGTGGTTTTGCTGGTGCCTGGGCATGGAGTCACGTCATCCTCTTCTCTTTAACACTGTTTTTGCAAGATGTTGTTGATTAAATACGTGTCAAAGCTTTATGCCACACATGACTATTTTATATGTGAGTTACACCCCATACATGCAGAACTGAAACGCCCATATTTATAGGGACAATTTGAGGAAACAGCAGTGCCCCTAGTTTTATTATAAGGAATAGCATCTTTTCCCTTTTACTTTAGTGATCGATGAAAGTGGCGAGGCGGGTACCAGACTAGTGGTACGATGCTCATTTAGACTGCTAGTTGGGGTCCGCACTGACACCCAGCTGACCCCAATTGGATAATCAGCTCAATAAGGGCTTGTGGGGGTCAGCTGAGTGGATGCAGAGAGAGTATCACTGTGCCAGAGGCCAGGTGATGTCAACAGGTCCTTGGTCGGACTGATATGTTTCTTAGTGTTAATGCGATTTCACCATCTTGTGCATTTATTTGATAAAGTCTTTTGTTTAAGTAATTCCTACCATGCTGTCAGGGGTGGGATATGCAACATGGTGTATGATGAATATTAATCAGATGCTGCCAGCTGTTTGCAAACCATGAAGACCTTGATGGGTCCGAACCTCACAGTGTAAGTGGGAAAAAAATGCGCCTTTAAGGCTTCGCACAGGACACGGGAGCGTGCGTAATTTGGGAGTTCGAAGGTAGCCTCAGCCGGAGTTAAAGTTGCAGCACGGAATTTGAAAAAGAAGGGTTGTCAAAAAGAGTTGAGCCAAGGGCAGTCGAGCAGCACCTTGATATCTTGTCGGGGAACCACAGTGAGGAGATTTTAAACAGCATGTTCATCCTCTGGATCTTAGACAGCTGCACCCTGGGGACTTCTTCCCCTTTATTACATCTATTTATTGATGACATCATGGCATTTTATTTTACATCCTTATTATTCTATATGCTAATGTTTCTTCAGTGTTAAATAGGTTGTGAAGCTCATCTTCTGTTTTCTTCTAATGTGTATTTGGGAAACTCTTTATTTCTTGCCAAGGAAGTAATGAAATGGTTAGCAGGCCTCAATAAAGAGGTCTGATTATAAAACTTGGGTATAATTAGGATGGCTTGAGGAAGGTGATACCAAACGAAATGCACAGCATGTCACAAAAGAAATAGATTTAAGAAGCGCTGTCTCTCCAGATGGCCCCGCCCCCAGAGCAAATCCACACCAGGGCTGGTGTTCGATTCGCGACTGCTGCATTGTTCCGTCCCATTGATTGAGAGCCCACCTGCGAGCCTTGCCTGTCTTCTTCCTCCTGTTCCCACAAACCAAACTAGCTGGTGAACAGCAGTGGCAGCAATCAGTCCTGCTGGTCTCCCAGTTCCCTGGCACAACCCCAGGTCTGTCCTGGGTGTTGTCCTGAAAGGCCTGCCACCAGAGGATTTAAATTTCAGGATTACTCACTGGCATGATGTAATGACGCTGTCCCCGCAATCCCTGAGTGTTGCGGAGATCGTTTGTCCAAGTTTTGTAAAACAATTCAAGCGACTAATTGACAACAATAAAGCAAGATTTAATGTCACCTAGCCCCCCCCCCCCAGAGACCACACTATCAAATATCCTTTTGTGTTTCCGAAACCTTTCAGCCAGACAGCGGTATAGTATAGACAGTCCGGTATAGGATTTGCGAATTTGTGCACATAACTCAAATGTCCAGGATTAGCTAGGCTCCTTCGCCGCGTGACACTTAATGTTTACCACTCCCATCATCGATCTGCCTTTGGGAAACTTACGGCTAGGCGATGGCGTACATGCCTGCTAAGCTTTGCTAAAAAAGGGCAGACTTTGAAGAGGGGATAAGCACCAGTTAACGTGCAAGAAAGAGAAAATCTAAAACCACTGAGCAACACTGACGCTGGGACAAAGCTGGGAACACGCTTACGAAGGCATTGCTGCTGTTCGCACATCGTAGAGGATAAATATGTCTGACCGCTGTACTGTAGACTAACCAGGTGATGTTCATTAAAGGAAACCAGTCAAGCAGCCAATGAATCAATTAAACTCCTCTAGCGTTCGTGTTTATTAAGGTTATTTAAAATTAGCCACATGATGATGAATGACGGTGTCATTGTTTACCTACGGCACAGATATCATTGGGTGCAGTGCGTATGATGAGAGATTACCCTTTTGTAGCTTGTTAAAAAGATATCCTACCGATGGTGCATGCCCTTATATGTGGGTGCCAGCGGAGGTGGGTAAGGTCATGGCATTCTTATGTGGAGAAAATGATTTATTCTTGCCTTTATTTTCCTCCCTTCAAGGGCTGTTCATTTGCTTATTGGACTGACAAACATTTTGTAACAATTTCATTTGCAAATGACTAACAGCATCGTAATATATAATGATATTGAAGATAATATCGGCGCAGATGTTGACATTAAATATTTATGGAATTGATTGCAACCCAAGTCCATGGAACTGAGCTGTACTGTATATTATTAAAGATAAATAAGCCCTTCACAATTGATTTGGAAACAATAAAACCCCCCTTTGTCTTCCAGAAAAAAAAGCATTGCAGCCTTTAATGTATAAACAGAAAGACATTTTAAAGAAATTAAATGCTATTTGTCTCCCAGTTCGAGCTACAAAATACCACTGAGATTAGAGCAGTTTGCAAAGGTGCTTCTCCTCCTCTCCTGTTTGCTTTGTGTTTCACTCAGCGGTACACAAATGTGCAAAGCAGAAAGTATTAAAAACTAAAAAAAAGCTAAGCCACACATAAAGGCGGCCCCCACCATCACAGTCATGTTTGACCATTTTAGTTTTTAATTTAACTTATGTTGCATATTAGAGTAACTAAAAAATGTAAGAAAATTGAGTTTAGTATAGTATACACGGCACTGTGGGAGCAAACCAGCCCACACACTGGCGCTCTTCCCATCATCCTGTGTGGCTGATTGTCCATGAGAAAATATTCCCGCTGTGAGCAAGACTGAGTATGTATGTGTGAGAAAGGTGTGAGAGGCTCCTTCTGTGATTCAGCCAGGTTAAAAGGCACGGGTGTGAAATTTCTATTGTCTTGAGCAAAGGAAAGATGTTCACTCCAGGCCAGGGGCTGGGCCGCTCACCGCGATGCCCTTTGGCTTGTGCAAAGCCCCAGTCACCGCCATGAGCCTCATGGAATGGCTGCTGGATGGAATCCCCCAGAGCTTGACGCCAGCCATGTCCGTCTTTGGACAGGAACTGAGGATGCCAATGGGCATGCACGTCGGCTCACTTCCCATCATGCCATGTGGCCATTTTTTTTTAAAGTGTTCAACCATGAGCTGACTGAGCATATATGTGAAATGTGTCAGAGGGCCAGCCTGTGACTAAGCCAGGTCAAAAGGCAAAGATCTAAATCCTCCACTGTATTTTTGAAGACAATTAAAGAGCACCCCCCACACACACACCATGTCTCTGTCTCCAGTTATTCCAATACTTGCTTTTCCTTCTCATCTGCAACACACCAGTTTTATTAGTTAACATCTTTCAGGATGGCAGTTATGTTTAATTTAGTGATGTTTAGATGCTTAAAAGACAGTAGATGTTATCCCAAACTACATGCACTGTGACAAATTAAAAAGAATGATGTATACAGAGAGTATAGGCTGTATATGAATATGGATGAGTGTGTTTGTATTCAGTACCAATTCACAGGGGGGTGGTGTATCCCAGAGGCTGCATAAAAAGCACGGCACTAATCCCAAGATATTAGCCCAGTATTGAATTATTCTTTTAACCTTTGCATATTTGATTATTCTTTCGGGGTCAGTCAGTGGGCTGATGGTGGGGGCGGGCCTGTTGTTTTCAGCACCGTAGGCCCACGCATGCATTATACTTTGCTTACCATAAACTTGGATCTGCGTTTCAGTGGAGGACGGCCCCTGCAGGAATTAACGACGGTGGGAAATTCGGAGCAGGCACTTAATTGGCATGCGGTGGATGTAGCGGCGTCTCTCTGTGCCAGTCAGAGGATCGGTGGGGCATGACAAGCTGACTGTGTCTGTGGTCTGAGCGCACCGGGGCTCACCATCTATACACAGCTTATGTTAAATAGCCAAGTGAGTTCCTCTCCAGCACTTTGAATTGAAACCCACCAGCACAACAAAAACAACAACAACAGACTAACAGACAAAAAAAAAAACAAAAAAAGCTTTACAACAACAAAAGTGTTGCGTGGGCATGAGGATCTCTGAATTGGGTACCCTCAGACCACTGGAGTTAGCGTCAGGCTGACTGGATGCAAACGACACCAAGACCGTCACAGTTCTATAAATGCAATTTCACACGGCAAAGTCATTAATGTCTCCAGAGGCGTAGCTGCTGATTTGGGGGTGGGGGGGGGGAAATCTGCAAATAAGCAGAAACCTAAATATGGACACAGAATATATCATTTTCTGCCGTGTTATTCCTATTTCAGGTTAAATGTGATGTGGAAGCGTGTGCTCTTTGTGGTCGCTGTGGTGATTACATTCACGCGTAATTTCGCTTGGAGAAAATAAAACTCAGCTGTGGGGGTGTGCCAGAATGGGCAGCAGAGAGGACACTGCGCCGGATTTGTTCATTTATGTACTTATTTGTTTGTTAGTTTGCTTAATTATTTAGGGGGATATTTCAGAGATAAAACATGAGCTTAGTGCCTGGAGAGCTGAAGCAATGGAACAGGAGGCAGTTAGAGGATGCAGCACGACAGCTCTGGAAAACAGATGGAGTACAGTTATTTGTGCTTTAATTATGTGGAAAAATTCTTCTGACCTGTCCAGAAAATTAACATTTTCCCTTCAAGTTTCCAGTCCTTATGTCATGAAGGACAAATAAACAGAATACTCTTAGCTCATCTGTCCTTGTTTGGACGACTCTAGGACTTTCCCAGGACCTATAACAGTCCAAAATGTTCATCATAGGAGGCACAGATAAACGCAGAGAAGGTGACCTTATGGGGATGTCCTCCAGCCACACCGAGCCCTTATCTTCTCACTGAACTAGTGGACAGAATAATTTGGCCACACACTCGCCGTCAGTCGACAGCCCCAGTATGCTGTTGCTTTCTTGAATGCTGATGTGCTTCGCATAAGTTGGGCACATTTTCCCTGGGCTTGGGGGTGCGATGAGGGTTGATACTGTATCAAATCAGCCCCTGACGATTAATGAATTCTCCCCCCATGAATATTCCCCCATTGCAGCTTTAGATGGGCTATTTACAGAAAGTGGGTGTTAGCAACTGAGAGCGCAGAACAAGAACAGCTCAGTTTTTGGCCCCTCATGTGGAAAATGCAGCCCCCCTCCCCAACAGAGAGATGGTGAGGCGCTGGGAACCACTGGGGGAGGGAGACCCAAATATTGTGGATCAGGGGCAGCTTGATGAGCTAATTGTGAATGGGGACTGTGAGAAATTAATTTTGGAAGAGCCGGGACGGGAATTAGAGCATCATTCCATGGGAAACAAATTACTAATTACTTGCTTATTAGCATATATGAGGGCAAAAAACTGTGCAGTTAAAGATCACATTTGTCTATAGTGTGATGCTGCTTAAAAGTCATGCTCACATGTCCTTAGATTAAGGTCATTTCAATGTCAGTCATATATACTGAAGCAAATATATTTGTGTTTTACTTTAAATCCACATTAAAAACAGGGAACATTGTGAATTCTTAAAGATGTACATGGGGATATAAGGTCTGGAATTAGATGGAAAGTGATAAACAGTGATTATGGTAAAAGGTGTCATAATGGGGGTGGGCCAGTGCTGTCACCTTGCAGGCCCCCATTTCACCTCGACAGTGCATGTTCCTGAGAGGTCCAAAGATGGGCTGCTCATGTGAGCTGATATGTGTGTGCATATGGGTTTGTATTTTACCACACTGTAAGGACCAAATATTCCCACAATGTGGTAAAGCCTGTTCATTTTTAGATTGTGGGGACATCTTATAAAATTCTGAATGCAATCAAAACACTAAAAATGCCAAATGTCCTATATTTTATTTGGCTACTTATGGTAAAGGGTAGGCTCTGTAAGGGTTAGAGTTATCATAGAAATAAATGGAGAGTCCCCACAATGACAGGAAGATATGAATTGTGTCTCCCAGCCCTACCTTACTGACGTGTGTATGGATGGATTGACACGATACAGATTAATAAAAGATAACGCAGTATGAAATCACTAGGCTAGACCGGAGAGTGACTCAACAAGAGAGATGCCGCAAGCCTCCGTTATCTAATACTGCCCATAGAATTTTCCGGATCCGTGAGACAGCACGCGCAGGTCTGTGCGAGAAGCTGCTCTCTTGCTGGGAAATGGGGCCAGCCTGGCACACTGGCACTTCAGATAATGAAGCTGTCCATCTGCTACGGGGCATAAATTGGTTGTTCATTGGGGTTAAATACACTAGCGGCAGCAGAGCTAACAATGGAAAGACGGAACTGCGTGTAAAAACAATGGGCTATTAAGCACATAATAGATTTAAAATTAGTCACGCCCCCTCATTTTCCCAGATTTAAAGTGACAGCATTTAGCAGTGAGCTTTACAAGGCTCTGTTTGGTGACTTAACACAGGGTTTCTCAAAGCAGTTCTCGGGGACCCCCAGACGCTCCCGGTTTTTGCTCTCTCCCAGTTCCCTGGGACCCGAGGACCGCTTTGGAAAACACTGATCTAACTGACAGCGCAGCTTTAACAAATGTGCTTAGTTCGGCTCCCCTACTTGTGCCAGTTTGGCTCACTGTTTTACGGTCACTTAGCTGTGGCTACGGAGTTATACTTTGATCAAACCGGGAAGCTTGGGCTCACTGGAGATGTCGTCTTGGTTATGAATTGAAAGAACTTTAGCGTCTCCTTGGAAATTGATCGTCCAGCTATTAACTAGAACTGCCTCAGGTAATGAGGCGCAGCTGACTGGTGAGATCGATTGTCTTGTTTGGCTTAAGTAGGGTCAGCTGTGTAGAAGGTTCAGGGAAGCTGTGGACATGCTGTCAGAGGAGGCGGCCAACGCAGGTAGCAGAGCTTCCTGAGCAATGTGTCACCATCTCTCATCTGAGTGAATGTGGCTCTAGAGGCTCCATGAGGGGGGAAGCCACTTTGGATAAATTAATTTTTTGAAACACGTGAGACAGAAAAGTTCATACTAGACTCATGGTGTAGCAGTCAGCAGAAGCCTAGTACTGTGCCTGCAGTGATTTTTACATAAAGAAAATGTAGGTGGTTGGCAAAAAGCTGACCCGCTCGATCATTGGGATTAAGGTTATGAGTATTTCCTGAAAACTCCACACCTGGCTGGTGGCACCAGCCAGACAATGGGCGGGCATCTTGCACAAACGTCCACTGACCCCCAGACTGTCGAGAATAATCAGTCCACCTAAATGTGATGAGACCTTAAAGTAGATGCTACTAAGGTCATTTAGCAGTATAGGGTTGAGCGTTTAGGTAAAGTCCCAATGCTGCATGCTGGGTTGAGCAGAAAGTGAGTTAACGGTTAAAATCCATTGCAGTTCTGTCATCAAATGGCTTGTAATCCAGACAATGCTCATCATGTTATTATTCAGACCTTCTGGGGTCACAAAGTTACTTATCATGTTACTTTTTCTAAACATTTCCAAACAACACATTCTGACTAAATCACAGACAATTTGCTATCAATTTTGCAAAAAAAAAATAGAGCCAGTTTCTGATTAACCTACCAAGTTAAAAAGCAAATAGGAAATGTCTTGAATGATTTGATTTCCCGGTCAACAGTGAAAAGGTTTTCATTGTCGCCACTATATGTATGAGCGCAAATCAATTACAGATAACATTCAGAAGATGTGATGTTGCCATTATAATACATCTTGCATATTTTACATTTGAACCACACAACCGTGTCTCCGAGCATCGCAGCAGCACCGCACTTGAGTTTAAATCAGAGCAACCAGGGTGCACCGTTCATCAATTGAACTTGAGCAAAAAAAAAACAACACAGCCTTGGAAGTTTGGGGCATTGTCGAGACTCTGCAAATTAGAATGGATGTCAGCATAGATGCGGGATAGAAATATTCACAAAGTGTGAAATTAGAATATGCATGGTTACAACTGTCTTTCCACTGGGCATAACAAGTGAAGAGGAGCCAGTTGTCATGGTGATTAATGCATCAGCGCAATGTTAACCAGTAAAAAAGATGGAATGGGATGTCGAAAGCATTTCAGTCCCTGATGCAAGCTAATAAAACCTAATGCCTTGTTTCTTCTCAGAGGGCTTGGGTGCGATTTGACAAGATGTGACCTGTATTTTCTATTAAATGTCTGTGATCTTGGTTAACGTACGAAACTATTGGAAGACATACATTGAAAGCTGGTACATTGGCGGGCTTTTGTGTTTTATGAAAAAATAGCTGTTTATGAACCCCTCACTTTCATCACTTTATATGAAGCGATACCTTGATACAATATATCAATATATCAATGTATATCAACAATGGATCACAGCAACATTTTCGAAGGGCTTAGTTATTTTCGTAGATGGATGATTGGATGGATGGAGGCAGTATTTCATGGGGGTGGGAATTCTTAATCATATCTCCCACAAAGCCACAGTTAAGCAGAACAGCTGGAGAGCATGCTTATTTAGTGGCGATGAACCGCACAGTGCTCCCATGCCCTTCTAGGGGGAGTTCCTTCATGGTGACAGTTACAGATCAGGTCTGTCTGGCATGGGCATCTCTCATTGCCCTCCATCCAGCATCACCAATTTACCCTCCTTTGTTCTTCATCTCTGACACCTGATTGACCCAATACAGTAAAATCTGAAGTGGAAACGTCTGGCCGTTATCTGTACAGGGTGGGTGTATCGGACACTGCACCTGTGAAAATATGGGACTGCTTGCAGAGGCTTAAGTGCACTTGTGAGAGTGGGTGGTGGCTGGTGTCTTCTGGTATTCCTGGAATTCCACAGACTTTAAGCTGTGTGAGCCTTCCTCACCCTGTGAAGGGAGACACACCCCTCCCAACAGGAAAACCCCCCCGGTCTGTTCCCGTTAGCCACCTGCTGATGCTGCCGTGCCAGAAAGGACATCGACACCCCCACAAATACTGTCCACAGGTTGACATCATCATTCTGAGGTCAGGATAGCCAACTCAAGCTTACGCGTTAGGCTTACCTTCGCTAGTTTAAATCATAGCAAAATTTCGAAATCACAAAACACACATTATTACACTTACATTTATAGCATTTAGCAGACGCCCTTAACCAGAGTGGCTTAAATAAGTGCTTAAAGACTCCACTAGTGAATGAATCACTTTTAAAGCCAGGAGGCACCCAAAACCTGGGCCATTATCTGCGTTTTTCCCCGTCATGCACCAGCAGACAGGAGTGAGAGAGGACCTGTGTCGGTGATGTCATTCCCGACACGTTTTGCATAGGACGCAGACATACCTCCTGTCGGGTGGGATTCTGTGACAAGGTCATGGCGAGTGATGTCATCCTCCCCTGCCTGCTCCCCCCCATGGAGGCCCATGCTTGTCCAATAACCTCGGCAGACTGTTTCTCCTATAAACCTGGAAATGGCCCCTCTCAAAATAAAACAGAAAGCCTTTATTTTAGCATATCGGCTCACTTTAAATTGAAGATTTAATGATTTGAAAACAAGATCTAACCCACCAGAAGGTATACGCACTTAAGATTTTCAGGGATTAAAAATCTTTTAGTCAAATATTCCAGTATTACCATACGGAATCCATTAAAAGCCACGGGAGTAATGTTATTTAATGAAGAATTAGTATTAATTTGAAGAGAATAGGACATTGGTGCCATTATGCTTGAGGTGAGCGTGTGTCTTCATGACGGGGACGCACCGGCTTGTGGTGATCCATCACTCCGAAATCACTCCAAGGCAAGAGGGCCAGGCCGGGAGGCGATGCCCATGTAACACCGGGGAGTGTAAATCAGGCATGCTGGCATTATGTAACATGCTGTTACAGGCAGACCCGCCAATTACCATGGATATATTGTAACGATGCAGACGCGCGTGTGTAGGGAGACGGGCAAGGTACGCCATTCCACTTGCTCAGAGTGTTCTGAAGTTAGCGTTATCGCAGCCAGACGATACCCTCATGTGTAAGGCATTCAGTGCCAGGCAGCCCATTTTCTCAGGGCACCCCGGTTTAGCAAGCCAGTTTCACTTTGTCTCAGATAGGGGGTGCCACATGGGCCTTGACTGGTACTGAAGGAATCATACTTTCTCGCACTGAGCTAAATTAAGCATGCTTGGTTTCTAGATGACGGTCCATCAGCCAGCAGTAAAACCAGCAGTAAAACGGTCCTTCCTTCCCTTCTTGAACCTTGAACCACTGACTCCTATCCTAGGTTCAGGATCTTATATGCCTGTTCTTCCATACACCAAGGAACTTGCACATGCTCAATGAGGTCGAAAAATAATGATCCATGTGCAAACTGAGAACAACACAGTGAATAATGACAGACAACCTGAACTTAAAAAGCTGTTTGGAGATCCATGCCGGTGCAGATGATCTGGGCCAGGTTTCACTGCGACAGAGAGATGCGTGCCGAAGTGCTGCCCCAGAATCTCGTATTTACAATAACAGAGAAGAAGCAGCAGCTTCACAAAGAACTGTGGCCTCTGGCAGCTCAGCCTCAGTGTCTTTAGAACAAACGGCAAAATCCCCCGTGGATATACCTCAGACAGGAGAGAAATATATTTTTAAATTACAATTACTGGGATTATTTAGTGGGAAGTGTCATAGGTGTTTCCTGAACATCTCTTTAGAACATTTGAGATATGAGAAAAGCTGTGATCATCATTCTGCTGGTTAACGGTCTCTGTGTTCAGCTACCTGCTTAGTTACTGAGCTCAGACCCAAGGATTCCCCCAAATGTCCCTTGAAAGTGGAAGAAATGACATCGCAGACACATCTGATAACCAATTTCTTGTTATTCCAATAAAAAATACATTCATACAGAAATAATTTTGCAAAACAATTTAAAATAAAACTTTTGTAAAGCAAAAAACAAAACTTACAAAAATGTTTTTACAAAGATTCTTAAGATAACAGGGAATTTTGATAGAACAGGAAGTATCAAATTACAGAAACATTTGTTGGTTAAGTTGCAAACACACGTGAGGCTTAATTAAGGCTCAATTAACACCTGAATGTCATTGGCTGCTGTTTCAAGAACAAGAATTTTTATGTCCCAGACCCATGTTTAACTGTAATGGCAGCAAACTTTATCATTCTTTTTTTAAATGGCATGCCCCCCCCAAAAAAAAAAAACATATAGCTTCCTAGTTACTCATAATGCACATTAAGTTCCTGTTTAAACTTCAAATTGCAGCTGCAATAAGTAGCTATCTCTACAGACGATACTATATACAGTGTATTTATTTTGGTCCCTTACTTTGTAAAATATGAATCTCCTTTAAAAATGCTGTATGCTGTAGCCGATGTTTTGAATCACAGTTTACACTGAATCTGTTTAGACGGAAAGGGTGCAGAATGCTGCCCGCGGCCCTCGGCCCTCACGGGGCGGTTGGATGCGCAGCCTTCCCGAGTCAGCAGTCTGCCCAATCGCGTGCCAGCATGCCCTCAGGCGATTGGCTGAGCAGCGGCGTGGGGTGGGACGGCCCGTCCTGACTGCTGCTTCTTAATTATAGTTAGTCTCAGGCCAGAGAGCAGCACGGCTGCACTTTGAATGTGCGGCGGCACAGCCTTGCCTCAGCGGGACTCTGCCCCTCCGGACTAAAATAAAATCGACACATTCAGTGTAGAACCGATAAACAGGAAATACTACATGGTAGTAAACACAACTCGACGACCTGTTCCTTAAGTGCACTATGAAAATGAAATTTTCAGACTAGACTTGTTTTAGCAGGAGGAAAAAATAGTAACAATAATTAATAAAACCTTCGTGTGATGCCAGAACAATGATGAAAGCCTAACAGATGATCTCAGCCGGTTACTCGGAAAGTCACCGATAACCATCTGCGTACGCAAAGGAAAGTGCAAGATCGTGTGAAATAGAGCCTTAATAAAGCATTTTGATAAAGCACATCACTACACATGGCCTGTCCCCCACCCATCCCCCAAAGCAGTCATCTACTCCACAGGACGAGGTCGCTTGGATAAGGCACCATTAAGGTCAACAGTGCATCAACAGTGAAAAAAGAAGCCGAAATTAGTCCTGAAGTCATAAATAAGTTAAAGGAAATGGTTCATAAGTAAAACGGTTGCTAAGCAATAGTGGTTTAAACCCCCTCAAAAAAAAGGCCTTATGCACAATAATATAACATTGAACCATTTAGCTGCACTGTACTGGAATCTATTTGCAGTCCTGTTAGGTGACAGGAAGTGACCCTAACCATGCAACACCGGCCTCTATTATGACGTTATAGTTGTGTTATACCTCTAAGCACATGGCTTATACAATGGACTACAAATCAGCTTTGTAGCATGTAAAAAAAACAAGCTACTTAACACATTGCACATGTATTAGCTGCACCAAACACCAAAAAAAAAAAGCCCCTTTCATTCAGAAGGGATTTCCGCCTTCCTTGAGACGGGGGGGAGGGGTACTGATGTCACTAAAGATCGCAGCAGTTTCCCCTCAGGAGACACCCCCCCCGGAAGTGCAGACTCCCTGCTGCACTCGAGCGCATGCATGCCCACCTCGTCCCTCCTTTTCTCCCCATGACCACGAGGAAACGGGGAAATGGACCTTGTTCCTCTGCACCATTCAGTCCGAAAGCGACACAAGTTTCCTTCTGCACACTGGACAGTCACCCGGGTCAGACATTCTCACCGCGCTGGGCCCCCCCGCGGCTCAGCCCGGCACACACGTCCAGGCGGGAGACAAAAAACAGCCCCCCCCAGACACCATGCCACATCCACACAGGGTTTCCCTCATTTTTTCCCAGACTCTCCCCCCCCCCCACACACACAACCCCTCGCACTCAGCTTCTTTGCGTTCTGCGACCTTCTGAGCACCTTCTCCCGGGAAAGTTCCGGAGGCACCAGGAACCGTGCAAAGGGCACTCTCCCCTCTGCTGAGGGCGGCTCGAACCTTGAGCCAAGCCAGGAGATGGGACTATGTCCTGCTGCATCCCCGACCCCAGCTCAGAGGTGCCTCTTCATGTGAAGGGCCAGGTGGTCAGACCTCGAGAAGCACCTACAAGAGGCAGGGATGGAAGGGGGTGACTTCAGGAACGACAGAGGGGCAAATCACACATTTCAAATCACCAAAGCGACACACATTTGATTTTTGGGAAAGCAGAGTCCCTGGAACATTTGGAGGTGTAGGGTCTTGCTAAGGCCCAAAAATGAAACCACTCTGGCATTTGACCCAGCAGCTTTCCATTCACAAGCGCAGCGTCCTGAGCCACAAAGCGCTCCATACATTAGCAGTGAACGTACAATTTTTCTATATTTCTTCAGCTGACACTAATACCCTTCCACAACATCCCAAAGGGGTCTTTCTATTAGTTTTCTTGAGAGATGTGTCACAGAAAGATAGCAATGTGATTGGTGGAGGTGAACGAGAGGCAGCACCTGTCACAGTGGCTGCATTTGAAGGGCTTGGCTCCCGTGTGCTTCCGGAAGTGGCGCGTCAGCTCGTCGCTCCGTGCGAAACGCCACTGACAGCCCTCCCACGAGCACCGGTACGGCTTCTCACCTGCAACAGGAGGCACGGCATTGTGGGTAGGCTGTCTGGGGTCACGCTCCGCCAGTCACACTCAATGCACAGCAAAGTAATTACAAGTAATAAATGCTAGTTAATTACACAACAAAAGCACAAAAAGATTTGGGTAGCCATTAAAAACAGTGGAAAACCTGAATCGTTTTCCACTCCCATTGTGAAATTTCAGGGCTTTGATGGACCGTGTCTCTTAATCCAAATAAGCCCCCCCACCCCCACATTCCAAGAGGGTTAAGTCATACTTTATTCAATGAGGGAAATAGGAGAGAGGGAGTTACAATGCCCCCCAGTGTCATTATTGTCCTTGGAGTTGTAAATCTCGCGGTCGGTCGGGCCGGGCACCCTGTGGTCACATGACCATGCACCTAGGACCTCACCTGTGTGGGTGCGCTGATGTGCCTTCAGGTGCGAACTCTTCGTGTAAACCTTCCGGCAGCCACTGAAGTGGCAGCGATGGACCCGCTTCCTCCCGTCAGGTGACGCCTCCCCAGCTCCGCCCACCAGCATCTTCTCCGCCCCTTTTCCCACGCCGCCACCGCGGACCTTCCCCGGGGAGCTCAGCTCAGGGTGTGTGGAGCCCCAGGCCCGAGGGGCCCCCGCCTCCCTGACCGTCTCTGGTGACGATGGTGGCGTGGCAATGACCGAGGAGCTGAAGTGGCCAGAGACGCCCCCTAGCGAGTCGGCCGTGAAGGTGCAGGTAGGCGAGAGGTCCTCCGAGCTGTCTGACGTCTCGCTGCTGGCATCAGAGCTCAAGCTGTTGGTCTCCGAGATGTGGTGGTCTGGGCCGTCGTCCTCAGAGACACGTGCGGTCCGCGGACTAGGCTCCGCCTTCATCAGCATCAGTTTGCTCCAGAGGTCCTCCTGAGCGTCGAATTTGATGTCGGACGCAGAGACATAGGGCTCACTCTGAAGGTACCTCTCCAGCTCCAGACAGGTCTGGGAGAGAGCAGAGGGGAGGGACGCGTGGTTAGGGCCGGCTAGGGTTCCAGGGGAGCCGCTCTTGCCCAGCACTGCGGCTCCAATACGAGTGCAATCATAATCATAACGGCTAAGCAGCAAAACAAACGTAAAAGACTAGTGCAATATGAATGCCAAACAAGTACAGAAGCAACTGTGCAACTTTGGACATAAAAAGAATTGGATGTGATTGATGTTTACCCAGAATTATTTTCGATTAAACCATCTATAACAACAACGAGAACTATAATAATAATAATAATAATAATAATAATAATAATGCTATCATACATAACGTGTAGTTTAATTTTTCCATGCGATAATTACTGCTCGTAGTTATTCTCTACTTTCCGTCGCAAGCCCGTAACCCACTATTACGTAAAGCCTTGTTAAAGCTTCCGCAGGACGCCTCTCGGCTGATCTGGGACCGGCGATGCCCAGGGCCGGCGAAGGAAGCATCTAAACTTCCTCCAAGCTTCATTAACCCATCCGGGGTTTCCGTGAGAATGCAAGAATGGCTTTGCTGCAGCAGCTCACGGCCTCCCGCACATACCACCGGCTTGCATGTTTTTAAAGTTACAGCAATTCGGTTAGTGGCACTTTGCGGAAGTCCGGTGCTTCCCCATCGCACGGAGCTCCGGGCCAGCAGTGTTTTGGCATGGGTACTTTCCCCACTATGACTGTACAGATGTCAGGAGATCACCGTGAAAACCAGAGGCGCGTATCCTTCGGGACAGTATCGAATCAGACCCCGCGTCATGCTCTCCAAGCACGTTTATAATATGAATATCCATAAATAAGTCCCTTAGTGATTGCCTATAGTGTAACAGCCGTGTACCCGTCGCCAAAACCGACTCCGCGACGAAGAACTTGACTCGATGCCAGACCCTAAAACGCCTGAAGGGAACCGCTTTCAACTCCAACCGCGAATCCCCCCTACAAGAATAGCTTTGAAGTGGGGAATGCATGCTAATTAGGCACTCTTGTCAAAAGCCAGGCTTCGCGTGGGCCCGGTGATACTTCATTCTTGTTTCATGTTTATTTGTGTTTCACAAATAAATAAATAAATAAATAAATCACTCCAGAAAACATGAGTTTATTTAGTGCCCCCCCCATCAGCATCTGAAAGCAGCAGGAGTTTCAGCGGAAACATTGTTGCAGGGTCACGCGCCCCGCATACTCCCACCTCGCTACAAACACCAGCCAGCGCCGCGTTGCGTCACAACCTCATTCATCTGGTACAACTATCCCTGGCGTAATATTCTCGGGCTCTCTTTTCGGGCAGCATCAAGCTCTCTTTTACAAACCTCCACGTTTCCCGCCCCCCGAATTCGTTTCTTTTTTTGCGATGAATTAAACTGACGGTGCGAACTGGGTGTCCGTTCGGGACGCCGAGATAAGTTCCAGATGTGCGACAGCGAATCAATGGTATGCGTCCGAGTTTAATTTCCTGTAAGCGCTGCGATGGCACAACAGCAAATACTAAGCGAGCGCGTACTTTGGCAGGATGGCAGCTGGATATCCCCTTCGCTAGCACGGTGTTAAGATGCACACGCGGAGACAGTTAAAGGTCTCGCTTCGGTAGCTGTAGTATATTTCCAATATGCTAAATAAAAGCAGAGCAAAACTCCGACAATCGTCTAGCGGGCTAAGTGCCAAGTGTCGCGCAGAGTCGTTGTGGCAACAGCGCACGTTGTCATTTTAGTGCCGAATCACACAGCTGATATTGACATCTGTCACTTTGGGTCCAGCTCCGGGGTTCGTCCCGAAGAGAAGGTGGAGATTCCTTACCTGCTGCCAGTACTCTTCAAGCGAAGGCAAAGCCGAAAAATAGCCGGTGTCGTGCACGATCTGAAGCTCCTGAAAGATGCCGCACATCGGTAGAACATCCATTTTAAATCCCAGATGAAGTTTGCTCGTAACAGGCAATTTAAAAAAGGTACAACTCAGGCAAGTTGTAAATAAAAAAAAGTTACAGTCTTTACAGCAAGTAACCTTCTGCTGCGCTCGGACATGCAATCAAGCAGAAATTAGATGCTTTGCTCTCAGGGCTGCCAAAGCGTGTCCCGCTTGACTCGCAAATGCAAACCTTTCGCAATCCGCGAACTAACTCTCTACGAGACCCAGCGCCTGGTAAACTTCCCTATTCAAACCTCCCAGCCAGCCTTCCTCTCGTGACAGCTGTATGCTTTTGAAACAGCGACCAATCCGGCGAGGCCCAGCGTGTCTACACGCCTATGATATCACCTCTAACCAATCGCCGACGTCGTATGACATATGGCCCGCCTCCTACGGAAAGCGATTGGCCTGCTCGCTCGACGTCTTCGCCGTTCCTATTGGACCACCGCGTGTCTATTTTTAGAAGAGTATATATTTGTCAGCCCTGTTCCTTTTTCTGTGAATGTAGCGACTCATCAGTATAGGTTTTGCTGCGAGCGGGGAAGGAGTGTGCTGCCTTGTAGGGGTTTCAGGAACCACACCATTAACTCATAAAACTCTATCAGCTGCACCGCACAGTAGCGTGTCCGGCCACACATTTGTTTCTATTAGGCTGGTAGAGGACCTGATCTATAGCATTAGCCAACGCGCAAATGAAGCCGCGATGCGCCCGGCTCGGGAACGCCGACGCGGCGGCTGACTTTTAAACACGCCGCCTTCTCATTACGAGGACGACCCGTCACCTGAGATCACATACTTAGCTGCTATCCAGCGGCGGCTCCCTGCTTTCACAAGGGGGGACGGGGAGCGCGCCGCTGACCGCGGTCTGGAGAAGGCGCCCGACAGGCAGTGGTAGATCACGGTGCAGCTGGCCTGTCCGTGCTTCACCAGACTTTATTTATTCCCTTGTATATTAAAAAATAAATAAATACATTTGCAGTGTACTTCAATCTAAATGACGAACGGCGCGTTTCGGTTCTCTGCTTGAAAAAAATATCTATTAACTTTACAGCTGATCTCTATCCAAAAGACAATGAACTTAAAAAAAGAAAATAGGCCTAATAATGTCTTTGCTCTTCATAACAAGCCGTAACCTGATTACCCGAAGTATTTAGGTCTCGCGCTGGCCAGTGTGCGCTCACTTTACTGGGTCACTGATGCATGGATTCCGCTGCTTTTAAGAAGCTACTCAGCTTGTCCAGTGATGACAGTGAGCAGCAATCAAGGCTGTCATTTTCGATATATATTAATATTTCCAAAAATAGCAATGATCCAGCGTTTCTTTCCGTGAGTGCCTTCTAACAGAATGCAGAGAAAAGTAACTATTCAGCTGTCAACTTGGCAAGGAATAAAGGCGAATGTGTTTTGAAATTGTCCCGTGGACAGCGCTGGCTGGGGAAGCACCGCGATTCCTATCTCCGATGCTTATTTAAGCAAACACTGCCCTTGGAGGACGCCTTCACTGTGATGCTGACTTTCTTTATTTTCTTTTTTATCTGACACATGGTGTCGTTTTGGAGAAGTGTTTTGTGCCCACTGTGTGATGTCCCTAGGCAACCGGTTTCAGTTTTTGTGAAGCATTCACTGGGACCGAGATTTTTGGACAGCGACTCTCACTGAGCGGTCCGGAGCCTCCGGAGAGCGTCCGTCACCGTCACCCATGTGTGACAACCTGCGCCCAGTTACTGTCCCCTCCTCTAACACCGTACCCCAGCGTTTACCATTCCGCTTGGATCAGACGTTATGTCGTGGCCATGAGCGACAGCATGCGCACTATTTAACGCTAGCTTTTGCAATATGGTATGATTTATAAGAACGGTAACCACGTGCTTTCAGATTTAGAAGGCTTTTTTTTTCGTATTGGCTGTGATTATTCTCGTAAAATCATCTACATATTGAATATTATATTATGCATATATATGTATATAATATAAATACATTTTGCGCATTCTCCCCATCTGTCCGGATTTATAAGAGCTTGTTTTATAATTATGTAAGGTACCGGGTTAGCTAAGTGTCTATGAAAACAAACCACTGTATTCAGCAGTTAGGGATCTGTGATAAACAACGTTTTGGAACAGAGCTCGATTGTGTTAACCAATAGTATAAGTCTGATGCTAACCCCTGGAGAACTGAGTCCTTTTGTAGCTTTCAGCTGAAGGCATATTTGTACCTCGCAGCATCTGATTTAGTCATATGGTGATGCCTCTGGAATAGGAAAGCAGCCTTTGATAGTCGCGTCACAGAAATCTGTCACGCCGCTGGAGAAGTAATGTTATCATGTCTCGACTGAAAGGGGGGGGGGGGGGGGGAAGAACACGCCGGATATTTGCTGAACAAGTTTCGGAGCTGAAAGTCTCCTGACTGACTCCCCCATTGCCAAAATACCTTTTATGACCCATCCGCACTCAGCATCTCTAAAAACAATCTCGCAGATGTCGCTGTTAATATATAGGGCACTGACACTTTGATTCCCGTCTTACCTGCGTGTATTGGAAAAAACAATGTGTGTCTGCAAATATTTATTTAGTGCGAGTTAATTAATGTGCCATCGACAGGGCCGGGGAGAAGGAGCGTGTTTGTTGAGGGCGGACGAGGCCGTTATTGTCTGACTGTCGCTGCGCCGCATCGACCGCGGGGCGAGCGCCGCGTCGCGTAATTAATTAGGCGCATGATTTAATGAGCTGGACTGTAAGCCGACGAGCCGCAGCGGGAGAAAAGCCCGGCGTGCCGTAGGTGTGCAGGGCGCTCCCGGTAAATCAGCGCCTTGTCATTTCCTGTTCCTGACGGCCGTGGACTCTCTGACTTATCGATAGCCAGACGGCCAAGCCCATTTTGTCAATAATAGGTCACAGTCTGCAAAGCTGTCATAATATGTTACATTTTTAAGGCGCAGGCTAATCTTTATGGCTGCCTCAGAGCAAGCAGCCAGCGACAGCATCAGAAGCAGCTGCCCGGCTGTGCCGCTTTGCCAGAGATGCGACTGGCCTGCGGCAGCACGGGAGCCTCTTGGAGGCCGAATGGCATGTAGTACGCTGGTAGTACCTTACACCGACTATAGGGGGCAGGCACGGAGCCACATAGTAAATGTAGGGGTTTCAGCCCCCTCCCCCAGGAATTTCTTTGCTCCAGAGCAAGCACATAGCCAGGTAATAAAATAACGAATACCCCCCCTCACCCTCATAATGCACTGAGTAACCAGGGAACTAAATATGTCCCATTTCAAGGGTGTGAACACTCGTCAGTGACTGATTTGGGTTGTGACAATCACAATTTGTATGTGTTTTTATATTTCTCAGAAAACAATGGTGCTCAGTGGGTTAGAATGTCATGTCCGTGAGCCAAAGGTCACGGGGTCAAATCCCATGTCCTACAGAATGCCTTCGCCACTGGGCCACTGGAGTAGGGCCCTTAACCCCCAGCCATTCCATTCCATGCCTGACCCTCTTTTCTGAATTGTATATGGCTCTGGGTAAATAAAATAAATGTAAATTAATTTATATGGCCCACACTGTGCAAATTAACTGACTTTAAAATGGCAGATTTAATTACTTTGTGTCATGCTGCGTTTATGTTGTTTAATAAAATGCAATGCAGATTTTTTTGTTGGAAAAAAATCTAAACTTTTACCTGCTTGCATAAAGGAAGCAAATCACAGCTCCAGATTTTTTAAATTGACTATTTTAGGTATATAGTTAATGAGGATGTATTGCTCTCCTTGGCCGGATTGATTATTTGATCTATATTAAATGGAATGAAACAGCCACATTCATCACTTATCTTAAATAAAGAGAAGAAAATCGATACGCGTCCTACAGCAGCCAATCAGAAATGAACGTGCAGGTCTGGTGACTGGTGAATTTCCAGGTACTGGCTTTAGCTGTGTCCCAATGAGAGTGGCATGACTGTTGTTAATTTTGATCATGTTGCAGTGATGCCCATTCAAAAATAGGAAATAAAACTGCTCCTATGTGCTGCCAGTTCTGATACTGCAGCAGAGAGCCAGCTTCCGGGTACATGGGCCAGGTTGTTTCTTCTAAGTCTACACTGTCAGAAAGAAGAGTATCAGTTTGTACCTTTGCTTGTCACTGGAGCTGTATCCTCAAGTGTCTGCCAATTGTACCCTAGCTGTCTGTAAATGTACCTTTTAGTCTAATTTACAGTACAGAAATACACTCTGATGAACATCCCCATGGTACAAACAACATCTTGAAAATGTTCAATTGTTCAAGTTAGTCTTTAAGACTGCATGTTCGTATTCCTCTCCTATGAAAAATATAAAGTTTATGTTGATGGTTGTAGGGGAAAAGGTAGATAAATCACAATTTCAGAAAGAATCATTTACATTTCATTCCATCCAGAGGCCAGATGCTAAGTGTATGGTGGGAGTCACTTACATTAATGTGATACTTTTATTCTAAGCAAGCCACAGTAAATGGAAGGATTACAGTTTAGCTGTGTTCCGTTGCGTTTGAACCTTTGCATTGTTAACGCAATTCTCTACAAGATGAGCAACAGAAGCATGACTTTAAACTGATTTCTTCAGCCGTGCCATAAGTAGTCAGTGGAAAAAGTAGTGTCCACGTTTCCAGATTCCAGCTCTGCATTTCTGAATACACACAGCTAACACACTGACCATTTACAGCGGCAGGTTCGCTCGGCACTCGAACTTCGGCGATTGGCCAAATCACGGGTCAGGTGGGCAGTCATCGTTTTGACACAAATGGTTAGGACTTCATCTCTATGGGCTTGATGGTATCCACACTGTGTGGATTTCTTTTACAGCTCTGGAATGTGAAGCGTTTTCTTATCCTGCTGGGGGATCCTGGGCTCTCATCAGGAAAGACACTTATCAGACACTGATGTAAACACCATGGGCAGTGATGGGGCTGCAGATGGTGTGTCTCTGACACTTTTGCGGGGGCTTTGGTGGAGGGAGATGAGGGGTTACGCAAACCACAGGCTGGCTGTACGCAATCTGGAGCCTTTTAAAGGCAGGGGAGGGGGGCCCCGCCAATCACAGCCCTCTGTCCTATTCCTACAGTATAGTGACCCGAAAATAATATGGCAGAGGTGTCCAAGAGGTGTCCAAGACCCAAAACATAAGATTAGCTTTATAATTTAATAAATGATAAACAATATAAGAAAATAAAGCTGATTGTTTTATTCATGCTCTAAATCAATGCATCCAGCAGCAGTTTGAAGTCCTGACATCAGAGACCAACCCTTGGATACATAAATTATATTATCCCAAAATGTTATGGCTGTTTTAGGCAACACTACATCCAGCTGGAGGCTGAATCTGACAGTTTTTAATTACAGCAGAAAGCGTCTGTGGGACTTAAGCTAGCAACTGTTTGGCTGCAAACCAGCACAAGCACCATTCCTGGCTGACCCAAGCTGCCAGTAACATTTCCTCTTGTCGTTTTGATATTGTAATTTTTATATTTGTGTATTTTACAAGGGGGACCTTTGCACAGGCCTGGCCATTCACTGCATAGATTTTCCGGAGTGATTTTGCTTAATAATAAAATTTATTTTTGTGCTACATTGTCTGTGCTTTTCAACATCAAAACCTCCCTAGCTGGCTGCTTCAAATTGTCAAGAGGAATGTATCATTCCATTACAAGTGGTAAATGCTATTTTTTCTGCGTCTGTTTATTTGATCAAGGGTCCTTGTAGAGATTTAAGAGATGAATGAACAGAAAAGGACACAGGGCGAAAATGACAGTTGAAAGGCAAAAAAAAAAATTGTTCAACCCAGCTGAATTAAATTACTGTTTTAAGCAGTAGACCTGTTTTTTTTTTGCATAACAGATATTGAATATAATGAACATCCTAATATAGGTGTTTAATAAATGATTAAAATGTGTGTGTAATTATACTGTCACCATGCTAACAAAACTTCTTTTCAGCTTATCAAGTGTTCAGGTTTTACTGACAGTGTAGAATAAACAAGAAAATGCAGTCTGGTTACCCTAAAGGGTATTTAAAAAAAATGCAAATATTTTTTTATGTTGCATTTCCAAGGCACAGACATGGTGGCATGGACTCCTCTGAGCACCTTGTATATAAGTTTGCTGTGGTTTTTCCTCTGAAGTCTCTGCATCTCATTCAGGTACAGTGGGATTCCACTGGACTACTTCTGTTCTTCAGAGAATGCGGGGTAATAATTATAAAACCATCAGCGTTTGCAAACGCTCTTAGTGGTGAGGGTTGAGCATCAGTGCAGGCGCATGCATTCATTAACTGCTCAAGTGGACATTTTTGAAAAAGAGAGCCATGCAAATGGGGCAGAAGAGTGTGTTGAAATGCAGGGGGAATCTATGAACCTCAGAAGTAGAACATGTTTTGGAGCCACATGGAGACAGGGCAGCCCGGTCCTATTAAGCTGCTGGCTCAGGCTGCTTTCACAGGGGCCAGGAGTCCACCCAGCAGTGGAGGTTGCATGGGGGTGGGGGTGAGGATGAATCACCAGAGCAAGCAAGATGGCGAACAGGTGCCGAATGAGAAGAAGAGAGAGAGATGTTCTGCCACAGTTCATTCCTCCATCTGACCATGGGACCTTCTCTGCCATTTGCAGTCACTCTCGTTAATCCGTGGTCAGGAGGAGGAAAGGAAGGGGTCATCACAGATATGGGAAGCCGTTTATGCCAAGTGGACACTGATGTTTATGAAATTGTTTGAGATTGTCCATTACGTAGGCACAGCTATTTTTGGTTCAATGGGGAAAAATACATAACGACATGTATAAACTCCCTTGCTTGGGAGTGTATGCTGGTCTTTCAGCCAGTGGGTGACTTTTCTCACATTTCTAGAGTAAAAGTCCTGCTATTGGCTGATACAGATCACCTTTATCAATATCTGTTTGAAAACAGCGAGCAAGTGATGCGTGAAACAATCAGCATATATATTGAGTCGATATATAATTCTTTGATGGTTAAGATGCCTGTCAGCATTTAAAGCCATATTTATGCTGCACTTTAGACATTTTTTTAATCATCTCGTCACAAACAGTGACTCGCAGATGGACAGGACGTGGAGAGTGGCTGGATGGATATATGAATGGAAGATTCTCACCAGATAATATTTACATTTATATTATTTTTCATTATTTTACAGATTATTTTCTCTGTTCAGGACAGCGTACAGGACACAGAGCATCGAACTTCATGTTGTAGTCCCTCCGTTGTGAGGCACTAAATATTTAATTCCATATTTTATAAATATTTACCCATGTGAGACGCTACATATGTTTGATTTGAGGAGCCCGGAGAGGCAGAGACGCAGAGCAGTGTTACAGATCTGTGCGGCGTGACACGTTCCCCTTACGATCCATTTGGTTCGGAGCTGCTGCCTCGCCGAGGGCGTTCGGATGGAGCGGTGTACGGTGGAGGGTGTGCTGCGCCTTTGAAGTGCCTGAGAAGACGGCACACTGGCACCTGCCTTCAAGCTAGCGGAATAACCTATTTCTATCCATAGTGAAAAACACGGTATCTTTCCGATATATTGTCTGATCCTTCTAGAACTTCATCGCATTACATTTGGTCTGCAGTGGAATGAATCAAACCTCTATGGGCGTGTATACACACACATTTTACTGTGTTAATAATTGAGAACATTCAGATCAGAATTTTTAATCGAGAAACTAAGATCATCATAAAAATGTAGTGGACAAATATGCAGTGGGTATCATCTGTGGCATCCTTTGATGGTACATATAACCCAAGACTGATAAGATCATGTCTGGGTAGGTGATGAACAAAACGACGAACTCCGGTCCCGTGTGCAAACAAAGTGCAAAGAGCAAGCCATTATTCTTCTGTGAAGATGTGATCATGTCATCTTTTGGTAGACATCTCAATTAAATCATGTGTCAGCTAATAACGTTGAGCGCCTCTCAGTTGGAGCCATTTTAGCATTTTTGGTGGCTCCCTGTGACTTGTTGGTTTATTCTTGTAGTCGAAGGACATGCAGTTAGGCTGACTGGTCTCTCTGAGTCCCCTACAGTGAATGAGTGTCCAGGTATGTGTCCTGTGATTACCTGGCATCCTGTTTAGGGTGCACCCTAGCTTTGTGCCTTGCTGCCTGGGATAGGCTCCAGGACCACCCAACCTTGACCAGGTGATGGATGGATGTTATACGAATTCAAATAACATCCAGTGTTAATTTGACAAATCATGGTATGATACATTTCCTACATTCTTTTTTTGGTTTATTTACTACGCAAGTTGAGGTATGCTCTAAACAAGTGACACCTTTAAACATCTGCTTGAAGGAATTCAAAAAATTTCCGAATGACAACCCAAGACAGCAGTAATCATCACTTGTACGGCGGAGGCGGATCATATCAGTTTTTTGACGTGCCTGGACAGAACTGACATGGGATCCAATGCGCCAGTTCATGACAGATATGTACATGGGAGACCGTCTTGGCTGAGATGTGTACACCATGTGCTCATAGTGCATGTTTACAGGGCTGTGATGACAGTGTTTTGGAGGCATCTGAAATATTTGCTCTCCCCTCCTTTTGTTTACACGTGCCTGGGAGTCAGTGCAAAGGTAAATGTGAGAGCGTACGGAGACCACGTGGTCTGAACAGCACTCCAGAAGCCATGTGTATGTTACATGCCAGTGTTTCCCAACCCAGTCCTCAGGGAACACCGGACAGTCCAAGTTTTTGCTTCCTCTCAGCTCCCAGCACACCTGTACCAGGTACTCTGTGTTTTTGATTGGCTGGGAGCTGGGAAGGAGCAGAAACGTGGACTGTCCGGTGTTTCGCGAGGACTGGGTTGGGAAACACTGTTATATGCGGTCCCTGCTATTCACAGAATGAGGGCTATTTACTTATTGGGATGGTTCCACCTTTGTCAGTGAAGTGAGTTATGTGACTGATGGATTTAAAGTGATTGCAGTGCCTCACATACCACTGCTGAGCGGGATTATGCAATAGGCAGACTTTATGAGGCCTAAAACACTGTAATTCAGCTTGTGTTTTCTTAACGTTGTGGTTTTTAAATTCTCTCTAGATAATAGTGTTCTCACACCTCGTTCATATCTGATGCAAGCTGAGTAATAAACAGCTTTGGTTATGTTTTTTTTCATACGGTTATTGTTGCATTGAGAATGAATTTTTATCTGCAGTGTTTCAGTGTAAAGGGGGAATTAATCATGGACTTCTCTCGAGGACGTGTTAACTGCTTGGAGTCGACAGCATAGCATGCATCTAACTAGTGGCTAAGCAGCTATGTTGAAACCTGACACATCAGACAGTATTGTGTAATAGCTGGGAGAAGGTTGATTAAAAGATAACCGTCCACCATTCACACCCTCGTCAGGTATTTTAGCCATACCTTCATAATCCGTATCTGTGATAATTCATGAGACTTAGTTCCATAACATCATTTATGAAGCTAGCCTTTTGTCACTTTTATGATCATGTACAGAATGACATATTTTATTATTCTGTTTATTTGTCATTCTGTGTGGGTAGTATGGTGGCTCCATTGGCACCACTTGTGGCCTGGTACCACCAGGGTTGTTGGTTCAATTCCTGGCCTCAGCTGTGTGTAAGTAGGGTCTGCTTTTTCTGCATGTGGGTTTCCTTTGGTTTCTGCCTGCGTTCCAACAGCATGCAGCTATTGTATCTTGCAAAGCATTAGCATCCCTTCCAGAGTGCCACCTGCCTTATGCCCTGTGCTTTCAGGGCATGGTTCTAGAATCACCCTCTGCTGGGTAAATAGTTGTAAAACATGTATGGACAAATAGAATCTTTCTATGGGTTTCTGGGTGAAGGGTCATGTTTATTCTTACTTTGTGTCAAATGCTATTATGCTTCCTTAACCATGTACACTCTCAACTCATGGGCTTTACTGGCCCGTGTCACATGGGCACAGAGGCAAATATCTGTTTCTGGTGTGCCTTGGAAGTGGGGGGTGCTTGGGAGCAGTCACTGAAGGTTAAAGTGCAAACTTGCCACGAATGGGGGGGCGGGGGCAATTATTCTACAAAATAGAATAAAAGCCACAAAATATTTTCGATATTATATTATATTATATTATATTATATTTTGTTCTATATTTTCCTGCAGCACATAGCAGCTGGATTCCCTAAATACAATGATAAGTGCGTGTGATGGGGTGATGTTTACTTGAATGACTCCTCTAATGTAAAAGCAGGTTGGCAGAAATGGGACTAAATCCTTGGACGGCCGGAATGCCCGCATGCAGGATTCGGATACTGCAAGTTTTAAAAAATCCTCACCCTTAGTGGGTAGGTCCGATGCCTCTGTCATCGGCTGGCGGTGTGAGAAATGCCGTGAGGACCTCTGGCTCCTAGCCTTGTGCCAATCAGAGTTCTGCCATGGGACTGCCTGACTAAAATTACTAGGACTGTTAATTAACGCCCCCCCACTGCCCCAAGCAGGAGCAGCACCAGCCAGCCATGCTAGAGCGATATGCCAGACAGCACACGGACGCCTGCTGGGAGTTTGGTTGGCTGGATTCTGTACTTGGAAGGCAATGTTTTCAGCCAACGAAACTGACTGCTGGAGCGAGAGAGACAGACAGAGCTGCGCCGGTGCAGGACACAGACTCCCAAAACCGCCGCACTTCATTTTACAGCAGGAATGTCCCTGACAGCGCCAAATGACATGTGGGAAAAAAATCCCATAATGCCTTTAAAATGCATCACTGAATTTATTAGTATTACATTATGCCACAACACAATGTTTCATTATGTAATTGACTGATGAATAAGCAAATAATAGGGCAGCGAGGAGACTCTAACGATGTGTTTTGTGTTTCGCTTTATTTTTGTCTGCCGACTCTGGACTGAAATATCTGAAAGTCTGAGGCAGGGTGCCTGAGCCATGGAGTCGCCGCTTTGACGTGTTCGGTCGCTCCGCCGTCTCACGCCGTCTCCAGCTCTCTCCTCTTCAAAAGTCCCGTCTGTTTGCAGGGCTGACCCGCAGTGGCACATTCCTCCTCCGTTTTTGGGGGTGTTCCTGCTTATTTTGCCCGCTGTAGTCAGCTGCTGTTGGCAGTGGTGGCAGGCTGGGGCTTGAATTTAAAAATAAAAATCTTTTTTTTTTTAAAATACGTGCAGGACATGTAGAAGAAGTGTACAGAGGATGAGGAAGAGGAAGACCACATATTAGATGTGTGGAAGGAAAGCACGTCTCCCTTTGGTAACAGGCTTCAACCTTTATAGAATCTTGGTAATACCACAATAGAATAAGAGAGATTAAACATTGTAGAGAGATCCAAGGTATAATAAAATGGCATAAGATCATTACATATCCCTTAGGAAAAGCACAACTGTACCTGCAGGGGGAATAAACGGATTCTGTCAAGACATTATTTAATATGTTGCCTCACTTTTTCACCATGCCCACTCTCTGTGGTCATGTGACTTTGTCACAATGAGCTTTATTCTTGATCAAAGTCTGTCTACTTGATTGCGTGTTAATGTTGAGCTCACATGCCTGCTCAGTATGCTGTCTGATTCAGAACCGAAACTCCCGCCAATGAGACTAAAGCTGTCAGCATAACTAAAACAAGTTAAATCACTTGTTAAATCAGTGGTTTGTGGTCTAATGACTGGTGCATTCACCTGTCAGACAGAGCATGCTGTCACAGCTGGACACAGCCGTCGATGCTCAACCAATCACAAGAAGAAGCCTTCATGTATTAAATCTTTAAGCTAAATAACGATAGAAACTCTCTACCAGGAATCACCAGGTTGCAGGAGCACAGAATCACAGGTTCTGGAGGAGGTTAGCTGGCAATGGAATGAGTTGCACAGGTTCAGCCCACGTTCTCTGTCCCTTCCAGCTGATAGCAGATTTAACGAGTAACAGCACCTGCACTAACTCGAGCTTTGGCAGCAAGGCTGCACGTTGCAACATCAGAGCTACTTCAGGACTTGGCTCATCTTGCTCAGCAAATAAGAACATCATGGACTCCGGGACAAAAGGTGTGTCATGGAGAATAAACGGCCTAACGTGGTCCGTAGCTCGCTCCTCCACACTGAGCCTCTTCTTTATTGAATGATGTCATTGATGTAAGACAAGCCCATGCCAGGAACTGCCTGTTGGCTCAGATCTCGATCCAGGCAATGGGTGTGTCTGTACTCTTGGGGTCGGATGGTGATTTGGTCTCCATGCCCGTTCCTGCTTTGCCCTGCTGGATTGGTTGGCAAGTGATGTTGAGTCTGACAGGGCTTGTTCCAGCTAGTTGGAGATGCTGGGGCAGCCTTCATTGGTCACCTCAGACTCTAGTGAACCCTGACTGTCCCATTCATCTGGCAGGGCACTTTGCTTCTAAGGGAAGTGCCCAGTGGGAGCTTGGGACAGATTTTTCTGGACGTATCATCAAGATGATAATTGCCCCGTCTGCCTTTTATCTGTCATTCATTGCTTTCATCCTAAGCAACATACATTTTGGGAGGTGGGGTCAGCCAATCCCCAGGCATTTGGGGCCTACGGGCCTTATTCAGGGCCCAACAATGACATCTCAGCTGACCCTGGGATTTGAATTGGAAGCCGCTGAGATGCTGCTTTTCTCGGCCACCCGATATCTTGTACGGCGCCCCCTAGCATAAATGATGGGGATTGCGCCATGCATCTCACATTATTAATGATGAGATATAAAATTCGAGTGATTGGAATGGATATTTTAATTAGATGGTTACATATATTCCCATGCAGACACAGTGGCCCTCTGTCCTGATATTTTACTGGTCCCTGAGTAATGAGGTCACCTTTCTGCTGGAGCCTTTTTGGCATTTAAAAAATGTAAAAGGTATGAATGTTTCTTAGATGTTTGGAATCCACCCACACCCCGAATACACAGCTACTTTATTTTCTTTATTTGCTTAAAGGACTGGAAAGCGAAGTGCACTCTCACCCCCCTCAGCTTGTTAATGTGGTATCTTCCACCTAAGCTTGTTAACATTGTATCTTCCACCTAAGCTTGTGGATGTGGTATCTTCCACCTCTGAGGACTCCTGACAACATCCTGTGGTGTCCTTTTAGGGCTGATGGGATTTATTGTCTCTAATTTTGTTTTTGAGTAATGATATCTATACACAGCACCACAAAAATTATCTCAGAAGAAGCATATTTATTGTTTTAAGTCATCCATACACCTTAACTCTTGTTATTATACATTACTGCATACTGTAACCATTTAATAATACTTTCGTTATATCTAAATGATTTCATGTTTCCATGTAGGAAAGCTGAATTCAGTCAGTAATGAAGCTCTTTCAGCTGATTAAGATTACTGTATGAACATTAATCTGACATAAAATCAAATTTGTGTATGGGATGTATTATGCATTTAGCAATTTCCATGTAAAAGCTCTTCAAAGTGCTCCGCTTATCTGGTCTGCATGACACAAAAAGGGTGAATTTCAATCGCATTGCGTCTTTAGGAATCTCCATACATGTACGGTGCAGGAAATATAGCCAGAGGCGCCTGGCGAAAGGAAGCCGTTGTCTCTGGCAGTGGGGAGGCGGACACGTAGGCCATGCTCGCTCACTTATCAGCCATGAATGATCACTCCAGCAGAGATACTATTTATTAAATCCCGCAGCTCAGGTCGGAGCCCAAAGACCAGCTTCTCCCCGCCTAATGGCAATAAGACAGAGTGAAGCTTGTGGTGTGATGTTCGGCATCCTTCATCCTGTCTCAGAGTAATCTCCACGGAAACCGCAAAATTACATAATACAGGCTAAACGGCCATATATTTGCGTGACTTTGCCTGTTGACATTGGAACCCAGTGTTCACATGCTCCTGAATGTAAAAACACTTCAAATCACTTCTCCTCATGGTCAGGGGGCATGTACAACTTAATTAATTAATGAATCAACAAATCAAAATCTATTTTACAAAGATATTTAATATACTATTTTATTATCCACCTGCGATGGATTTTTTGTTGAACTCTATCAATGGAGTCAAGCATCAGGATATCATGGGACTGACTCTTGACATAAGCTCATGATGTCGTGAGCTCCTGACATCACAGGACTGGCTATTGACATGGGCTCATGACATCACAGAATTGGTTGTCATGAGTTTATGACATCATGGGATTAGCTGTTGATGTGAACCTGGTGTTCCCCAGAACTGCCAGTTCACCCCATAGCTGGCAGTAGCAAGGGATTTCACGCATGTTTTAGTTATCCTGTATAGTCTCATTGAACTCACCAAGCGTTATGTACAGACCACAGGAACCTGAACACAAGTAACATGTTAGGAGAAACTGGAAATTTCTATGGGGTACAAACTCGTTATTTTGCAAACTGTTCGCATACCTGGTTGGGAGCAAAACAATTTTGAGGGGTGGAGGGGTTGAAACCCATAATTTTACTTCGTGCCTACTGTATGTGCCTTGTCCTCAGTCTGCATTATTACCTCCTGGGATGGTGCTTCACCCTCACTTCTGACCATACCAGTTACCAGGTCTTCCAACAGCCGGATCACCCAATGGTATCTGCCCATACAGACCTTTAGCTTCCTGGTTTAGACTTCCTGTTCCTGGCTGGCGCGGTTTAAGATAAGGGGACTTGCACTGGAGCTTGCTGATGGTCCATTTTATCACTTCACTCATGCCTGATTACCAATCACAGAAGACTGGGTTCTGCTGTGTTTCTCAGCATCTGGATGCTGATCCAGCCCGTTACCCACGGCAACCTGTTCAGAAATGAAAAGAAATGAAATGATCCTATCAGTTAGTGTTTATTATCTGAATCAGGTGGGAAACAAAAAGAAGGAAACATCCTCCTCCTAAAGACAGAAATAGACAAAAGAAAAAAAAATACTTTTTTGGAAAAGCTAGCATGCTAAAAAAAAAGAAAAAAGACAACAAAAGCTGACACAAGGCATGCAAAGAGTGCAGGTTTACATAAATGCCTCAGTGTGAAAGTACCTTTGTTGTAGGACTACAGTGCTGACACCCAAAGCCTTCTCCTAATCCCTGTGAGCCCGCTATTTGCTTTCAGGAAATGTGCTCTTGTGTACTGAATGTCACAGATGTATATCAGTGGGCCACGCTGCGTGCTGTCATCACTCATTTCATCACCTCTCATAACCATGGACTTCTCACTTATTTTAACATCAAGAGACCGTGATTGTGCCTAGACCTTAAATAACATAAATGAGCCGAGTTGTGAAACTGTCCTTCGGTACAGAGTGACTTTAGGAAGTGGATTCTGCTTTAAAATGAAATTAAACCACTGTGGGATGATGTATGGCACTTTTAATTGATTTATGTTCTTAGCAGTACCATGACGGTCTAATTCTTTCAAAACAAAGACATGGGGGCATTTTACATGATTTACGCTTTAAATAAGGTGCATGTCATACAATCCTCCGCCCATATTCTTGCTGCTTGTCCTGGTCAGGGTTGCAGGGGCCCTGAAGCCTTTCCCAGCCATCACAGGGTACAAGGCGAGGGTACACCCTAGACGGGATGCCAGATAATGCAATAATGTCTATTGGATTTTTAAATTAGTCTCTGGACTGCCTCCTAGGAGGATATTGGTGTAGTGTGAGGGCGTTTAAGGTGAGGGAGAGGGAGTAGCGATGTTTTGGCGTTTATATTTAAACAAAATAACTGTCTTTAATCAAAGAGCTCTTGATTCCCTGGTGACCACGAGCATCTGGACATATATTTTAGCCGGATGGATCTAAGACATACTGAATTAGCTGGGGGGGTGGGGGGGTGCAGGTGTGAATGAGATGGTGTCACACGAAGCACCAGACCTCATCTGCCGATATCAAAGCGGGGACCCTCAGGAGGACCTGCAGGGTCTGAGAAGTGGGCCTGAGTCAGACAGAACTGTTACATCATCCAGAAGCATCTCACAACACCCTCAAATGATGGCAACTAGAAGGTTTACTGCTTCTTCTCTTGACTGGTACTGTTGATAAGTTCAGAGTAAAACTTCAGATATTTCCCGGCTGAATCATAAATTCCATGCATTCCAGCAGTTTAAGAGGAACCATTGAGATATTTGCCTAAATTTAAAAAATGTCTGTAAAAAGTGGCACAAACAAACCATTCACCATTCCCTATAGCTACAAAGAGAGTCCATAATGAACATTTAAATAAAGTATATAACAAAAAATTGGAAGTAAGAGATTAAACAGAAGGGGGTTCATGGCTTTGAATCAATTTCACGCCTCCCTGTATGAACACATAAGGTCACTGTCTGATTTCATCATCCATCTGAGCCCCTCCCCCCTTGGCCCACTTCCTGTTAGAAGCGGCCAATGGATAACCCCTGCTGCCTCATCCTATTTTTAGAGCAACTTCCTTCACTTCAAGGGTTGCCAATTCCTGTCCTTCAGGCCCACAGAGACGATGTCTCATTTTCTTTGATCTCTGGTCATTATTTCCATAATAAGTTGTTTCACCTGGTGCTTCACGTGTAAATATGTCTTCATTTAACAGGTAGTTGTAAAGTGAACAGCGCCGTGACTCCTGCGGCCCTGATCCCCGCCCCCATCCTCCGGACCTCAACTGCCCATGCAGTCGCTACGCAGTCCTGTCTCTTTAATGCATCGAAGAACCTCTGATTTCAGTCAGCATTTTCTCCAATGGCTATTGCTTTATGGAGTAAGGCTTGAGCTTCATCTGTATGCAAATCAGTCACAGGGGAGCAAAGCAAAAGATGAGTGGAAGCTACAAGACCTTAAAATCTGACTTACATGCATTAGGACAATATATTGGAAAAACAATGACTAAGCCGTTATGGTAGCGGGAGAGTTTACTGACTTTTGTTATTCTGAATGTCCACCAAAAAGAAAAGACAGCGAGGACTCCAAATGTATTTACATACACGGTATGGGTCACTTTAAAATCACCACAGAAAAACTATTTATTTTCTCAGGAGACATACATCCTTAATACTTGACACTATTTTTGCACTATCCCATTGTTTATTATTTATTATTGTAAACTAACACTATCATTGTATACATTGTATTTCTTATTTCTTATATATATATATATATTCTTATTTCTTATATTGTATGTATATCTCTGTCTCTCTCTCTTACTGCACTGAGCATGTG
>JAODKN010000001.1:15038395-15076032 GCA_026774425.1 Petrocephalus zakoni | reverse complement strand
CCCCCCCCCCCCCCCCCCCCCCCCCCCCCCCCCCCCCCCCCCCCCCCCCCCCCCCCCCCCGCCCATTTGATGAGACCCTGCACGTATTTCATTGTGTGAGATGCAGAACATTCCAATCATCAGGAATTCCAGCCAGATACCCCATAAACTCTTTGACAGTCATAAGGTCTGATTTGGAGATAAGCGAATAGCATGATCACGTTCTGTTTATTGTTCCCTTCTCACTGGAGGTTAACATTTCCCAGATCAAAGTTTGACCGTCTCATTATACAATGAGGGCCACTGCAAGCTGCCCAGGGCTCTGTTGGAAATTTTGGGTCAGTCATCAACTTCAAACGTTAAATCTCTGCACGTTCATTCCCTTGAGAAATAACCGTATTCATTTGAGGTCTTTCTGAACCGACTGAGTACCTAACTGGGAAGAAATAAAACATTCACATTTATTTAGCTAGACTTCAATTGGTACATGGATTTATTTCAAAATAGTTAACAATTGCCCCCTAGCCTCTCTCTCACCTGTATATGTGTGTCTCAAAAAGAAGGAGATAGAAAGTACATTCCAATGTACCTGTTCTTGTACTTCTACAAAGGGCAAATAAAGCATCATTTCAGCACCTCGTGGTTAGAAACACTGTTTGTTGGGAAAACGGCTTCGGAATTTTGTGCCAAAGTTACGATATCACTGTAGATACAGGGTTGCCCAAACCTGCCACACACAAAGGCTTCAGTTACATCCTGCCTGAGTAGTTTGTACTATTAGAATTAGGGAGGTGGGGGGTTTACTAAGGGGGGGGGAGGTCTCCCAAGCTATGTGCTGTGTTCAGAAAGCGTGACAGGAATGTTTGGCAGCAGATGGAATTCCAGCTCGTACGCCAGGAGTGTCGAAAACAGCGTCCATTTTGGACTTTGGGAAATTACTGTATGTAGAATGAGGCTGTTACTTTACTATAATTACCATCGCAGAGTGATTATAGCATGTGCTGGTGTAGCCATCAGTGGATGCCTTTCATTACTTCCCGGTCGTATTGCATAAGAGCGTTGTCATGTAATTATATCCGTGCCGCTTGGCGTCGGGCTGGTCCACACTGTCCGGGAGGAATGTGAAGATCCAGGTGAACGATCTGCAGCATGAGATCATGTCTCTGGAAGAAATGCTGCCCCCCAGTCCATGCTGAAAGAAGTTACTTATTTTACAACTTGTTTAACCCTTTTCCCTATCATCCATCTACATTTTCTTATGTGTGGTGACTTATCTGGTCAGATCTCAGGGATCCAGAGCATTTGCCTGGAATCCTGGGCCACCTTGAATGGGCTGCAGTACTCCTCTCTTGGAGAAGATGCATTTTGCAGTGACCCTCTGCTCTCAGCAGTTCACCGCCCACACCCAAGTCCAGCTGCATATACACCCTGTCACAGCTGTCTGTGGCACACAGTTAACAGCACATGAGGCATTAAAACGGACCAGGGGCTTGTTTCAATTTATGATACTCATCAAATTAATTTAGTTGAGGCCGCAGCCAGTAAAACAGGTTTTAAACCGTCAGTCTCAAAGACACTCAGAACCCAAACTACTGTATCTGATGAACCTGAAGCAAGGAAGTAAGAAAAACAATCAATGCCAGTTGGAAAGGATCTCTGAAGGAGTGAGAGAGCAAGAGCGAAAGAGAGAGAGAGAGAGAGAGATGCCCTCTGCTCGGAGTTACGGGAAATGGCCTGATTACGAATCTCGTACAGCTGATGAGATCAGATATCTCCTGGGCTTCCCAGCCGTTCCTGACACATGCAGGAAGTGTTAGCTAACTGGAATACCTGCGAGTTCTCTGGGACGCTGGCCGACCCCCCCCCCCCCAAATGCCCATAGACTCAGCTAGTCCCAAAGAATCTGAAGCCTCTAAAGGAATTAATGGGAAATGTAAAGAAGGATCCATCACCTGGAGCTAGGCTCCCTGCAATGAAGCTGATGAAGCACTGCTAGATGAAGTCCATGCAGACAGGCGGTAAAATTATGGGTTTGAACCCCTACCCCCGCTGTTGCAAAAATGGACTGAGGGGGGCCTATTAGTTGGGTTATTCCTGGCTGTACTGCTGGTGCCAAATTGGGGGGGGGAACCCGTAGGATTGACCAGTTCTGGTTGCAAAGATTAAGTAACTGGACAAAGGTACCTGATCATGAAGTCCCAGGGGAAATAGCATCTTAGCTATAAATAGTGGTACCAATGGCAGAGGTCTGCATCTTAATCCCGGTTAGCTTTCCGTGGACGTGATGAGCCATCGGAGGCTGTCAGCGGGACAGGAATGGAAGCGGCTCTGCAGACGGTCCCGGTGAGCATCCCCAGGGGGCTGCCACGGCTTCCCGCAGTGCCGGCTAACGGCGTGTTCACCTGGGCCCGGACCGACGGTGCCCCTGAAGACAGAACTCTGACAGCCCATGCTCCTCCCTCTCTCTGAGGTGAAAAATCTGCCTCGCAGGCTTCAGAGGAGACTCACCGGGATGGAGAACAGGTCTGCAAGAGTTTGGGCCCAAAGTGTGTCAGAGCCAATGAAAGTAGCTGAATGTTAATGCATAATCACGGAACAGGGTCCCAGGCTCGATGGAGCTCTTTGGACTGAAGGCATAGGCATTATAGTTCATTCATGGTTAGGGGTGCCTTGGATCACCGGGCTTCTTATCACATTTAATTGGTGCTCTGCTGTCCAGGCTGGGTGCTGGAATCCATCTTTTCTTACACACTCCTAGTGACCTGTGGGATTTCTGTGGGATTCCTGTGGGATTCCAGGAGGACTGTATTCAGCTGTACATTGGTGATCGCCAAGACTTGCTTAATCAGTCAGCGAATGATAATGCCTGAATACTGGAATCAGGAAAAGTAATAAAAAAGTTAGCTTCTTAATATTCATATCTACATCTAACATCTAACTGATGTTCTCCCAGAATCATGCCATTTTGTAAGGACAGGTCTCTGAATGTATGATGCCTACTGAAAAGTCAGCTCTTTAATGCAATATTATTCAGAGAATGTCTGATGTTTACAGTGAAAAGTTCAATTTCAGACCCAGTCATATTCTGGCTGAGCTGGATTTGCCAGTTGGTCATTTTCTAAATCACTTGGCTAAAACGTTTTTCTGGAAAGTGGAATTTTCCATGTGGATCTGTCTCTGAATGGAGAATTTTATAGAATCAGCTCTATGTGATATTTGTCTTTATGAACCAGAAATACTGGCATGTAGTTGAATACTGGCATCTGAGTTTCTGTCCATGCATGTGAATAACATCTAAAATTCCAATTTCCCTAAAATTAAATCTATTATGACAGAGAGCAATGACACTAATCCTAATGTAATTATAAAATAGCATGTGTTGCACAGTTAAAAATAAGCATGACAAACGACCAAATAAAAATCTTACTTTTGCTCCAAGTTGCACAGTAGCATAGTGTTGCTTGTTCTGACCCCAACGAACAAACAAATTTAAAAAATAAACACAGCTGCTGTGCGTTCAGTTAGGCACAAAACCGGGCATGATTTATTGACCCATGCAAACGATCATTCATCCGGATAAAGAGTAAGATATTAAAAGATAAGGGTGGGCAGGCGTGGGGGGGGGGGGCAGCCGACCTCCACGCGTGGATGATATTTGTTTTACGTTTATCTTTATGGGGCTATAGTACACAGACAAGGACAATGTGGTCAGGATTAGGCACTGGCAGGGAGGCACAGGAGGACCTGATGGGGAACTGCGGTCTAGTAATAAAGGAATGAAGGCCCCAACATCCACACCAAGAATATGATATTTTGGAGAATATGACGAACACACGGAAGATACCAAGAATTAGGTCACATAAAAGACCATTTGAGGCACCTGAAATGAACTTCTGTGTGATAACGTTGCTATTCATACCCACTGCAATTCCTCTGGGTACATTTAATATAGTCATAACTGCAATGCGAAACATCCTTTCTATAACCCCAGAATGTATGAGGGTTTGCATATAGTTTCAGTTTTGATACTAGCCTGAGTTCAAGGTCATAAAAGCTGTAAGGTTATATATTCTAATTTATTTGATTAAGAGACATTTGCAGGGAGGTATCCTTAGTGCAGTTAGGTGACTGTGAGGGACGTGGGCGTGTTTTAAAATGTGGCTGGTTGCTTTTTCTAGTGCACCTCCATCTTTTTACAGTGACCAGCCCAGAGCAGACAGTGTAACACTCCAGTGTGTAACCGTTACGGATGGAGTGTAAAAAAGAAAAAAAAGATTAAAAATCATTTTAAAAGAAGTCCGATGAAATGCGGGTCTGTCCAGATTAAAAAATGTAATCTTTCTTGTAACGCTTGTGTCCCCGTTAGTGAATGATGCAAAGCCATCTACAGCGGAATCTTCCGGAAGCGCGGCGCTATTTAACACAAAGGCACAAGGCAACAAGGACCCAATTAGGGGGAAATGGCACTTCTTGAAATACAGCCTTGCCTGTAAATTATGCAGATGAGAAAAAGGTAGCTGGCAGGCCTTTGATCACGGCTCTCATTTAAATTCCTTATTTATACCGTGAGGTGTACAGATGCCGTGCGCAGTATTAAACTCAGCTTAACATTCTCCGGCACGCTGTCCCAGGAAAGGCTCATCTTTAACGTCTCGGGTAGACGGGCCCCCCCACAAAAGCCATCTTCTTGAGGAGATGAGCTCACCATTTGCAAGGAGCTGCCCCGCTCGACCTTACGAGGTTCTGACCCGGTTAGATCATGCTGCATGTTTGGAGGGTGCGTCAGTAACATGAAGTCAAACTGTCCCGGCACTCAGTGCTTTGGTAAAAGCCGTGAAATGGCACACCACACGGCATCTCTCTAAGTCAGGACCCTGAAGCAGAATTCTGACGAAGGCCTTGCTATCCAGTCTAGGCCGTGGCAGCAAACTTTTTACAATTTAATTTATTCTCCAGACACTTTTAATCTTAAGCATTGTACATTTTTCAGAATGCAAGGTCAGTTGGTCCCTGGAATGGTTGGGGGTTAAGGGACTTGCCTGACAGAGAAATCATTCTGCCAACTCTGGATGTGAACCAGTGACCTTCTGCAAACTGCATTTATGGTTTTTCTTAAAAATCCATTTTCCCCTCATCTATTAACACCAGGTCCATGCAATATGAATCAGGGATAAAAGATGCTTATTACCTCTTCTGACTACAAAAGCCACATTATCTGTCAGCTAAGAGGCAGGAAATGGGATGGTCCAATGGGATAGCCCAATCAGATGCCTGACTTGGTCACATGGTGAGTATTTGGACAGGCTTGAAAATGGCCAAAGCGATCCCCAAGCAACTTAGTGCATCTGCCAATAGGAAAGGCCATGGACTGCAGTTAACAAGGGGCTATGAGCCAGCGGGGGGTGGGGGGTACAGCACAGGGCCAGCATTTGTGTCTCCATGGCGACTGAGCAGCAGCCTCCTCTGGCGAGAAGCCCAGCTGGGCCTGAGTGGGCTGATCATCCAGGCAGGTTATCAGTGGGGCTGTCAGGAGATTCCACTGGTTTGTCATGTTGGTCTGGGGCTTTAGGGATTGTTATAGTTTACTAAAGTTTAGTATAGCACTTTGCAGCTTGCAAAACACTTTATTGTACTTATTAAGGTTAGTTTTCTCTTAAGATGTTTCCCTTCTCTATAGAGTTTGACTTGAACCCCTGCGTGATAACGCCGTACAGTCTTTATGATCGATCATGTGTGGTATATGCGTGGTATATTTTTACTGAGTTATAGAGTCTCAGCAAATCTAAACTTATAGCTATGCTAAGCAGCGAGCACTATACGTGTTTGAAAGCTAGTGCCTGTGTGACAGCCCCACGTTTTAGTAACTCAGTCCGACTTGCCGTCGTCATGCTTTGCGATTGTGGCACGCAGTTGCTCGGACACGATGGTGTCCCTTTAGTCTGCTGCCTGCTTTTCCCGCATCCCCTGAGGAATGCGTACGCCTCGCACGGACTCCGCATCCTCATTTTCTATTTAATTAGGCTTTGTCAAAATGTTATTAGGATATATCAGAATTAGTCTGCTATTTTCTGATTGGAAAGGGGTCCTTCGAAATGTTTGCTTTCTGTTTGCAAAGGGGAGAGCATTAACCTTTTAAAAATCAAGTTTGAATCTGATAGACAGAATAATGGAAAATGACACATCCCGCTCGCGATACAGATAAAAGCATTATGCATTTATTTATTTTTTTAATATGGAGTTTTATTAAATATGATCTGGACAAGAGCAAATTGAGAATGCCAAATGTATCTGGCTAACCTTTTTGAGTTATACCAGGGTACTATGTGTTTATTCTTGTCAAATATCTGCATACATTAAACAAAAATATCAAGGTCACATGGTCCATTGCTATTAATCTGCGGTAAATATAGCCTGTAAGTGTACGTTATTGCTTTGGTATAAACATGGCTGTGCTGCCAGTGAGTGGCCCAGTGGGTCAGAATGCTCTGCCTGTGATCAGAAGGTTGTCGGATCAAAGCCAAGGGCTGCCAGAGTGATGTCACCACTGGGTCCCTGAGTAGGACCTTTAACCCCAGCTGCTCATGGGATCCAACTTTCTCAAAAAAAAAAAAAACAGCAAAGTAGGCTTGTTGCATTTCAGTTTATTTGCTCTCAGAATCCTAACTACAACCACACAGTGTCATACCAAGCTCAGCTGCACTTACGTGGCGGGCTTCACGTGGCCTTCGTATATGTAGTACTGCCCATTCTGGCGCTGTACTCGCAATACTGCCGGGCTGGGAGTGCAGCACAATAGTCCGCGCATGAATGTATGTCAGCGATGACAAAGCCCACCGCACCTTTGGAGGTTAATGCCATTTATCATGCAGCTCGATCGGTAACGTATGAATATTTTATTCACGTTGGGCGCGCGGTAAATGTGCCTATCATAACTAGGCCTGGCTCACGGCCGCCTTTCTAAAGCGTCGTCCTCCGGTATTAAAGATTAAAATGCTTTGTGAGTTCCTGTCTATTATTCGCTGACCGCATGGCGACGAATCTGGGTCACCGGCGAGCGGGGTTTGTTTAAAAGTGCCCGACGCATTACAGAGATGAAAGTGGTTATTTTCCTGCAGAGGAAAACAATGGTGAGCAGGCAGGCGAGCGGCCTGGATGAAAGGCCCCCCCTGCGCACGTTCCGGGGCCAGCATTCAGAGAGCGATCCCTCCAATATTACCCCGGCAGTTTCACTCTCCTTATTAACTGCCTTTAATCAAGGGGGATATATGTTTTCGGAGTTAAAAAGCCATCTAAAATGAATGAAGGGCCCTTTTTGGAAAGTAGGATGCACCCAACTGAAAAGGAGATTTTTATCCCTAACAAGATTTGCGGCTTTGTTTTGCTTGCGAATCGGACAAACAATATTAATCGCAATGCTAATAAGGTCAAATGTTATTTACAATGTGCGCGCATATTTTCCTTTTGTTTGGTCAGCGTACTGGAATTCTCCTTCGGCTTGTGCTTTTCTCGGAAGATGTGAGCTCTTGCTCCAATGCTGCATACGTCTGAGAAGCTTAGACAGCAGCACATTTGTAATGTGCTGTTTGGCTCATTTGTACATGGCTCTGGACAAAAGTATCTGTTGAAGAAAATAGATGCAACTGCTGTCTCCTTTATGGATACAAAGATTGTGTCATTGGGTGATTGCAGGTCGTTGGAGATGACCCAGAGTGGGGGGCCCAGGACTTCAGTTACACCATCACTACAAAAGTGGCATCCCTGGTGCTGATCTGGGGTGGGGGGACGGAAATGCGTGTCTGGGCTGAGTGACGGCAAAGTTCCATGTCAAAGCAATCCCGAGAGCCGGTGTTGTGTGCGCTGTTTTTTTTTTGTTTCGTTTTGTTATCATGGTTTTTGTTTTGTTTTGTTATCAACATCCATGGTTTCATTTGTATTTTAGTTGCAGTTTAAACCCATATTTCTTTTGCTCAAAATAGTGCCTTTTGGATTCGGGGGAGGGGGGTGGAGAATTTGCTCTTGTGGCTTTAATTGTGCCTGGCCGGAAAGTACACCTACAAGTCCGTCATTTTTCATTATCACACTTGTGTCACCCCTTCTGCCCCCCCCATTAATGGTCTGAGCTTGGTTTGGCATGTCCTGGATGCCACACAAGGCCGCCGGTTTTGACGGCCCCCATTCAGACAGCCCGTGAGACATTCCGCGGGCCTCGCACCCGGGCCTGTGGGGCAGAGTCCTCACCTTACCTTACTCTGGCTGCCCTGCCTGATTACCCCCTGGACATACCTGGGGATGTTTTGGGTCTTATGACAGCATGGATGTCGTGATCATGAGGCCACCAGCATTCCTTATTCTTAGGTGACTCCCAGGCTCTGCAGCCCATTTGTAGCCCTCATTGCTATCCCAGGCAGCGGCAGAACACGGGAAAGGGTGCCTGTCACTGGTGGGGTTATTCCTGCCTCGCGCAGAGATTGCCAGATAATTCCCCTTACATATGCGTAGGAATAGACCGAATCCTCTATCTGTTTAAGCATTCACTTCACCCACACTTTTTTATCGTTGAATAATGTTTTTCGTTTTTGTCTTAAAAGCAAATCAGCACCTTAACATTTTATATTCATGAAGGAGCTGCTGTAAACTACTACCTGCCCCCTTAAAAATCATCAGGACGGGTGTATAACCAGCTTAAAACCGACTTGAATAGAAAGCGCAAAGAGACGTAGCTTCAGTCCTAGGAGGGCATCTTCAGCAGCACAGTTAGCTGGCGCTGCATCACATATGTTTTCTGCTGTATATGAAAAGCTCGGAGTGGTACACACACGACCAATCAGAACGATTTAACGCCCTCGAGCTGGGTGGCACGCAGTCGGCTGTGCAGATGCGGTCACATCATGCTCGACCAGCCCTTTTGATCACGCGAAAGCCCATGTTACGCTGGCTGGTGACACAGTGACTGCATTTGCTTTTGTCTGCGCAGACGAGGGGGGAGAAGGAGTGAATGGATGGATACAGCTCTGTCTGAATGACTCAGAGCAGCTTTCCCGCTATCTAATCCCGCGCCGGCCTTCTCACCACGAACAATGGCGGAAAAGCGAGCAGGATGGACACCGCGGCCGCCGCCACTTTGGCCATGGGGAATCTGTCATCTCCATGACTGACGCTCCAGACCACTGCGAGATTCCGGAGTGGTGAAACAGAGGAAAAAGGCAATTTTCCTGCCATCGGAATTCCACCAATGACCGTCTTCTTATCTCCTTAATTAGAAAATTAACAGTTGGCTAGCGCCGGATTAAACCGGAAAATAATGACAGCGATGTCAGCGGCGGTCGATTTTGTGCCGCGCGTGTTTACATCCCGTGTACACGGGCCGCGGTGATCCCGAGCAGTGGCGCGTTTACTGGAAGTCGTTAGGACAGCGGCAATCTTCTCGTTAAAAGCGCGGATGGAACTAATCAGGAGATAATAAAGAGGCTGAAAGTCCAGATGCAATCTGGCAGGCCATTTAATGGTGCAGCAGATCACTACAATTAAAAACTACGATAAGTGCCGCAATCATCTTTCTGTTCCTTAAGCTAAACCAGGAAACAAATGTTTTCACTTTATTTGCAGCACAGTATTTTTCAGGCAAAGTTCTTACTAATCCTATTTACATTTGGGCTGACAACACTCTGTTTACACCACATGCCCCGTATTTATCTTAATAAAGTATGATTAGAGTCTATGACTAGGTCATTTATTCTCTATTGTCTTGTCTTGTTTTTATTGTGAGGCTCCAACATATTGTACTATTATCTGTTTTATCTCGTGTTTCATTGTCATACGCCTGTTTAGTGTGGTTGTTTTTGTTTTTTTCTTAATGCTTGTGACTGCACTAACATTTCATGCCAAATTCCTGGTACACGCACGAGTACTTGCCAAGTGGTTCTGAATCTGACACTCCGTGAATTTAGGAGACCACTCACGCAATTATGTTTTAGCCCTACAGCAGTGGATGAAGCACGCCCCTGTCAGTCATGTAACACATGGACTTTCTGGGTACATGAGTCCCGGGTTTTACCATCAGGGAAACTTCCCTCTAACCGGGAGTCTGATCCCGCGGGACGTGAACGAACGCTGGATCAAGAAATAGCTCCGCATAAGTACGGGCAAGAAATGGCAGCATCACAAGTGACATAGCACCTCTGGCACCGGGGGTCCCCCTTCCTCGGAAACTGTGGCCGAATCCGCCGAGCGATATTCCGGGCGCGTCGCGGTCCGCCCCTTTCCCATGGGAACCCACGTCCCCCCTCATTACAATTTTATCACTCCAAAGTGGAGAGTCCATGCATGTGAAAGGCGCTATAGACAAGCCCCCCCCCCCATGTATTTCAGGGACTGTAGCCTCATTGTGCCGCCAGTGCTTTCTGCCAACACACTGCAGGTTTTTATTTCATTTTTCCCTTTTTTCCAGTTCTGCTTGTTGTTACCCGCTTGCTAAATAGTGCCTTCTTTCATTCTAGATGCATTTTAAACCAGCCATAATGGGGGTGGGGTGGGGGGGGTGCCCGGCTAGAACAATGTGGCGGGCCGCGGCCTTTGATTTCGGAGCGCTGCTCCAGTTCCAGCAACAATCGGGACGTTCATGGGGGAGTGGGAGCAAGTGATTCCCGTGCCGAGATCGCCCAGGCGCTGGGGAGTGAGGCCCTGCCTCCGGAGGGCTGGAGGATCACACGGCATTTTTGGGGGTGTGACATCATGCACCTGAGCCTGCGGGGCCAGGAATAAGGGATGAGAAAATCATGCCACAAAACATACGCATTCACATGCATCTTTATATTTTGTTATTTTTTCAGTGTCCATCTGTCCTCAGACTCTCTTTGATGTACATTTTGGTTTATATGCATTCTTACTCAAACTGTTGCGCTGTAAATTCTAGAATGATTCCAAAATTCCAAGAATGCGAAGGGCTCTTAATGGGAATGTCTCCCTCTCCCTCTTCCGATGCCTCCCGCCATCCTGGCCCTGGTGGTACCACTCGACTAGCATGTGGCACGTCCTCTGGCTCAAAAGCCAGGGCTCTCACGCTGCCTCGCTTCTGGGGGCAGGTGCTGTCGGCGATTTATATAAAACATAACAAAAGAGGCACATATTGAGAACACAAATAGTTGTTTTTTGAAGTGTAACATGTCTAGCAGGAAATGCATCGGGTCGGTTTGGTGGATTCATTTCTGTCGTCATATTATCACTCAATTTAGATGGTATCTACTGTGTTTCGGAATACATCATCTGCTGTGCCGACATGTACAAATGCTGAATAAATGCTCTCTTACGTCCTTGGGAATCTATCAGAAATACAGCTCTGAAAAAAATTGAGACCACTCTATATTTTTTTTAAATTTGCATTGTTAAATCCTGGTTTAATCCTGGTTCTGCTGGCAGAAGGCTACACTGCGTGGCAGGCTGTATCCAGCCTCAAAGTTTCTAAGACAGCAGTACACAAGAACAAGGTGAAGCAGGAGAAACGGGCAATGACCAGGTCGAGGTGGGAAATGACTTTCTAATGCCAGAGATGACCGTAAACTTATCCAGCAGTGCCTCATGAATCAGAGGGTGACATCAAGGGACCTTCATAAAGAATGGGATACATTAAGTGGTGTGACATGCACGGCTAGGACAGTTAGTATCAGGCTCCTATAAGCAGGACTTTACTCCCATAAAGCAAGGAAGAAGCCCTTCATTAAAGAGAAACAGAGAAGAATCAGGCTGCAGCTTGCAAAAAACATATATTTTACACAGATGCATAACCATAAATTGAGAAAGGAGTGAAACAAAAAATTGTGCTGTGGTCTCCTAATTTTTCCCGGAGCTGTGTGTACTTACGCGTGGAGAGGTGGGCTACGGCAGCAAGTTTCTTTGCTGGTGCACATGTGGGCATTCATATCCTTCTTCCACTTCAATTCAAACCAAGCTCAGACCTCCAAATACTTATGTGGTAAAAAACCATGCTGATTCCTGAATAGGCAGGATGTGATGTAGGAATTCAGTAGCTACATACTGAAGCCATAGACGGACCCTAACCCCACACACCCAGTTCCACAGACAGTGTAACACATCTCAGAAGCTTCTGGAATGAACTGCAATGCTTCTTTGATATTGGCATCTCTGGGTAAAGGCACAGATTGGCAGCTAAACAGGGCCTCATTAAATCTGGCATCTGACAGATGGAAATGGCCATTAGCCAGCCTGAAAATGATAACAGCTCCTGACGAGTTTAAGGAATTGTTTGGTGGTGTAAATGTCAAAACTCACTATGTAAGTCCCATATTGTCTTCTGATGGTTGTTTCCAACATCCTATTTCATCATCATGGCAGAAGCCCCCCCCAGGCCCCCACTGCTTCCAGCTTTATGATCCTCATTGTCCAACAACAAAATCTAGGTTCTCGTTGCTACTTGGTTACACTGACAGCAAACTCATAAAGCAATCCGTGTCTGTACCAGACCTCAAAAGGAATGACAAAGATTCCTTGTTTGGAGCTGGCATGCGAATGAATTTGCTGAAACTGCTATTTAAATACTTAGCAAATCAGAATTTTCTCTTTTTGCCCATAAATAAGTCTGGCTTTTTTATCCAGGCTATTAAGTCCGAATGCTAGCAGAGTAAATGTAGATTAAAGTCCAGCTTTGTGGTTTTGTAAAATGCGGGGTCCTCGGGCGATATATGCGTATACTGAAAATCAGAGGCTTTGAGAAGCTAGTGTTGACAAGTTTTTATTCATAATTTATTCAGTAATCTAAATGGAGCCGACGCTGTACGAATGAAGATGGAATAGCTTGATAATGGATGTGGGAGGTTAGAAAAACATAAAAATGGAGCTGGCAAAGGAGAAAAACAGCATTTCAAACATGTTCTGCAAAGCTAATTGGCTCCATAATATTGTGTTAATTTTCTCTGGAAAATTCTGCAGGTCCACAATGTGAAATAACATGAACACTTGTTCAACTTTACTGCTTTGTATGGTTTTGTAAATGCTGAACGAGTATTACTTATGCTGCAGTTTACCAATGACTGTAGCCTCTGGACACTTGCAGCCTGTAATATAGGGTTCTAATATCTCTGCTAAAGTTATATATCTTCCTTGGCACTTATACAATGCAGCCATAAAGTCCTCTGCCCTCGGAAACCCGCGAAATAATTGATGCTGAAAAGCTGATCTGAGTAAAATCACTGAGAGACTGCTTATTATGAGTCATGTTACATTAGGGGCCGCGCCAGGCGCGCTGGGGATTTGTGTTCAGGGAAATCTATAAAAATAGAGTTTGCCATCCACGTGAGACATGTGAGCTCGGCTCCATCCGCATGTTTTGGGAGCATGGTGAGTTGGTGCGGGGCTTTCTGCAGAAGGAGGGTCGCCTCATCATGAGCTAGGCGTACGCATGTGTCAACATGTGATGCTCATAATTATGTCTAGAGTGCCAGGTATTTCCTTTTTTTACCCAGATTCCTCGTCTGTATCTCTACAGACTTGTGGAGAGAGAGTTATCATGGGACCCAGACGTGGTGTAAAATCCATCCCACCTCCTGCTGTTTCCAGGTGTGCGTGCTGCTGAGATATCCCACCGTGCTCTCTGTGATGGCTACTTTTTCTTGATTAAGGCACAGCCTTCAAAGGGTTAACCTTGAATAGGCTTTCTCAAGAGCTGATGGCTTCACACACTTTCTATCGTCTTCCAAGCTACTCCACCATAATGGGAGCGTCTCCTCCATTCTGGGATCTTCCAGCCCATATGCAAATCTTGATATCATCAAAGGGTCCTCTTCAACGCTTCAGGAGGCTCTCCATCGCCAGGGGAAGCTCTCCACCATATTACACACCTCTGTGGCATCGCATAAGTCCCTCCGCTATCGCTGCACAGCACCAATCTGGAGCAGTAAGTACTGCAGAGCTTAAACAAAGTCAACAGGCCACTTAACAAATGACCCGGGGCCTATTTGCTACTAATTCTATGGGTGAGCTGGAATTGGCCCCTGAGGGTGGGTGGGGCTAAGCTCATTACTCCGTCAGCTGACCCCGTGAACCTTGGCGCCCCCCTGAGGGTAAACACACATTAAATATGGATGCTAGGAATTCTTCCACAGGATTAATAAGTAGGTGGGAATAATTTCTCTTTAATTTGTTCCTTATTCAAAACCTGGCAACAACATTAGCATTCCAGTCTCATCCAGTTGTGCCTCTTTCAGGGTTTTCGTCTCCCTCAGAGCCCTCCTGCAAAGTGAGCCCATGGAAAATGGTGCGAGGTGCTATACATCTGATACTGTATCTGTCTGCATTCTTTTTTTGATGATTTTCTTTTAATTGTTATACCATCATAAGCAGGGATTCATCCAAAGCTTCCATAACGGTGACAAAAACATACAAAAGAATGCAGGCTGTGGAAAGTGCCAGAACGAGCAGGGCAGATGGAGATTGTTCGTGACGGAATAGGTGAACAGGTTAGGACGGAGTCCACTGCCACCCCCCCGCGCTATACCCCCCCCTGCCACTCTGCAAGGTGGAAATTATATATTCTGGGCCACCATAAAGGGGGAGAAGGGGGAGGGTTAGGTCGGTTCCAAAAAATCTGGAACATAATTGGATTGGTCTGGGTCCACTTCGCAAAAAGAAACGGATAACGTTCCATGTAAGTGTGTCCGTGCCGTTAATGTTTAGGCTCATGGAAAAAAATGTGCTGATGCATAATCTAAATGGGGCCCCCACTCTCACGCACGCGGGGGGATTTCTCACGCCCCAGGCCCGGGTGCCCCCAGCTGCTCTACGCACTGCCTTTTTCTCACAGTGTAATTTGTCATGTCATAGTCACGTCTGATCTTCCAGCTACCATCCTGTTATATTACGGTCTCAAAAGCAACTGTTATAAATACCTACCCCCCCCCCCCACCCCCCAACACCAGTCACTGTGCCTACAGTTTCACCCCATACCCTCCACTCAAAAATTTGTGACGATACCCCCCCCCCAATCTAAAAAGCTTTTATATGTTGGCAGCACTAGTATAGTTTGACCAGTAATTTCCTTTGGATCAACACTGATTCAGTAAATCCTAGCAAATTTATATATTTTACAGCAAAATTTCCTCTTCAAATGCATCCAGTAGCTTTGACACACATCTGTGGACAGCCTGGCTATCTGAAATAATGTTTAAATTCTGCCCATCCACCCCCCCAAAGAAATTTCCAGATATGACACTATAATAAACTTATGGCCATTTTCCATCTGGATCTCATTTGAGCTGCAGATATTAAGCACACTGAGGGCGAATCTCAGTGCGGTCATAAATCTCACCCCAAAGATCATTCTTAATACTCGTCTGTTCAGAAAATCGGTCAGATGGGATTACGGTCAGGCCCACGTTAGATAAGACTCAGACTCCACCTTGCATTTAGAGAGGGGCTGTCGCGAGGCCCCTGTGTCCTCGTCATAGGGGCTCTGCTGTTCCTAGACAGACGTCCCTTGGTCCAGTAGTGAAGGTCACATGGAGAGAGGGAGAAAAGGTCGGGCCAAGAATTTGGCCCGTGGCTACATTGTTACTAAGCTGTGGTACAGCTAACCTAATAAAGATTGATGAGCCCGGTTTGAGTTCCTCTGCCTCCGACCGGCTGGCTTCAAGGCAGCGTGCTTTGCTGCTTGTTGCATGGATCTTATGTCAGCAGTGATTTGCTGTTGTCTTCATTCTTTCTCGGTATGTAAGTCACAGGAATCCCGCCCTCTCTGCAAGAGGGCACTTTACAAGAGTGTTGGCTTATGTGTGTGTACATGTACGAAATAGGTGGCTGGAAGACTTGTATTTATATGGGAAAATAACCACATCGTTTTATATTGAAACCAATAAAAGATGGAAAAGCACAAAGAACAATTTCTAAGACTGTAAGTCTGATTTAAAAAGTTTTTGGCATTGACAAAATAAAGTATAAAAAAGCACTGTAGAAAGAAGACAGCATGGGCCAAAATTTACAGCTGCTCTGTGAAACTGGGGGAATAAATCCATTTTTACGCTCTAAATTGACAAATCATTGCAGTATATTACCAAAGCGACATCCTTTAACCGTAGTACTATAACATCAAAGAGTACCTGCACACATGAAGAGCAGCTGCTTCGCTACATTCCACATCTGACTTCCTGTTCCTGACAGGAAGTCACAGACCCGCTGGCTGCAAAAACCACCTGCCTGGTTGCCAATGGCTGCATTTATTGGTGAACCCCTGCAGGATCAAAGGGAGAGGACTTAACTCAGGCAGCTTTTCTTGAGGCCACACATTCAATTAGAAAAATGGTTTTATGACTCACGATCTGGACAGAATGACTATGTACTCCAGAGCCTTAATTCCGTGTCTCATGCATGCATATAGACACACACAAACCCTCATGACCATGATAAGTGCGACTAGAAGCGCTGCCAGGGAGGATGTACATTTTTTGTGGCCAAACATTCGGCACAACCCTGTCAGAAGTAGTAAAATGTTTCCTTTGATTATTCCTGCTTAAACACGTTGGCTAGTTAGCGCTGTATTCACCCTATGTGTGCTTAAACAGCTGAGCCTTTAGAACCAAAAATAAGCACATGGTACACTTCAATTGTCATGACATGGTACACTTTGATTGTAAATGCTTTTTGACTTACACATTTAGAATATTACTGTATTTTTTAATATTTAATAAACTAGGAATTGCTCCATTTTCTTCCACAATCTGATAACATTTTCAGGGTTTTTTGAAAGTTAGCCTATAATACTACTGCTACTATGAATTGTCCAGGTGCCACTCTATGTCGAACCCAGCACATGCCAGATGCTTAATTAGTAGGCTAATTAACAAGCTTACACAACTCCATTTGCTTATTGATGTGTCTGACACCAACGGCTGTGCTAACTTGCCTAAGGATACTGTTTCCTTGCCGATTTTATCGCCACACATTTGATCTTTGCGTTAAACACGCAAAACCAATATCACAGCCAGCAGATGCCCTGCTGATCCTTACAAACCTCCTCTGTTGTCTACGATAGTCATTTTTTTAAGCAATATTGCAGTATTGTTTTCAAGCAGTACTTATCCTAATGTTATGCAGTCACATGACTCACTCACTGAGATCGAATCCTAACGATACTGAGCCATGATCTACTAGCCTGTTTTTTTTACGTGGAAATAGTGTTACCACCTAATCCATGTCATCCCGGAGACTTTCAGCTACTTCAGATTTTACAAACTACTTTAAGCTGGAAAGGCTCCCGTGCTCGGCTAAATAGTTCAGTTCTTCTTGTGCTCTGACTGGTTTGTTTCCTTGACCGAAAGACTCATCCAGCTATTTCACATTAACATTAGTGACACGTGCATGATTATAGGAGACTGACCAATCAGCGCACAGCAAGAACGCGGCGCTTAAGTGAAATCCAGGCCCTTTTGATTGAAATGGTCGTTTACAAATCCTGCCCTAGCTCAAAGTGTCCGGGATGACATGGATTAGGGGGTAACCCTACGTGGAAATGACATTCATGACATTTATGATTAACATTGGTGAATAATAAAATTTTTCACAGTAAAGTTCATATTTCTAGCATTTTATCGGATAGCTAATCATTTCATTTCCACAAAAAATGAGAAAATCCGACAATCGATTGGGTAAGCTTGCCGTGTCTGTTGCATGTGGCACGCAGCTGAAAGTGCAGCAGCCGTCAGCTAAAACGTTGCCCTCGGTTGTGACATAAATTTTCTTCTATATCCGACGTAGCAGGCAAAAAACAAAACAGTATGGTCTCCAAGGTGATAAAGTCTACGCCTGCTTTCCTAATACTCAGGCATCCATTCCCTCCCCTTCACTCAGAACGAGTCCCACCCCCCACACACCACCTCCGCCTCTTCCACTGGTCATTTCCTCCCCGGGATGAATTTTGAATATATGCCAAGGAATTCCCTTAGCGGGATGTGGGGGGGGGGACTCCATTCACACAGGCCGGTGCCTGTAGACTCCATTTCCCGATAGGAGAGCCCCCACCCACCACAAAGGCCTCGTCGCCCCCGCGGCCTGTCCCTCACACTCACGGGGGACTCTCTCAAAAACCGCTAATGGATTATTTCCCACCGAAACGGAAATCCTAGAAGCAGCGGGGCTGGTCCTTTGGGTGCCTTGTCAAAATAACCCTTCAGATGCATGTGTTTGTCGTGGGAAAACATTCCCACAGAAAAAAGTAACATCCTGATATGCTGTGTCGCTCCCAAAAGCCAGTTTATTAGGAAAAATATGGACTGTAGATCTTCGAACATCCGCTACCAGCGTTATGAGGAAGTGGTGATCGGAGCTGAGGACACAAAGTACTTGCCAATTGATGCAGTAAAAGATGAGAAATTATATTAGTTATGTTTACATCCCACAGCTCTTTACAGCCAAAATCCCGATGGCTGCCCCCAAGACTCCTGCACAACCCACAAGTCATGGGACACTCAGTATGGTGCAGACATTATACCTACATTACCACAGACTTCAACTGCAGATCCCCATACAGATCTGAACCAAAGTGTTAAATGAAAGCTGCTCTGCTGTTGGCTACTGTGAGCTAAGTCTGGGAGTAAGATTTCTACCGTCCAAAACATGCGGGCTCAGTGCTCGGCACAGGGAATATCCACATCCTGCTATCCTGCTTGTGTAAGATATATGACGCGAAGAGGGTTCTGAAAGGGAATTCCTAGTACCACTATCTGTTTTCTTGTTGAATGCAAAGGTCGCCATGACGACGTCTGTTTATGAATATAAGTACTCGATGACAGTGTTGGTGAATGGCTTCGGTCTCGCCTATTTATACATCAAAACCAGCGCGAATTTCGCTCTTCATCATGACAGAGACGGAAACCAGAACTCGACCACCATACGCTGGCACATTTGCTAGAAAAAAAGTCTGTAGTTACGGACGAAACAGATGTGTTTTCAGAACGTTTATCTAGCGGATGCCATAGCAACGGGGTCAAAGCAAACACACGCCTCATAAACAGAAGTCACATTTCGGCCGAAGTGTTCAAGGCTTCTGTTTCACTGTTCCTCATTCTGAAAGCCTTTCATGATCTAATAAATCCAACAGAAAAAGCGACACACAAAATCTGCGGCTACTTTTAAAAACTCTATACATTAATCTTGGCTATTTATAAGAAAATAACTCATGCAAGTGGGGGTTAGCATGTGGTCATTATACATAAAAAAGTGTTGAAAATCTAGTTGAAAATATGAAGTGTAGAAATGCTAATGTTTTATAATGGTTTATTTACTAATTACTTTGCCTTTCATTAAAACAATGGAAGTCAATATTTTGCATGCAAAATTTATCTCCTATTGGAAACAAAATCAAATTACGGAGAGTGCAAGCGAAGAGTGTATTGAATGAGTCGATGCATCAATTTCCTATATTATTTTTCCCAACTTTGTGACAATAATTAACATGCAGTGTTGTGACAGTAATTAACATCTAAATTGCATAATAGGAAATGAGCTGAGTTGCTATGGACACTGGATATTTAAAAATATAAAAATGCCTGACAGAATATAATGAATACCGTGACTGAGCCACGAAGGCCTTTTAATGCTGTGCCAGACTGGGCTGCCAAATCACCGCCTAGACAGATGGGCACAGAAACGTCAGCCCATGAAAATAGTGTCACACACTCTGGTCAAGCGAGGGAAACGTGTTTTCTGTTTGCCCCCTTTATGCACGCAGTGGCCCTCGTTTGAAGACACAAATGCAATGACTTCCTGTCCCCGTGGATTCTTCTACCTCACCCCCCCCCACACACACACACACCAGCTGCTGGATTATCCTGGAGAGTGACCTTCTCATCTCATCACTAACGAAAAATGTGAGGTATGGAGCGTATCGTGGAATCCGGGGCGGGCAGAGCCTATCCCAGGCAGAATTTAGCTCAAACATCTTTATCAGTAGTCCCCTATGTGGAGGTTCAATCAATGAGAAGCACATTTGCAGAATGTTGCTTCCTGTTTAAAAAGTAATGAAGCCAAATGAAAGAGCACTCAAAGCAATAGCTTGGACATATGTCCAGCAAGCATTAATTAGAGCGTCCAGGAAGGTGACAGATGTCAGTAGTGGGTCCAGCCTCTAGCGTAACAGGCGAAACTGATCGAAAAGTGGCACCGAACTGTCCTGCAAACTCCTCTATACTTCGCTATGTTCTTTGTACAGTATGTAGCTGTTTGGACAACTGGAGTAGCTTCGGAAAGCTAGTAGCACAGCCTAGCTGGGAGTCCAGCCTGGCCCCCACAAGCCCAGAATTCCTCAGTGCAATTTGCAGGCGAGATCCCAGCTGCCGTAATTGTGGGGTTGGGGAAAAACATCTAACTGGGGGTGAATTACAGATGCTCGCCACGGCAAACTTTCTACGCACTCGGGCTAAAAGTGCCCAGCACTAATGATAGGGGAGTCTTTTCCACCAGGGTGTGGCCGAGCGTCTCAGGGCAGGGCTGCAGTGGAGTCAGCAGGGATATCCCCTGATGACACACGGGACTCTGAGTCATCGGCGGATTGCTGACAGGAACGGCCCGTCCTGTTTACATTACCGGATAAAGCAGGGAATGCGGCGTTCCCCCTGCCTTGCGGCGTGGGTGCCAAGCTGATGTGTTTATTGTTATTGTTAACATTTTTAATAGTTAAACCCTTGCAGAGGTTCTAAAAGAGGTCAATCATTCTCAACCGACCCCAGATTAGCTACCGATGACAAGAACGATAAAAGCGCACTAATTCAGAGGCCGTCCGTGTTGTCATGTAAACATGCCCTCTGTTTACGGAGTATTTTAAGGTGGAACTATGTGTATATAGTTACAGTATTTTATCATCAGAGCACGTGGCTCAATTGGAGAGCCTACTTTTAGATATTTAATTAAACTAATATTGCATATATATATAAATAGATAGGTGGGTGATTATATGATAAGGATTCCGGGTAAAAATTCACTTGTATGCAGCTGCTATGGGCCATAAAGACAGAATGTGAGGATAATGTACATAGTGCAAAGCCAGCGTGTGCAAAAATGGAAATAAAATAGCTGGTAATCTACCCTGTCAGAAATAATGAAACTGAAATTAGTCTGTAAAAGTACTGTATGTGGTAGTCAGAAGAGGAATGGATGGATTGATACATATAAACATAAAATGTAAGTCTGAGTGCTGGTTTTCTGTGTCCCATTCTGAAACTAAATGGTTTATCACACATTGTAAAAAAAGCACCTTTCTGTTTGTTGACTCCTCTTGCAGAGTGACTCTGCTCTGTTTACAGCACCGAGGTTTACCGAATGCATATGAGAGCTATTTCACCGCTAGCGATGTGTAAATAAGTGTATCCAAGGGCCTGTACTTAAACAGCACAGGATCACTTTTGCGTCTATGCAAGCGATTTATTTAATCCACGCTAGTCGCGGCGTTAAAAAAAGCGGCGAATTGATCTGTCGCATGAGATAATGTTTGCCTCAGTGAAATCAATGCCAATGACCAGTTTTATGAGTCATGGGCTGTTTCTTTTGAGTTTTTATGGGCGTTTAAAGTATTCCGCTTGGAGATTCTTTGTTTTATAACAGGAACGTGAGCCTCTGTATGTCCTGTGCAGCTCCACACATCTGGCTTAAAATAGGAGATTGTTTTACTCTGTTTACCATGAAATTAAAAACACAAAAGCGGTAAACCTGCAGGGCTTTTAAATCTGAATCGAATGTCAACAGTCAAACTGCCAATTATGACATCATTGTTCTCGGCCCCGCCCACCAGTATCAAGCCTGCTTGTAGTCATTTATTCATTATTTCCTAGGGTTTCAAAGCTACTCAGAAGATGGAAAAGTTTCATTTTCCACAGTTTTTGCTGGACAAGTAGTGTATGGGAACAAATTCCATGTCCCTAGAGACTTCCTTGGAGAACTATGGTTGACTCAGAGATATGTTTAACCCTCTCTGTACCTAATCAAAATTTTAGTTAAAATAGAACCATATGGATGTAAACTTCGGAACTGAACATTTTAATAACTGGATTATACAACAACTGAAAATATAAAAATATTTGTAGCATAAGTAATATTTTATGAAATTGGTTAGTACAGTATCTGGCCTAGGATCTACTTTGAAGAGTCATTTTATGATCACAGAGTTTGGAAAATTAGATTATAATTGTCATCTTTAAGTTCAGAATATATGCTATTTTAATTTAGATTATAATTTAGATGTTGAGGATTAGCAAAATCATGCTTTTTTTAAGATGCTTGTAGATCCGAATGATGGAGATAAAACTTTCCTGAGGTTTATTCATTTATGTACGGAAATATTACTCCTTGCTGTCAGATATATATTCTGCCATTCCATCCTAAGGTTTCCCTTGTGCATAGCATTTGTAAGGAGCATATTCTATTAAATGTTCTTCAAATAATTTTTTCTCGGAACCTCCAAGGTTAGTAGTAGCTTAGTGGAGTAGTAGATTCCTTTCAGCCCTGGGGGGGGGATCCTCACCCTGGGCAGGACACAGACTTTCTGAATTGATACCACGGAATTCATACCTGCTTTCCACTGCCCGTCACTCCTCAGCGCCTCTGCCCGGCGCCGGGTCAGTGCTGTCACGTAACCATGGTAACTAACGAAGTTAGATGGGTTCTGGAAGCTCTGAGTCACGCGCTGCCAGACCCGGAATGGGGAGCGTGTTACGCATGCTCTGTCACAGGGTGCCTGAAGAAACACGCTACCATGTTTACTCAGCATCCCCCTATTATATGTATGTGTGATGGATAAATAACATGCAATATTCTAAAAACATGATTTATTATGAATATAAGTTACAGTGAATGATGTTAAATTCAGGACAGGCCTGGAAGGCTTTAGGCTCATCATGTGTCCACGCATCCACTTGCTGCGTGCACATGCACACATACACACACGCATGCACATGCACATGCACATACACATGCACTGTGCACATGCACACATATACACACACATGCACAAGCACATGCACAGACATATACACACACATGCACAGACATATACACATGCACACACATATACTGTACACACACATGCACTGTGCACATGCACAGGCATACACACGTGCACATATCCACACACATGCACAAGCACATGCACAGACATACGCACATGCACACACATATACACACACGCACAGCATTTTCGATTCCATGGCATATTGACCATGAGAAATCAGTTTTGCGTTTGCATGACACAGGCTCGCTGGGCCTGGATCACAGCCACTTGCTTTGTAAAAGAACAGTGATCCAGAACCTGCCCTGTGATGCTTAAGCCTTTTATTTTATGCACTACTGAGTAAACAGCGTGGTGATTGCTTATATTACTCATTATAACCAGGTCATCAGTGGTAGTAATTGTGGTAGTTGAAATGATTATAATCTCCCCTGTGATGCTTGCTACATGGGGAAGAGTGATACAAATAATCATCAAAGTGAGTACTCACAGTGAGTACTCACAGTACTGACATTTAACTAAGTCGCAGCACAAATTTTGCATATACTGCATTGCATGTATTACAAGAACTTAGCTCGCAATGATTCCTAGAAGTTCTACACATTATTTCAAAAATAGTCCTCTGAAGAGATTATGTTGGCGTGAGGATTTGCGAATGCTGGTGGAATCAGAGGTGTGTGGGATAGCCGCACTTTTTAAAACCTGTTTCATTTGGCAGATTTTCTCCTTGGTTATGAATAACTTTAGGGTTTTCCTCTTACAGGGCTTGAAACTGTTGGAAAATGACTTGAAGCTAATATTTCAAACCATAACAAGACGGTTGTGTTTAAAAAGGAGGTGTGGTCAACCCCTGCATTCTCCTCGGCTGAATAATGTGATTTCTGTTTGAGGAGGCTTTAATTAAACATTACTCATGTGTGAATCACAGCTGAAGGAATGAAAATGAAGCCGGGGGCCCCTCCCCTGTTTACGGCCAACCTGTGGAGATGCAAACCCCAGCCTTGCTGGCAACTAACGGCAGACTGTCTGCACGATGCCCCGGCTGACTTAGGCCGTTGCAGACAGCAGGTGGAATATCGGATTTGGAATAAAATGTTTAACACGCAGGTCCCGAGAGGAATCACGCAGGCCGTTTGGAAAGCCTCCGGATTCGAACCGCTTTCAGAATTTCCTGGCTGAGCTAAGCATAATGTTTCCAATAAGCAGGGTGGGGGTCTCCCAAGCCTTCCCGTGGTGTTCCAGCACCCCCTGAGTCCAGTATTGCGCCTTAAACTGAAATTAACACAGTAGCTGCACAAAATCCTTGTATCTCTAAATGCGAAGGCAGGAGAAAAGCAAGCAAAAACATTTACACTCCTGGAGACATTTAAAAAAATCAGAAAACCTCCCCCGATCCCAGTAACAGCAAATCACTTTAAGGAAAGAGGCCCCTGGGTTGGGACCAGCACCTATTGATTTACCTCTGTGACCGGTGTCATTTATTTGGAGACTGATGTAATTGGAAGTGATTCAAACGAGGCTGATTGATCTGGAAACACACGTACGCTACCTGGCACAGCAGAAGAAAAGGCAATGCGGGCGACCGGGGGTGGACACGATTTCTGCCTCCCCAGGCCCTGAATTCCACTGGACGCTATGTCTGAGGAGCCTGATGTCACTGCAAAGCTGCTGGGTCCCGCACGATGATCTGCAGAATGACAGCTGGAGTCAGGGGTGGGGCTCAGCAGGCCGGGTCTCTGTGCCTATAATCAGCAGGTCACTGGTTCAAATCCCAGGGTCGGCATGCTCCACAGCTGCTGGATGGATGGCATACCCTGCACATGGTCCCCAAGCTTTCTGCTCACCTCGATATATAAATGTGTATGTCTGCACAATGGGATACGTGAAAGACGCACCTTCCAATGTAGCTATACGTGGGTGAACAAAGCATCATTTCACCACACCAGTCATTGTTATTCTTGGCTTCACTTTTGCCCCCAAGCCCACTCCGTCTCCCTACCCCCGTAACAGTGCACGGGTCTCAGCCGTGTCGATCACATCTGCCCGACAAGCCGATGGTAAACAGCAGCCAAGGCTCTGCCTGGCCTCTCTTCTTCTCGATGCTCTCAATTCGTCTGCTGGTGTGTTGCCCCATCATTTTCGGACACATATTGCCATAAGAAAGCCGAAGTTCTCCACTAGGTTCATCGCCATCGCCGATATCATCAATGGCGACGAGGCTGCGTCGTCTAGCGCTGCTCGACTTATCGCTTCACATCTCTGAGGCTAGTCAGCCCGGTGTTAAAAGAATCAATCTTTCCGAGCGACTGTGGTCTGCCGTGCCTCTTATCGCTGAAAGAGACGAGGTCTGCTTTCAAGGCGAGTGACTTCTGTAAATGTTTCAAAGGAGTGGTCTGATGCGGCGGAATCCCGGAGAGCCCGCCGGCCGTTATTCCAGAGCCGTCGTTTCACCCCCTTGGAATGGATCCCCCATAAATGTCATAGTGATATTTTCAAATTGCAAATCTCCCCACACCATGGGCCGAGCACTCCTCTCATGAATGACTCTCCATCAGACCCTGAGGGAGCTGCCTGTCTCTTAAGCTCAGAAATATACCAGCTTGGAAAATCTGCTAACAAGCGCGTTCGCCACAAAGCCGCCTCGTAATTATGCCGTCCAGCTGGGCTAAGTTGCGAAACGGAACCAATTTAGCACTGTCATCCAGCCTGCTTACAGGGTCTCCGGTCTACTCTCTGCGCCTCACCTTCCTGAATGTGTAAAGAAGGCATGCAGAAATACACCCAGTGATAGCACAAATACACCCAGTGATAGCACGAACACACCCAGTGATAGCACAAATACACCCAGTGATAGCACAAATACACCCAATGATAGCTCAAATACACCCAGTGATAACACATTAAAAATTGTCAATGGGAAAATAACCACATTTATTTGTGCTGCTGTCACTGTGTTAAAATTGTTTCGCTTTTAAGATTGATCTATCTATCTATCTCTCTATCTATAATAATTAAACATAGAATTATACTAGATCAGTAAATTAATGATAAAACACTACTAACATGCTGGTAAAGACTATGGTCTAAGAACAAGTCATATACTTGTATCTGTTAGTCATGAGCATCAGCTGTGATGTCACTGGAACATCTTTCCATGCGTGCTTGTATGTGTCCATCCATCTATTCAGTGCCACAAAGCTTCCTTGAGGGGGTGTGCTTATCTCTTAATAGACATAGCCATATATATATATATATATATATTATTGTTAAGCGATGAATATGTATGCATATTAAGCAGACGTTTAATGTGCTAATGCACTCGCTGTCAGTAATCACCTCATTACTTATTCAGGATGACGGACGGCCTTGTCATGCTAATGGCCGCCTATGGCCCATAGACCCCTGGACCAGCGTCTCTGATTCATCAGGCAGGGTCACGTCAAGCAGAAAGGTGATTACGCCCTTCCACCCCACCCCCAAAACACTGGACACCTTCCTGGGGTTTATATCCTTAGGGAAAAGCTGAGCTGGGGTAACGTTACGGAAATGAGAAGCAGAGTCTATAGCAATAACTTTCACTAAAATACCGCCGTTGTGAGGCTACAAGACTCTTATCCTGAAAGCGGCAGATTTCTAGACCACTAGCAAAGCAGTTGGCTTGACGTATGGCTTCTAAAAGCATTTGACAAGAATCCTCAGGAAAAGAGGGTTTGTTCTTCTTGCATTATTGATTATTGGAATGTTACAGCCGGAAACTGCTGCTTTCCATGTGGACAGAAAGTCCAAACACAACAACCTAACAGCAATTCGTGGTATCTGACAATCAGCCATCACTGGCGACCGCTAATGGGCTGCAGCACCCGGGCGATTGCTAATTACCACTTTTGTCTTATTAGCAAATGTATCTGCACAAGGACTAAGGATGCCAGTCCCCTTTGCTACAGAACACATCCTCTGATCCTCCAGCTTCAGGAGTTACGGCTGTGTCCAGCCCTTTCACCCTCACACACCCAAAGTCAATTCTCCTAATCTACTTTCTATAGACTGTAAATAACCTTATTACACTATAAATAGGACTCACCACGCCCTATATGTTCTATTATAAAGGAGTTAAACCCTTATATATATATATATATATATATATATGTGTCACACCTGTAAATATTTCATGGTGCCTTAGCTGTAAACCTTCTGTACCCAACAAAACAATGTTTTTTGTTTTTTGGGTCAGTTTTTCGTCTTGTGACAGCCGTTGGAGGCTGCCAGACTGCTGGCATATGCCACCTCCCCGGCCCAGCCTCCCCCAGTCCAGCCCCACTACACCAGACACATCCACGTGACAGCTTTTTGTCACGCTTTTCAATGCACAAGGTTTTCATGTTAATTCTCTGCTGTAGAACATGATGACTATCTCACAACCTTTACTATTACAACTAAGGCAGAATGCCAGTAGTCCCAGTGAAAAGCGAGTCTGTGTGCATGTGATGGATATGTGAGTGACTCCCACTGAATCACAGGAGAAGGACTGAAGTCTCTACACACATGCAGCTAATCTAAAGATCGTTTTGTAAGCTCGCCTGGTGGGCCGGGTTAAAACCAGCGTCTGGTTTTGGTTAAGAGGGCAGTAAGCATTTAGCTAATGCCACCAGCTTGTCCAAATTAATTACTGTTTATCATAACAGAATTCTCTTTCTTATGTTTTCCCTTTTTAATGTCATTTTAAGAGATTGGTTATAGCTGCAGCATTATCCAGCAGCCGTCTTTACATTAATATGCTTTTTTTTCTTTCGTCTTTTTCGTCGATTTATTTCAGTTTCATTAGATGTGTACTTCATAAGCTGGTCCAGATCATGCAAAATAACTGCTTTGGATTTTCAGTGTACACTTTAATGGTGCTCAGTGTCAGGACTGGTCATGGGAAAAATTAAGCCTGCACTAAGTCAGGGTCACAGGAAGCAATATCTGAAAAGTTTTCTATTAATGTTAACGCTCCTGACACAGGCATGCTGACTAGCGGGACAGGTTACAGGCAAAACCTCTAACAGCCTAAATATGAGCCTGTGGAGACCCGCATGTTCCAAATGAATGAAATTCTCATATGTTTTCCTTTCAGTGTTTGAGAGTCACACAGGGATCAGGATCCCTCTGTACGACTGTGTCGGCACATTCTTTCGCGGTGGATATAAACCAGCAACAGTTTTGTGAAAAGTCAGATCCTAACGTTCTGCATTTCTGCGTTTCCATGAAAAAAGAAAAAAAGTCTTGTGTGCTTGCGATGGGATGGTGCCCCATCCTGGGTTGATCCCTGCCTTGTGCCCATAACCTCCAGGATAGGCTATACACCCCCATGACCCTGAATAAGACAAGGGGTTTCAGACAATGGATGGACGGATGTGCGTTCCTTGCTGTGTGGACGATGTGCCAAGTGGCATCCAGGAAAATGACATTCCAGCAGAGGGGTGTACTTGACTCGCCCAGAGAGTCTCCAATATGTTTCCCCCTTGTTCATTCGGTATGTATATGACCTGCCTGTTTCTTGTCAGTCACAGCGAACCGCAAGACGGATCCTTGGAGATGCTTTTATGGGGGACAGAAACCAGTGTGCGGGAGATAATGGGAAAGACACAAGAGTGGGAGAAGCCTGCTCTGGTACAGAAGACAGGAGTCACCTCAGATAATCGTAGAGCAGCTTGGAGATCCATCCAAATAGCCCTTAACCATTTCATGTGAATTAAAATTGAGTTTAAACATGGAGCAGTAGGCTACGCAATCAGAGGCCCATCTTAGGGATCCAATCAGCAATGATGGCTCATTAACTGCCACACTGCCCCCACCGGGTGATCTGGTGCCGTTACATTTTGGTAAATTTACTATAGTCTCCAAAGCATGTTTAAACAGGAGTTCCTCAAATGATCTTTGAAGTGCTATTTTTGAAAAACACAAATCTGCAGTGACAGACCAGCAAACATAAAACAGAATCGACTCACTGGCAAAATGCATTTAGGGCCGTATTGATTCATAGTTCAAACAATAAAATGGCCAATGATGAGTGAAAAATTCCCAAACTCTTACCCGATATCAATCCCCTGCACTGCTGTAATCTCTGCTAAATATCATAGTAGAGCCTTTGTCAAGCCTCAAATCCCCAGTGCACCAAATAATCTCTTTCAGCTGCTTCAAAGAGAGGAGGATGCTGGCATGTTATGCCATAAATATCAAGTACGAGCAGGAATAATGAGACCTGGTTTCAGCTGGAAAGAGAGAGAGCCTGACTCATGGTCATTTTACTCAAGAGCTCGTTATGGGGTGTCATTGATCTGAAGCTAATTGAAAGAATTTTCATTCTTTTTTTTTATTCAGTTCACCAGGTAAAGTTTTGTAAATGCATTTTAAGAAAAAATATCATTTCTTATTCTCCAAACTCACTGCTAGAATCACCCATCCATCCTGTAACCCATACCTCTGGCTAGGGTCAAAGATGCCGTTAGCAGCAATGTTAGCTCAATCCATCAATACATGTAGAACCGTTTAAAATTGTAACAGGACCTGGATAATTAGATATGGAATTATACTAGATCAATAAATTAACAATCAAACTCTATTAACATGCAGTTCCACAGTGGTAAAGGTTATGGTCTCAGTATAAGTCATGTGGTACTTGGATGTGTTAGTCATGAGCAATACCTATGATATCACTGGAGCATCGTTCCGTGCATGCCTGTATGAAGGTGTCCTTCTATCCATGCCTGTATGCAAATGTACTTCCATCCATGCCTGTATGCAAATGTCCGTCCATCCATCCATCCATCCATTCGTACAGTGCCTTGCAAAAGTATTCACCCCCCTAGACATTCTCTCTAAATTGGTCCCTTACAATATGAAATTTAAATGGATTTTCAATTTGATGGACCTACAAAAAAACTACAGATTAATGAAGTTAAAAGGGGAAAAACTTTTTTAAATAATTCTAAAAAATATTAACCTGAAAAGTGGTACGTGCATACGTTTTCATCCCCTTTGCTTTGAAGCCCCAACCATTATCTTCAAAAGCCACTTAATTTGTTAAATAAGAGCCACCTGTGAGCAGTGAAAAGTGTCAAATGATCTCACTATATATACACCTGTTCTGATAGCCCCCAGAGTCAACACCAGTGCAACACCCCTAAGTAGGGGCTACCACCAAGCAAGTGACAGCATGACCAAGGAACCCTCCACACAGGTCAGGGACAAAGTTGTAGAGAAGTACAGATTAGGCTTGGGTTATAAAAAATATACCAAACCCTGAACATCCCAAGGTGGGGATGGAAAATGGAAAGGTTATGGCACCACAGCAAACCTGCCAAGAGAGGGTCATTCACCAAAACTCACAGACCAGGAAAGGAGGGAATTAATCAGAGCAGCAACCAAAAGGCCAACGATAACCCTGAAGGAGCTGGGCGGCTCTACTGCAGAGATGGGAGTAACTGTCCATAGGGCCGCTATAAGCCGCACGCTGCACAGAGCTGGGCTTCATGGGAGAGGGGCCAAGAAAAAGCCTGCCTGCCAGGCAGACTGTTTTAAATTTGCCAAAAGGCCTATTGGAGACTCCCCAAACATGTGGAAGAAGGTGCTGTGGTCAGATGAGACTAAGAGAACTTTTTGGCCATCAAGGACAACGCCATGTCTGCCGCAAACCTAACACCTCTCATCATGCTGAGAACACCATCCCCACAGTGAAGCATGGTGGGGGCAGCATCTTGCTGTGGGGATGTTTTTCATTGACAGGGAAACTGGTCAGAATTGAAGGAAGGATTGATGGTGCAAAATATATAGAAATTCTTGAATCAAACCTGTTTGAGTCTTCCACAGATTTGAGACTGGGATGGGGGTTCACCTTCCAGCAGGACAATGACCCTACACACACTGCTAAAGCATCACTCCAGTGGTTTAAAGAGAAACAGATAAATGTCCTGGAATGGCCAGTCAAACCCCAGACCTCAATCCAATCGATAATCTCTGGTATGATTTAAAGATTGCGACCCCCATCCAACTAGAAGGAGCTGGAGCAGTTTTGCCATGAAGAATGGGCAAAAATACCAGTGTCTAGATGTGCCAAGCTTGTGGAGATGTACCCGAAGAGACTTGTCACTGTAATTGCTGCAAAAGGTGGCTGTACAAAGTATTGGCTCTGGCAGGGGGTGAATAGTTATAAATGCTCAGGTTATCTTTTAACGTCCTATTTCTTGTTTGTTTCACAATAAAAAAATTATTAGCATCTGAAAAGTGGTAACTGTGTTTTATAAATTAAAAGATGCAACCCCCCAAAAATTCCTTTTAAATTCCAGGTTGTAAGGAAACAAGACACAGACTATGCCAAGGGGGGTAAATACTTTTGCAAGGCACTGTACATCCATCCATCAATCCAATTTGATTATTCATTAGACCGTCCCTGTGGGAACATCTTGCGATGTCATGCTGTTTCTGCTGATGGCACCTTGTGGTATTGTGTGTGCATGTGTTGTTTTGTTTGTGGGGACAGCGAGTAGATACACAGTTACAAGATGAAGTGACCACCACATGCTTTCATCACCTGCTCGAAGCCTGGATTGATAGCACTATCTTCTGGGGCTGAGTTAGTGTAAAGAATGGCATGGAAACGAAGACCAAGCTTACTGGCACTTAGGTGCTAAGCTGATCATATCTGTCTGCTGTTGTGAGCCACTGAGCACTTTAGTGGCGACTCAGTGTCCAATTCATGTGTCAATAAGGGTTAAATCCATGACAAGTTGTTTATTTACCTTGTCTGAAAGCTTCCATAAATATCAAGGTGAGTTTCTGTTGCCCTGGGGAAACCCAGGATTTATTTATGCTTAATAAAAAAAAGTCTACTGGTCACTTGTTCTGATGTTGGAGCATTTTGCAGCTTAAAAGTAGATTTAAGAAGGGATCTATCAATGAGTCTCGAAAAAGTACAGGTTTTTGATGAGGCTCATGGACAGCGGAGGTCAGAAGAAAGATTTGAGCTGTTGCATTGCCCCCATTTAAGTGAAGGTGATTAATTGTCAGTGTTGATGCACCACAGCATGCAACAATGAAATGTGCCCTCTGTACTTAACCCATGTGACATTGTGACACAGTGGGGGACAGCTATGTCAGCACCTGGGGTCAGTACCTCGGTGGTACTTGCAGGTTAGGGATTCGAACCAGCAATCTTTTGACTCTGTGACTGCATCCCTAACCACAACACCACCTGCCTGCTCCATTTGAGGAAGCCCTTGGTAGAGCATCATAGAAGATTATAAACTATGAAGTATTGCGAGAGCGTGAAACTGAATCCAGACACCGGTAAGATTAATTTCCTAGATCCACCTGAACCTCCTGAAGATTATTTGGCATGAGTAGAATGTGTGCAATGTTTTGTGCGGTATCCAGGAGAACAACGCAGAAACATCGTATCACCTTTGCATGACGTTTTCTGCTGGGCAGTTGAATTCTTGGTTGTTTGTGTTTTTTTTTGGTAGCTATAAAAGGTCAACAGTTGCCTTGACTGCATGCTGGCGTATCTGTGGCAGTGATTGATTGGCCTGGAGGGTGTCCTGTCCACGCAGCATCAGAGCCCCAGAGAGGCCATTAAAACGGGGCCTATCTGGTGGCAGGGGCCTCACAGCCGTCACCAGCCGCATGTTCAAAGCCCCTTATCAGCTGAGGAATTCCCAGCTTGTCATTTTCGGGATGGCCTGGTTCAGGGACGGGGCGGAACGTCGCCGTTCCACACCGCTGCTCTCGAACGGGATTCCCTCCATGTCCGTCTCTGGCTCCTGTCAACAGGACCGCTCCCTGTCACTCTCATTACACTTTTTATAAAATTCGCACTACATACGTGTCCAAGACCACACCGGCCGTACACGCAGTGAAACGCACGGCAGTGCTTTGGCTCAACTACCAGAAGATCAGGCAAATTCCCACCTAACGCGCCACATATTTGCAATAGAGCTGCCAATGGGATGAATTATTCCTCTGGGTTGGCCTTTGGCATGCTAGTGATTACTGTAATAGTATTTCCTGTTTCTGAGCAGAATGGGCTGCATGTTTCATGCATCCAGATTTACAGCCATGCATCATGCATCATGATTTACGTGAAGCTTGCTGGTGGAGAAAGCCAGAGTGGACGTCTAACAATACAGGCTACAGCAAATCTCAAATTTCTGGCATGTTCATTTGAAATCGTATTTATATTATAGATCACGTAATAAGACAATGGTGAATGTTTATCGTAAATGAGCACCGGATGTTTACATTATATTCACTGTATTTATTCCCCCCATTATGCTGCTGCTGTATTACCTGTTGTTTACATACACATTGCACTTCGTATATAAACCCTTGTGTCCAGCCCCCCCTCGTTTCACACTGTGTTTTGCAGATTATGTCCTGTGAATCTTTGGGCCCCTGTCACTGCGTTTGTATGTCTCTTCTCAAATAATGATTCAGCGCCGTATTCCATGCAGGCAATCGTCAGAGAACTCCAGCCAGCCGAGGCCGAATGATTTATCGTCTTGTTATTTGGTTCCTTTCATTATAGGATCATAAGCGAAATGACATTTCCACCGTGACCGATCGGGACAGGAAGTCACCACAGTGGAAGTCACCGCAATGGCCTTTATCTGCTAGCATCTGTTTCCCTCTCGTGGGCTTGGTGACAAACCTCGGGGCAGAGACGTCGTCCCTTTGTTTTGTCGCCCCCTCCAGCCTTTGACCCTCTCTGTCACCAGGCCATAGGGACAGGGAAGCTCCTCAGGATGGATACGTTGGCTGCAATATGCTTAGAATGACGCGATCATTTCAGCGCGATGGAAACAAATGGGGATGTAGTCGTCTTCTTTAACTCGCTCTGCGTGTCGATTCTATGGGCACTAAACAAACATTTATAAACAGCTTTTATTCTTATTATGTTGAAGCGCACAAGCCAGGGCAATTTTAGCCTCATAACTACCATAATATGACCTAAATGTAAATCACATTTTAAAACGACACTTTTGTAAAGGTTATATGATATTTTAAAATACCATTAATAATTGCACTAGCTGGTAAATAATATAATGGTAAATAGCATGATGATGTAAAGCTGCCGTTTTCTCTTTGATATCTGACTAGGTGTGCTCCGACAAGAATGTGGCCTTTTACAAATGCTTTACATGAATCTCTGGGTGGGGGGCGGGGGGCGGGGGGTTTGAAATGCCAGCTGTCTCTCAGTGCCCATTATTACTGCCATTACCCCGCAGATACGGGATCAGACTGCGCATTCGGAGCAGACAGATGAGTACGTGAAGGCAAACAGCCAGAGCCACTGAGACACGAAGACCAGCACAGTGAGAACCACACTCTGAGAATCCCATGGTGAGAATCACACGCTGATATACTGGCCTCTAATGCTACTTCAAGATGCTTTTTAAAATAGAAGGTAGCTTTCATTTCCAGCTAATAGAACAGTTCTGTATTTTATCAAAGGTTGCCTTCAGAATGGGATTTCCCCATTATCGGGGAAAATTAAAAAAAAAAGACACACACACACACACACACACAGTGCTGGCTTGCACTCGCCCCCTTTCCAAACTGATCGCTGACGGTACAGACAGCATCCCATGTCATGAGCAAAGTGGGGCTTCAAGGATCAGTGGGTGGTGGTTATGGTGAGCTGTCAGTCACCGGCTGGTTTAACCTGCTTCCCATTGGGTTAAACCAGGCCGTGATTGACAGTACCCGGTAATCCCAGCCAGAGCCTCCCGAAGCCTCACTCCTCACGCCGCTGCTTGGCGTCCGTCTTGGAAAGCCAGCCGGGATACGACTCGTCTGATAGCTTCAGATTCATGCTGCTTATACATGCACCTCAATGGGCCGTATATCCGTGACAGAATGACTGTATCTTCCTTAAAACCTCGATAGTTATGACTGTCCTCCAGGAAATGGGAAATAACTCCCCATGCTGCAGGCAGGCCCCTCTGTGAATCACTCGTTGCTCCGGGAACACACACCTTTTCAGCTGAAAGAAAACAGAGTCTGCGGCCTTGTTGTTTACCGTTTGGCTGGCCGTTAGCTGTGATCAGCTATGGGGCTGGCTGGATCCAGGGTGGTGAAGCAGATTATCGAGTCACGTCGGCTGAGGGCATCCGTCTGAGGAGCAAAGGTCTCGGCTGGCCGCAGCCTCCGAGGCCGACGGGAGGGTGACCGCGGGTCAGGTGACCGTCACGACATCGCACTCGCACAAAGCCGACTCGGGCAAACCGCCTCAAGTGACATGTGAAAAGCAAGGCTTCAGAACCTTCAGTTCTTCAAGCGCAAACTTTGGACCGTGTCTGGGCCCGAAATCTTAATCCCTCTCCGGCGTTTTCTTCGCTGTGCTCCATTATTTGAACTAGTTCATCCTAAAAACAGCACGTGGCGACTGTCTAAGAAATCACAGGTTAAATGCTTCATCCACTTTATCTTAATCCATGTAGCGTCCCGGATTGCATTTTTAATGTTTAATTTGCAGCCAGGCTCTCATTGGGTGCCCTCCCTCCCTCCTCGAATCTCGAGTAAAAACACCCCCCCCCCCCCAGACTTCCAGACGGGCACCCGGCCCGGCGCTGAGACTGGCCTGCTGGTCAGGAAATCCTCTGAGGGAGCACTGTGAAGCATCGGTGCACGTAGCTCTCTAATCGCACCCGAATGAAAGGGTAAGTGCCTCGCTGCTCTTTGCCAGGTGGGGGCGCTCCACTGGGGGATATGTAAATATCAATTCGGGCTCCTCCAGAGGCCATCATTGGGGAGGGTCCAAGTCTCTTTTTTTTTGCGTCATTATGAAATGAAACATATATTTCATAATAATGATAAAAATGAGCATAGATTTTAAGCACGAGTGCACATGCTTCATAGTTTTGGATCATCGACTGCTAAACTTTTCCTGTCTGATCTGGTTTGGTTAAGGTTCTGATTTTTAGAAGTGACTCTGAACTGTCGTTCACAATATCAGATATCATTTGTTCCTGATATGAGCCGATCAGTAGCCTGATTCGATCGTGGGTTCTCTAATAGATAACAACATTTTATGTTGATATACAGTCATCCATTGTCCTATCGGGTAACATCCAAGGTCCCATAAGAGTCTTAATAAAATTTACAGAGAGATGTCCAGGGCAGATGTGCTGGCCGTTAGCGGGTGTATTTTACCACATGTGCGAAAAGCTGCAAGAATCAAAACAAACTGATTGCGCTGCCACTACAGCGTGTGATACTGAGTATTATGTTATGCAGTATGCGTTACCTCTCCATCCTCACTTCCAGGACCAAACCAAGACCCCTTCAGTGACTCTCCTAACTGCTGTTCTCATTGTAAAGGGAAGCACTGGTTTCATAAGAACAGGCTGACACACCCTTAAAGATCCAGAAAGGATCAAACGTCTGAAAGCGTCTAAGAGCATTTAACAGCCTGGGAGCTGGTCTTCTGAAAGAGGCACATCCTGCTCATCGTACCTAACAACCCTGAGCCTCTTCAGTGCCACCTGGCTCCTGACCCAGGGTGCATGCGGGGGCACCTTTGCATACGCGAGGCGTATGTGGGTGCATGTGGGGCCACTTTAGCATACGTAGCATGTTTATTTGCATGGCTCCTTTTCTGCGATCCCTTGCCTCAGTACAGTCGGAGCCCTCTAGGGGGCGCTGGCAGGGAAGCTTGCCGAGAGCTCTATGTGGGCACCTCCCCTCGGAAGATGGCCTCGGAAGACCTCGGATTCAGAGGAGCCTCCCAACTCCAGTAAACTGTCATCCGCCTCCCTGACTGCTCACTTCATCATCTCACTCTGGCCTATTCCCCCCCCTCTCTGTGCCATGGTGTCTCCTGTTATTCTCCTGCACAAGCTGCTATTTTCTCAGCACCCTCTCCCCCCACGGTTGCCAGTTCTGCTAAGTACACCGGCTGCTTTTCCACATTCTCATTGGTTTTCGAGGTTCCTTTAGCCAGTGGTGTTTTCCACCATTCAAACCATGCATTTGTGTGGGGCCCCTGAGATTTGGGGGCCCCCGTTGGCCACTAACAGTCACTACACTAGGTGGGGGGTGGGGGGGGGAGGGGTAATAACCTGCCTGTAGCCCAGCTAGCCTTCACATAACCAAAGGACCAGTCAGTCAGCTGAGCTCCAGGGTAAATGAGCCCTTCCTTGCCAACTTTCCCCGGAGTGCTGTGCGAAATCGCAAGAGAAAAATCAGCCCATTTTTACTGCAGACGGTTGTCTTTTTAATGGGAGGTATAAGGATCTGCTGTTAAAACACTGGTTCCTGAATAATAGTCGTCATACCAGATGGGAAGGGTTTGGTGGCTGAGGGCGCAGTATAATTCTACCATTATAATTTAATGCCATTTAAAAATGTAGAAAATTTAAAAAATCTTGAAAATTTAAGAAGTTCTGTCTGACAGGCTGGGCTTGGCACAGTATGAGGTAAATGTGCCGGTTATTACTGCAATGTGTGTATTTAATAATGATGAGCTGCTATATCAGTCCTTGGCCGGAGAACCATCACTGTCGCTAGACATAAGAACGAGTTTCAAACAGGATGTTGGTTGGAACCTGCAGGCCAGTCAGGCGGGGGGGGGGGGGGGGGGGGGGGGGGGGGGGGGGGGGGGGGGGGGGGGGGGGGGGGGGGGGGG
>JAODKN010000001.1:14985847-15013344 GCA_026774425.1 Petrocephalus zakoni | reverse complement strand
TCACAAATGCTCTTCTGGATGAATGGGCAAAAATTCCCACGGACACACACAGCCTTCCCAGAAGAGTGGCAGCTGTTGTAACTGCAAATGGGGCACCAGCTCCATACTGATGTCCATGGATTTAGAATGGGATGTAGGTGTAATGGCCAGGTGTCCCAATAATTTTGTCCATGTAGTTCATGTGTTCTGGAATTCCCCAGAAAAACAAATTCAATTAGTTTCAGTAATTAGTGAATAATGAATGAAGTCTTCTGATATATAGGACAAGCCGGTACAGAAAATTGATTGATATACTGTAAATCTATAGAGTACCTTTAAGTCAAACTGTACAATCATCACACTGAAAATTAAGCAGTGTCGCCCCCTTGTGACAGTTCTGTTCCCTCCCATGTGCCCCTGTGCAAGTGTATTTTTCCTGATCTAAAGACTTTGGAAATATAACCCGATATAGGTCTAACTCATTCTTAGTCAAGTTGTTATGTAAAGATTATCAGATTGGTTTGGAAAATCTGTATGTAAAAGGTCTTATGTTTGTGTATTTATACTAATCCTTAAGGGAAATCAGATCATGTGCAAATGACCCCTGCAGGCCTATCGCAGGCTATATAGGGATGGATAAGGGCTTAACATGTACAGAAAATGCACTGTGTAGTTGCTTGCTTGACACTTTTTTTAGCAACAGTCTGTGATTTTCATCTTGGCCAATATAGGAGCTGTTACCCTCATTACAAGATGCAATTTCAAACCAGTGTTCTCTATTTACTATTCACTGATTTTAAACCATTATAATAAACATTGTGTCAGACATGCGGCTGCTCAGGGAGTTCTGAATGAGGCTCATTACCTGCATTGTGAGGGAGAGTCAGCACAGTACTATGGCCATGTAGCGTGATTCCCTGAGGGTGATCTGGCTCCCAGGATCCTCATTGCTGGGGACCTGAGTGGCTGAACCAGGCCAAGGGGACGCCCTCGTAACACCGTCTGGGGCAGATAGACGGCCATTTCTGAAGGGTGGGACTGGACCGTGTCTCGGCCTGGAGTGGGCATCAACCGGGATCGCGAGGTGTTTTGTCATGTGACAGGTGCAGCAACATGCTTTTTTTAAATCTGTATTTCTGACTTCTTTTGTGTAATTATTACATATTGTTTCAACATTGAACAGCAGGGGGCAGCATTAAACCACCATCTAGCATGTTCCAGCTCACATCCAGCCCAGTGTGTCCCGCGCCTTGTGTCCTGTGTTTGCTGGGACTGACAGAGGGCTCAGAAATGCACCACTCACAGGATGGCAGGGATGATGCTGGTGCTGCAGTAATGCTGGACTGGTAAGAAGAAGAGTTTATGTGAAAAGATAGTCTGCTATATATATTCTCCCTGTTTACTCTTTAGTCAGCTGATTTGCTCTTGGTAGTGTGCACATTTCCCCAGGAAAAGTGTGCTTTAGTTCCACTACACTTTCTCCACAATCTGGGTCTTTACACCCCCATGGTCACTGAGATGTTCACCTCAGTGTAATTCAGTGTTGGTTTTGGCAGTGTCTCCCACTCCAGTCCCTGGGGACTCCAAGACGCTCCAAGTTTTTGCTCCCTCCCAGCTTCCTGAGCAAAAACATTGATTGTGTGGGGATCCCTGAGGACCGATTTGAGAATCACAAAAAGCTTGGCTGGGGGTTTACAATGGCCCGTGGACACCATGTCCCGGGAAAAATAAGGGGTTTCTTGAGTTTCCTCCTAATAGAGAATATCACATTTGATGGATATGTCCTCACTTCCTCTTGGCATGCAGAAACACACATTGTGTGCTTCATACAGAAACATGGGTGGGGGGAGGTGGTGGCAATTGGCTCCGCCCCATTCCCACCAACCCCCCACCCCTGACATGCCTGTAACTTAGCACTGTGTGAATATGTACTGCCCTGCCCCCCCCCCAAAAACCTATAATCTTTGCTATGGAATGAAAGGCACTGTCTCGGGCGGTGTTGAGTTACGGTTATGGTAACAAATGCAGTGTGGGGGGGCAGCTGTCACACTCTTCCTCGCCTCCCCCCTCCATCCGCTCCAGCTGAGGAGTCTGCCTCAGCGTGCCACCCCTCACCTCCCTGGCACTTTCCAGACATTCCCCCAAAGGGCTCTCTGGGCCTTTGGCCATGAATCCCAGCCGCTGACTGACTACCGGGCTCATGTGTGTGGCCGGCATTTGCCGATGAAAGCCTGGATTTTGGAGGCCGTACCCTTGGCTGGCTGGATCCGTGCAGAAGCTTCGGCTCAATGGCCAAAAGGCATGAGCCCTGTGGGTCCCTCTGGATGCACCAAACGTACGCTCCATTTTCACTAACAGTTTGCTTTTGCGCTCTTTCTATTTAGCCTTCAATCTCTTCGTCTCCTTGCATCCTCCCAACATGGTGCTGATCTTCTCAAGGTTGATCTTCAGTTCCATTTGGTGCAGTACCATCTGAAGCCCATGTGGTGCTCTAGGTAAGCTTCACCACTGACGCCCCCTGTCTGAGGCAAAATGAAGTCAGTGTCCCTTCAGGAGATGATGCCCTAGGTGGCCGCCTATGCTACCTAATAGGTTGACTAGCAGAGGATTGGGGTTTTGCTTTTTTAAAATAGTCCTGAAGGTCTGATGTGATGGAACTGACATAGGTTAGTTTTGCGTCCAGCCAGACCCCTATAGAAGATTGCTCAAATAATTCTTCTTCATATTTCAAAACAAAACATGAATCCTCTACACATCTACTTCATTGCTTGCTACCCTATTCTAGTCACTATACATTTTCCACATATCATCTGAACAACTGTGTTCGATTACTGCTGTAATCTTAATGTAGCCTTTGTGTCTACGTTATTTGGCTGCTGTCCATATCTCTGCCTCGGCTGACTTTCAGCAGCCAATCAGAGCGATTGACTCCAGTACTGGTCATCCCATTGGACCTCTGTGGTTCTGCACCAATCAGCTGCTTTCCTGATGTGCTACAGTGGTGTCTCCGGTCAGGGTTTCTATCATACAGCCAGGACTTGGCCCATCTTACCGTCCTGAGGTAACCTGTGCAGTTTTCCCTCCTGAAACATGCAGGGATTTCTCATTAAAACAGCTTTCAGGGTTTCACTTGGTTGTCTAAGGGTCTATCAAATTTTATTTAGTATAGTGAATTTTTAAAAGACACAAGGTGAATTTCAGTGATCTGCTGTAATTCTTTCCAGAGTGAATTGAAAAACAAGAACAACCCAAAACAGCCAATAATGGGAAAAACTGTGAGCTGCAGTAGCATTCCGATCTGTTCCCTGGATGCTGTTATAAATTTTATTTACAAGCTAGCTAAAAGCTTACGGTGTGGAATGAAAATAATATTGGTTTCCAGTGGCAGCAAACCAGAGGTGGCCTCGGGCTGTGACCAGGGCAAGTTTGTTGTTTCTGGGGCCACACTCAAAAAGTCACCTTATCCCCCCCCCCCCAGGATCCCCCCCAGATATTTCAAAAAACGAAATAGCTAGCAAGTACATTCGGAAGATCATAACTAGCTAGCTTATTAACAGAGCTTGCTGCTCCTAAATACGGAATGCGTTTGTTTAATATTTAATGCAGTGGCTGTTTGCGGCCAAAAGAGGGCCCCCAAACCACTGGGGAGCCACGCAGATGTGGCCTGTGCCGTGAATCTCTCGGTTAGCGCTCAGCTAAGCCGCCTCACTGGCTTCCCTTCCTCGTCTCCTGCCTACATCACACCAGACACTTGCGCCTTGAAGCTTATTACAACCGGATTAAATGGGATGGAAGAATCTGCGGTTTACAGAGGAAAACGGATTATCCGCGCCGAGGCGGCCTCATTTTCATAACCCGGTTACAGCCCATTGCAGACTTTTGTAGTTTGGTCTGGTGTGCATTAGGACTCAAAAGCTGAGCGTCTAAGCAAATTACAGTTATTACTGCTTTTTTTCGGTATTCTTCCAGCGCTCGCTTCTATCTGCCGTGATTAGCACCAAAGGAGCCTGAAATAACGTTTACCTAATTATGTTGTTGCTGTTGTTGGACGGTGAACCTCAGCTATTACGGTTCATGAGGTCTAGCGTCATGAACCATGAACCTCCGGGGGAGATCTGTCTGGATCTCCCCAAGTACATTTATGGTCTGTAACTGTAAGCCTTGCTTCATGCCGGGCCTTAAGGCGGCCTGAATGTGCCTCGCCCGCAAATATATTTTGGGTCTGCACTCATACATCTCTGCTTGACTTCAAGATAATGTAATGATCGTGTCAGTGAGTCTTTATTTCTTATTCTGCTTCAGCATCATGACATTTTGTGAGAATTTATTAAGTGCCAAGCAGCTGTTTATTTTGGGATCAGGGTTATGTCTTGCGATTTTCAGGTCCAACCAGACGGGCACGTCACCTTGACCTGAAGTGGACGGAGCCAGAGGGATCTGAATGACAGGATGGCATTCCGAACACACGGAACGACTTCCTGGAGGCATAGGAACGCTGCTCTTTCCTGACACTGGCCGTCATGGCTATTTGTAGCTCGCACCATTGGGAAGATGCTTCTCTCACGTGAATTAGAGAAAAAAAAATACACATGCCTTAAATTAGCAGCAAGCCTCACACTTTCCGATTTCAACTGTCAGCTCTCGAACCAAGATCAGGTACGCTGAGGTGCCAACAACCCTAACCCACGTTAATTATATTACGTGTTTTATTTTTTATGTTATGAACCTCGGACAGGTCTTTTTTTTTTTTAAAGCAGACGTAGGTTACTCCGAAACATTTCGGCCCGAAAGAATACAAGACGTTCCATTACATCTGGAATACGTCTTTGGAAAAGGACACTCCGGACACAGAACTGTGAACCAAATGACAACCAAAACATCTGCATCTGCAGCACAGTCATACACACAGCACACAAATGTGTGTGTGCATATATCCATTGCAGAGTTCACATAGACACCCTGTACCTGGGCCTGGGGCCTTTGCAGGGTGCACCTCGCAGGTCCAGCTCTGCCAATTTATCTGGACACTGTCCTTCCCTGCGGGAGTCTGGCTCCGTGCAGCTATTTCTGCAGCACCGACAGGCGTTATGAGGCTCGTTAGCTGTGAACGACCGGCAGGGACTGCAGCTCCAGGCCCCCCCAGCTGACCCTCCAATCTGGGTGCCAATTCATCATGTCGCTAAAGGGAGGGTGTTCCCCGGCCTAACGACGTGAGTTAGGGCACAGTGAGAGCGACAGCAGCCCCTGGTGCTTTAAATATCACTGTGCAGGCACTGCTCTGTCCTCTTTCCCTAATTACAACACAGTTGTAAATTCATAATATTATTAATATTTCTTATTCTCCTCATACATTTGACATTTAGAACTCCTTCCTCCCACAAACACAATAAAGGACTTGTGTTTTTGCTCACCATCCCCCCCTCTCCCCCCCCCGACTTTTGCTAACGAGGCATGGTCATATTTGTCGCAAACAGAGAGACGGTGTTGCCATGGCACTAAAGCGATGCTGCTTGTGTGCATCACGACAAAGGGGATTGCGAGTTGTTAGACACTGATGGGAAGGACCTATGTGCCAAGGTAAAGTCATCACTCTTAAAGATCGCCAACTGAAAGGTCTTAATTGACTGATAGCTGACCCAGTTTGATTAAATACTGAAACAGACAGTATCGGGCATCTCAGAGATATACTGTCTGAATGAAACTCGAACACCACAGCATCTCCACCTCCTACTTATGCAATTTCCTTTGTTAGAAGTAAAATGAGTCAAAAAAAGAGGGTGCCCATCTCTTACACATCTAGCTCTCATGCTCACGCAGGAAATCTTATGGAAAATCTATATTATTCCATAATAAACCTAGAATTAGCTAAAATAAATGTGTCAGGTTAGTTTGCAAACCCTACGGACTATTTACAAGGTGATAAAACTGTTACATGACCTGCTGACTCCAGTTAGCAACGCTGCAAAAACAAAATTAATTGCTAGTAAGTAGAGTCTGAAGATAGTAACTAGCTAGCTGGGTAGCAGTGCATGCAGTGTTAGCATATCCTAAATGAGGAATACATTTAGTTCATATTTGGTGTAGTGACTGTTTGTAGCCGACTGGGGTAAGTGGCCCTGTAACTGTGATAATCTGCTTTGTCCCTTGTAAACATGCACTGACACCATGACTGCTTTCTGATTCCTTCTCATTCCAGGCCTGTCATGCACCTAACGAGGGCTTAACGGGGCAGAAAACTGTATAGCGTCCTTCCAGCACCTTAAAGCTCCTGCTGGATTATTAGCGGTGCCGTAAGGCTTACCTCAGAAAAACTGTAGCACTAAGGCATCTCCAGCAGCCCAAGCAAAGACAAGGCCCATTTGGGGAAGGGAGCCTGCTCCGAGCAATCAAGCTAGCTGGGAATTTATGAGCAAACATATGAAAAGATAGATGGGCAGAGCTGCTGGGTTAGACGATGTAGCTATTGACCAAAAATTAACACTGAAGCAGTTTCCCCCATTGATAGTGTCCGTATTATTAGTTGTAAAGCTGCTGCTTGAATTCTGCAAACACACTAGTCTCCAGCTTGAGGTGTCATCTCAGAGTAAAAACAGCTTAATTACCACTGTTCAGGCCTGCTAGGGCTTCACAGCTTGAGAGATAAATAACTACATAAATAAGACAGACTCCTGTTGGCAAGCATGAGACATGCCTCCTGTAAAAGCATTGGATTTATGAGTCCTGGTCTCAGGTGAGCTGTTTTTCAGCCATTGTCTGTTACTAAGACCTCCTCCTCACTCTGGTTCTGCCACGGGCCCTTTGACAGCCCCCAACCCAGCTGTAAATCCAGCACACGCTAAACGCATTTAACGGGACCACCCAGGGAATTACATACGTGTCTGTGTACACGTCCGTGTGCTGACGTAGGGATGGTTTTAAAGACACCTGCTGCCTTTGAGACGATGTCTCCGGGGAAGCACCGACACATCCGAAGTTAAAAGTAGCTGGACTTTTCGATTGTTTGATTCAATACGCTGCACTTTATTTGGTTAAGTTTCAGAACCAACGTCTTAAAATGAGACAGATATAAGTGTGTCTGCAGCTGGGAGTGCTACCCTACTGTGTGTGGGGGCTCTTCTCAAAGATGAGAGAAGTTGACATAAGTATTTTGCGCCAGAAATCTGGTTTCCACATCAGGACAGATTCCCAAATTGGCAGTCGATTCCCTGCCAGTACCTGAGGGTTGTTAATCCCACCAAGCTCCCAGTATGAATATAGCCACTGTAGCGGGTGCAGGGACACAACGGCTCTTCTCCAGTTACATGTCTGTCCGTGGAAATGGGAGAGAAAAAGCCGCAGCTCACAGCTGTGTAACATTATGTCAGGTTTGCTGGTAAGCGAAATGACAGGCCTGACTTCCTCGAGCTAAATCGTGCCCCTGTTGGCCCTGCCCCTCTCTGAAACTGCAGCAGAGAATGTGCGGACAATTAGCGGGAAAACTGAAGTATGACAGAATTATGTTCGTCCCGTATAAGCTCTATTAATTAAACATTTCTAATGATGGATACAAATGATTGATTAGGTAGTTCATTCCCACCAGGGGGCAGTAGACTGCCACAAATCAAATTGTATTGTTTTGTTTGTTCACAGGAGTGACGAGGTAGGAAAAACACAGATATTCATGTCTTACTATCGCACAATGAACACAAGCACTACTTTAAACTTAGCATTTAGTATGCAGTATGTATGCGTATTTTTATCATCTGTTTTTTTATCATGGATGAAGATATAATTTATGTCTTGGACTGTACAAAAAATTGCTGCCACATTCTTAAGCTTCTTGCCTTAATATTTCAAATAATATTATTATTGAATGACTGCACTCAGGAAAGTGCATCTCAAACATCAGCGGTGGGATTCGAACCTAAACACTAAACAAATATGTTGCAATTCCGTTTCTGACCAGTAGGTGACACCTTTAACTTATTATATCGATTATTACCAAATATGTGTAAAAGTCTAGACGTATACCTTTTATTTTTTATTATTTATTAATTTCAAGAATCTCTAGTTAGATAATAGCTGCTGCTTTAATTGGGTTTGGAAGAAAACAAATTTTCAGTAATCCTTACACAGCACATTAAAAATATTCTGGATTGTGGCCAAAACTTTTTAAACGGTACTAAAGAGGTCTTCCTGATGTGCAGAATAAAATTAAAACTAGACTGTGAGTATAGGCTCATCCTTCCTCTCGTGATGAACTCTATATGAGAATAGGTAAAAGCTGAATACTGTGTGTTTCATTCACAGAATTCACCAAGTTCCATGCTGTCCAATATGAAAAGTTCCAGAAAACACCCTTGTATTCTTAGGTTTATGATGCACAGGGCAGGGTTTTGAGCAGCGTTGCTGGAAAATGTTACTTGGGCACTTTCCCAATGATACTGCACGACAAATTTCTATTTGAAAAACTTTGATTGTCAGCGGGCAACTTTTTGTGATCATCCAGATGCAGATGAGTCATCTGATTGGCAGTTGCCCAGCAACGTTGCTCAAGAAGTTGCCCAGTATGGAATGAAAACTATATTTTGTGGTAGTAGCCTCACCTAGACCGTGGAAATAGCTTCAGAAAGCCTGGACACGTCTAACAGCACTCATGTGACATCCCAAGGGTGTCGGACCTTAGTCATAATGTGAACAACCTGACTCAGCTGGAACTCATGCACGGATTCTTCTCTAGGAGACACAAACCCAGCACTCAACAGATGAACTTCCATCTGAACCATCAAAACAAAACAGGAAATGCCACCCAGGACAGCCGCTCCAAGATACCAGCTGTGGGGTGCAACACCGCAGTGATGTGTAGTGATGTGGTGGCCAAGGTTAAAGGTATCAGCCTCAAAATATTTTAACAATAAAAAACAGCACAATGCACATGAGAAGAATGATTACAATAAAGTACACAGCGCATGCAGCTGGCTGGCTTGGGGTAATCTCATGTGGATGACCAAAAAACCATAATAATCAAATAAAAAGAAGAGAAGAGCTATAGACTGACACAAATGAGCGTCTTGAGATGGTTAACAATTGACATTTATTAGAGAGAAATGGTGCATCTGAAGTACAGTAATGGCTGACTGATGGTTATAATAATCAGAGGCGATGTGCTTGACAGGGTCCTCTGGTGTTTCGATAAAGCACATGGAGGGAGAGGAGCTTTATACCTCGGGATGGGAGGCTGATATCGTGGGTGGAGGGAAAGAGATGGATCCCTGTACAGTGTCACCACAGACATCAGCCCGTGACGGAGAGGCCTGTTCCGAAGAGGACCGCCTGCTCTCAGCTAAAACCATCTGAGCAGCCTGTCGGCACACAGTCATGTTAAAATCCTGTCAAGTCTTACATTTACATTTGATTTATTTAGCAGATGCAACGTACAATTTATGATCAGCCAGTTCCTGGAGCTGTTGGGGGTTAGGGGCCTAGCTCAGGGGCCCAATGGTGACATCACTCTGCTGACCCTGAGATTTGAACCGGAGACTATACCCGTAGTGGGTCAAGTCATAAAATGTAGCTTCAGCCCAAGAGTGGATGTTTTGTTTTAACACTGGTAGAGACCAAATCAGCCCGGACATCTCCCCCCCCTCCCCACTGCCCCCTTAACACACACAGTACTCCCACAGCACTGGTAGGGACATGTCCCCACTGTCCATCCATCCATGCCCTTGGTTCAGTTGTAAATAAAATGAAATTTTATTACATTTTGTGTAGCAATCACACCAAATTAAAATGATAGACTAATCCTTAAAGAGCGTAATAGATTAATCCTCCAATAGAGTGATCCTTAAACAGAGTAGTGTTATTCTGAATGGGTCCTACTGAGCTGGCTAGGGATTATTATCCTGCCTTGTGTTACACCTGTTGCACATTTTTTTCAGTTTTTGTTTTTTCAAAAACAATTACCCATCTTTATACATCCCCTTCCTTCCTTGGCCGGTGCCATGGAAACCTGTAACTGGGTATTAAAAGCCAAGGGGTTTAAAATGACCCCAGCTTTACATGAGCTATGAACTCTGGGTAAATATTCCTCTATGTGGTGCTTTTATATCCCTAGGTGGCATTTTATTACTCCAGTCTGTTCTGTCCTTCAGAAATCTATAATTACTTCCAACAACATACAAACCTCCTCTTTAAAATTATATGTCTGCTTTGGTATACAGGATACTGTTTTCCTAGTATATACACTCTGTTCTATTTTAAACCTCTCTTTTATTATTTTTCTTTTTTTTGTGACAGATGTACCATTTTTATCATTCTTTTTTGTTCCTTTTAAGCAGTAAAATATGGCAAATCATAATTGTTTTCGGAAAACTACACGAGCGCTTCTGCTATTGAAAAAGAAGAACCCGAATGACTTTCCATTTTACAAACCCAAGGAGCACTAATGGAACTGATTAACATATGAATCGCTTCCCTCGATTTTCACATGTTCTGTTTAATTTCATACATGGTTATTTCTTGAGAGTGCCTGACGGGGACCTTCTGAGGAGGCTGCACCGCAGCGGGACGCGGGCACTTTGTTTTTTCAGATGTTGTGGAACACAATATGTTGTGCACTGCCCAGGGTAAGTAGTAAATTGCCTGTTAGAAAAAAAATGGATGGCTGGGAAAATGTTCCAGGAGAAGATTCCTCCTGAGGCAGAATGAAAGCATGGGGTTTGCTGGCACATCCCGGCCGGTATCCTGCGTGTTTGCTCAGAGTTTGGTTGCCTGCGTCGTGCCTACAGAAGCCACGATGCTCTGTAAACAGAATGGCCCGACTTGCTATTTGTGGGCCAATCAAAACGAAGCTGCCAGACCACACAGCTGCCCTCCTAATGTGGCTTTGATTTGGGCTGTACCGTGGCCCACTTCCTGTCCATTACGCAACACTCCTGTGTTCGCCATAAGTGAGGCGGGCGACATCAAGCTTCCTTGCAATTACATGTGTCTCTGGTGCACCATGTTAAAAGGGTCCCTGTCCCCAATTAAATGGCCCCACCCCCGGTTAATGGGACCCACCCCCCAATTAATGGGCTCCACACCCCAGTTGAAGGGGCTTTTAGGCTTGCATGTTTTGTACATTATACTGATTATAACATTTGCTGTCAGAAATAACGACAGAATTTTATAGCAGATGTATATAGATACACAAGCTGTAAGAGGAGCATAGCAGATGCATTACTGCTTTGGCCGGCCTGGGGAACAATTTTAATGAAATTAGGGACAGCCTAAATTCTGTTGGACGCTGTAAACTCGCCCCTCATTTCTTGTGATGTGTATGCAAAGAGGTGGCTTCGGTGTGGTGATAAAACACTCACGGCAGTTTTTCATAGCAAACAGCTCAATGTGGCTTTTTAGGGAGAGTGGGCAGAGGCAGGAGGCTTCCTAACCTTCTCTGGCTGCACGGGGCAAACGCCGGTATTAACAACTGCGCAGCCATTTGGCACACGTTACAGTTAGATCCTGGAGGTGTCTTTCATTCCTCAAGGACACCAAGCTAACATGAACAGGGACCCCAGTACAGGCTCTGGGCTGAACCAGCTCCAGGTGCCGAAACTTCTCTGGAAATTCGTATTCATTTCTTCGGAGGAACGGTCTAAACACACCAGTCCAAAGGAGGAAGGTAGCGCCATGTGACGAGCTGGAGCCGCGCCACCATTGGACAAAGCCCAACTTTCCCTGCAGGAAAAACAGCCAATGAAAACATGAAATTGACTGCAGCCTGCGTTTAACCGAATTCTCTTCGATTAAACATGTACGTTATGTTTGAACAGCGAGCCTTTAATTTTGCACTATTATGCAGTTTTCCAACATATACAAATCTAAGTGGAAACATCTTAAATTCTTAAATTACTTTGTATCTGGTGTGTGCAAGCATGAAATGGGAATAAAATCTGACCCGTCAGTATGTGACTCATGCGGCATATGTAGCTATTCCTGTCTCATACAGTTTCTGAGAGTAGATATAGTCATAAATATGTACAAATGTAACGCTTGCAGATGGCATCACCATTAAGGCTAAATCAACAGAAATACCTGACAGAGCAGCTCTGACACCAAGAGCTATGCTGTCATACTGCGTAGCCGACATCCATCACTGAGGACGTTAACAATGTCATTCAGCAAACCTGTGTTTCCACCAGTGTTGATCTTGTTGCTATGAATCCAGCCAAGACCTTGCCGTCATAATTCTTTTGATGAGTGCAGTTAAACTCTTTGTCTGGGAAAAGAAAAAAAATGCATAGAGGTTTCCAGCTATCGGAGAGTGTCATGCAGCTTCAGTAAGTACTAAATGTATCAGGCCTTTAAAGCAAATGGCAAAAGAACAACGTCCAAGACAAGATTTACCATTTCTGAAACAAGTAACATTGTTACGATCACTGGTTGCACCTGCTGTACTGCTTGTACGAGACGTTATAGATCATTTTTAGACAGTTAAGAAAAAATTTGCAAAACTAGGACAATTTCTTCTGTTAAATAATTACTTTCTTTCTCATTACCTGTTTTGATTAATGTTTCATAATTAAGTCTGCTTTATATCTATAATTTGTTGATTTGCTACAAGCAAATGCGATGTTACATTTGTTCTGTTTAGTTGATGTGCATTTAATATGCAGAGTAATGGATTTTAAACATTGAAAATGACCATGTAAAAGTATACTAAGGTAAGCGGTGATACTAATCGTTTACTTCCAGCAGGGGGAGCCATGTCACAGTAATATGCATTTCCCCGTGTGTGTGTGTGTCACCAGCATTTTCTCTATCCGCAGGAGATGACTGTAAAGTCGACCACATTCTTAAGCAAACATGTGAGTTTTGTAACGACACGATAGTTCGTTAACCGACACGGAAATCCAGAGGAGATTGAAGCTTAACAAGTTCTCCTCATTTACAGCTTGGCTGCCCGTATGTGGTAATTGGCGGGATCCGCGCGGCGCTCGCGAGCTGGAGCTGACGCGGCAGTAAATCTTCAGAAACGCGCGCTTTCCGCCTCACAGCAGTGCTGCCTGCGCGTTTTGTGTTTTTTTTTTCTTTTTTTTTTTGGTTGGCTGAATAATGAGAGGGGAATTGGCTATTTCTCAACACAAATCCATAATCCAGATTCACATTCAAAGCCGCCCAGTCTCCGCGCTCCCACCGGGCCTCTCGCCGTATTGATTACAGTGCGAAAGATTCAAGGCCCGATCCAAATGAAGAGTGCAAGGGGTGACACTCGATATGGGCTCATGGATGCACAGGGTAACGAGGGCCAGTTTCAGGCGTGAGGCTCACGACCGATTGATCCGAAGGCTCCCTTCGATTCCACAAACATGTATAAATTTAGCGAAAGCGGCTTGTGCCTGTGATCCCCAGAGCAAACCAAAATACTCATTTGTCTGGATTAAACTGAAAATAAACCTTGAGGAAACTTAATTGTGGCGTCCCTATAAACGACAGTGGGTTGCAGCAAAAAAGATTCAAGCCAAGTTTTGTAACAATGGCAGAACAATCCGGAAGGTATGGTATGCGGCACATTGACGCCTTGCAGACGATACCGGGCCATGCAGTTAATGCAGAACGTTGTTGGTGGAGGAAAGGCTCCAGATCTCGGGGCCTGCATCCGCTGCGGGCTCCACATCATTAAACATGCACGTAAGTGCACTTCCCTCCCCCTCTTTCCCAGGACTCGAAACTCCAGCCCGGTCCTGACGGGGCTTGTTAAAATCCATATTTCTGTAGCAGACCGTGTAAAAGATTTACGCGGCGCGGAACACCTGGTATTTCTGTTGCCAGCTCAGTGGTCGGAGGTCCTGACGCTGCTTCGTCAGCCTTTCCCTTCCTGTCACAGTACCTGATTAGGGCAGGTGTGAGCTGTCAGCTTTCTCTGCAAAAAAAAATAATTATTATCTCGCACAATTTTTGTAACCATTTAATGCACTGACCCACTTTGTCAACAAAAGAGTATATTTTGAGTGATGAACAATGGGTTTGCTGTCCATGGTTTTGGCTGGATACCCGTGGCTTTCAAGTATCATTATCAACACCTTTAACGATGTCTCTATCCCGAGTGGATGAAAAAGAGGGTTCCCTTGAAATCCTGTCTATCTGCCGTTAACAAGAGGCACCTGACCGCCAAGGAAGAGCCACCCAAACTGGGGCTGCGTCAGAATCATCCCGGGCCTCAAGCCTTCTGCGTGTTTTCGTTGCTAATGGCAGACGAAGACCGACTGCTGTGAGAGCAAGAGGAGCTCCCAGGGTCTCACTGGGAGGAGGCCATGCCTCCATCTGCTCGAGGTCTCATCTGCACCCCAGCAGCCAAGACAAACAGCCCCGGGTGGTTTTCTCCTCTCCCTCCTTTAATAGTCCAGGGCGCTCTTCAGTCGCTGTGGTAATCTCTAAATCAGAAGAGCCCGACCAGTGGAGCTGAGTGAAAATGAAGGAACCGCTTCGTGTAAATCTTGGCACGTTGGGGAAAGGCACCCCCTTTATCCATCGTGACCTGGGCGGACCTGCCTGCCGGCGAGCGATTGGGGCCTTTGCATTTGTAAATTGTGGTTATTATATAGAAATAGTGGTAGGAGCACCTAAACAGACCTTTCGATAAACTACCTGCGTACATTTTTTTCATTTTCAATAAAGGACAAAGAAGTTGTTTTAGAAAATCCTAGGAAAAGAACTGGAATGAAGTTTTCTCACCCTGGGTGGGGGGAGGGGGGCGTTTCAGTTTGAATGGGGAGAATGAGAGAAAAAAGTAGGCGGAGGTGCGAGGGATAATAAAGGGTCCAAGAGTCATGTGGTCATTTGGCAAATGTCAACATCACAGGATAGACGTCCAGGGCAGAGATTCGGGTCAGGCCCTGCTGTGCTGCGTTTGCTGTCTGTGGCGTGGAGACACAGTAAGCCAGCACCCGCCCCGCCGACTCTCTTATCCTCTTCTGTATCCAGCCGGGCAGCCATACAGCTAAAGGCTGAAGGAAAGGATTGTCCCCCACCTTATGTGGCCGGATTGGGCCAGCTTCATCCTCTCGGGGGCCGGTGTGGGTGACACTTGGCCAGGTTGGGTCGGGTTATGAGAGATTATGGGAAAGAAAGCGAGGTCATCGTCCAGCAATATCACCAGGAGTAGCACTGTATGTTCTCCTGAGGGGCACCTCAACATGGCATTTGACGGTCATGTAATCTGCTGAGATTTATTGCCTCTACCCCCAGGACCCGCTCCCATTTGATTGTTTATTCATTTGTCATTGATTGTTGGACGCGCAATAATTCTGCCCTAGGGGCTGCGGATGCATTCCCTCACACCCCTGGTGAGTAATTTGCGGTTTTCAAGGATGCAGCAAGATATACATTTCACAGCTTTCAGTGTATCCGTCCAAGAAAGGGCTCGCGCGATAACATCTGCTTTTGAATTTGGCGTCCCTTTGGGTTAAAAGGAATTATTGAGTGATAGATCATATTTTGCGATTAATATTCATCCCATGAACATCAACTGAGTGTTTAGGTTCCCGAAAACCAACAGTAGCACACAATCAGTACATCATTTTCATTCTTGGCACTTAGCTGACACCCTTATCCAGAATCACCTACAGTACATTACAGGGATAACAATCTCCCTAGACCCACTGGGGGTGAGTAGGATTTGAACCGGGGACCTTTTGGTCCATAATCCAGGTGTCATACCACTAGGCCACCACCATCCCCAGTACATAGTCCAAGAGCCAGCTTCTCTTTCTCAATGCAGCCAATCCCATGACGTACTGTAGAGCACTGGCCATGTCCCCTGTACTCCCATTAACAATCCTGTCATTGGTGAGCACTGGCCACACCCCCTGTTCTCTCTTGAACAAAAGCCTGATGTTATATCTGCATTAGGAATTAAAGACTGAACAGGTAAAATGCAAAGATCTGAATCCAGGACAAAATTACTTGAAGACAGCGTAAAAGTTTTGTCTGTCTTTTTTATTTATATTCACTAGTTTTACTCACCAGTCCTGTCCAACATGTGGTCACTAAGATCAATGGCTAGAAGATCAGTGTTTAATACAGTTAAGAATTTACCTTTGAACTACATTCATTTCTTTAAGTACAAAGTACAATTTGACCAGTTCTGGGTTCTCAGGAGTCTTTTCAAAGATTACATCATTTATTTAATCTCAAAACACATATCTTTGCAGGAGCATTTCAAGTCATCATTTAACACAAGGCTAGCAAACGTTTAGAGGTCGTCCATGTTGCTAAATCTTTGTCAGGCGTGTAAAACACATGAAATTAAGCTGAAATGAGGTGAACTGAAGTGAAGTGCACTGTAGCAGAGGAAAGCTGTTGGGGGTGGGGGTGGGGGGGGCTGACGGGGCCGACACTGAAAATAAACCGGCATCTCTGCAACGTACATCCGACGTCAGTCCGGTGTGCTGCTGCTGGCTATTTCTAGAAGGCCACCGATATAGGCCGGGGGCACCTGCTGGTGGGGGGCACTGGCGCTCCTGCCTGAGCCTCAGAGATCCTCAGAGCTTCTCACCAGAACATCCTGCGTAGGTCTCCATCCATCTAGAGCTCCCTTCTGCCTCTGCAAACAAACATAAATTAGACAGTCAGAAGCAAATGTATACATACATATATGCAAAGCAAAAGGAATAGATGTATCGGACTATTTAAAGCATGGTTTTCAGTTTTGCATTTCAATGAATTCATAAATGTGACTAGAGTTGGAATATTTTTTCCCTTTTGTTTGTTAGTCTGTTTATATATCTTACTGACTCAGTCACGGGTACCAGCTAAGTAGCATTTTAAAAACATCCTTCTCATTGTGGCCCAGTCATACCTGGAGGAGCGCATTTACCATAATGTCAGATTGCATTTAAAATTCCCCTTTGTCACCAGCTCAGATTTCATTTAATTTGCCATTTTCCCGCATCCATGACCTACGCCGCTCGGTCCTCCTGACAACCATTCCCTTTATTTCATTTTCTGTTTTCCTTCCCCATGGCTCAAAACCCGATGCCAGCTTGTGAAATACGGCTCTGAGGTGCTAAACGAGCACTGGCGCTAATTACCTCCTTTTTTACGTGCGATGATTTCTGGGGTCAGATAGAATGCAGCCAGAAACTGGAGAGGTGTGGACAAAGAGTAGCAGTACTGTGAGCCAGCCAATTAGGGAGAAACACACTTGTGTAAATCTCTTTTTCCGACAGAGCGACACCTTTTCCTGACACAGTGAGAAACACATTATTCGGCTCCTGATTCAGATGTCTCCAGTGTAAGGTGTTTCTGGGGAATAGCAGCGCTCACTCAATACCAGTCTTGGCTTTACGTCACACCTGCTTTGTCATCTTCATGTGGCTAATTGTTGAGTTCTGGTTCATTACTCGCTGTGTGTCGTCTCCATCGTGACTGAATGACGGCATCGCTGAATTTGGCCTCCAGCTCTGGACAGAGTGGGACCCGCCATCTCGTGGCCCACTAGGAACTCGGTGTGACCGGCAGCACAGCAGCAAATTTGCAGCACCACAGCTTTTCACACAGAAGCAGCTATAGCTTCTCTTGCAGGTTCAAGAATTTCTTACAGTTGTCGTTAGTGTGGGATGATGGACTGGACATCCCAACAGCATCTTCAACATGGACCCATGGATGCTTCAAAAATATTTATATTTTTTAAAGAAGCAATGGTAACACTACACTCAAAGCTGTCATGTGTAGTGCATTAGAGATACCTTCATAAAGCATCATAATGGTTGGTGTAGGGAGCCCCCTACGGGCCCAACGACAATCCAGTTGGACAGCCAAAGGGTTTGAATACACGTAGGTTCTTCAGAGTGTGCCTGGAAAGTCACTTACCCTTTAAAGCACAAGATAACACCAATATATATATATATATATATATAAACACCAATTTGATTAAAGACTTGTTATGACATTCCAGTTATTCAGATCAGTTCTGGGCTTTCCTTACTAATGCTTAACTTTCATTTGTTCTAGGTGGAGGAGTCTCACCGGATTCACCTTGGCTGATAAGATGATCCACAGATCTGCTACACAGGGCTCAATTCAATGGTTGAGGGATCGCTACACCTACACGGCGTCAGTTTAGGCGGCCCAGCAATTCTCAACCATAACTCAGCTGGGCTAGGCACTCAAGGTCTGACTCAGAAGTGGCTGACTCAGAGGCTGCCATCGGTATAAGAGTTAATAAAGCTTTACAACAACTTCTATTGATAGTAATAAGGCATTATAGTACTGATTATAATGCTTCATAAGCTCCAGTGAAGCTCTCATTTATAATTCACTGGTGATACCTTCATAATGCATTATAATGGTTGGTATAAGACTTAAGGATGAATTATGAAGGTATCTACAGTGCATTATAGATGAGAGCTTCATAAAGCATTCATATAGCATAATCCATAATGTATGACGTAATGCTTTAAGTGTAGCTTCATAATGCCTGTATAATGCATTCACATAACATTCACAGAACATTCATTAGCAGCATGTAAGTACACCTTAACATCGTAACATATCTTTATCAGCTGTAGTATACATTAATAACAAACATCATATGATAATAACAAACATAATTGTATAATCATATAATGTTTGCCATTATATATTAAAGCTGTTCAGTTTTATAAACAGATGGCAAACAAAGTTACAAAGTTGCAAACATAATCATGTTCAGCAACTGCTAGGCATGTATCCCTTTATTTCAGTTTGGAAAAGCATGGATATGTCAGGCCAGTTCCCTTGCGGTGCCTTGATTAGTAATTGTCCTGCCTTGATTGCCCTCCTGTGTTGCACCTGTGCCCTGCTCCCTTATGTGAGGGCCTCGACCAGGGGCGGCCAAGTTGAGCAGTTATGTGTGTAGTTGTTGGCAAGGCTGTGGTTCCCTCAGGTGTACTTCTGTACCTCACACGTCACCCAATAAAGTACATTCGAGCTCTGCATATGTATTCTACTTCCCCTTCACCCCTGCCTGCCCGGCCGCACTCTGGCAGGATATCTGTTAATAGGTAATTAGCATAAATGGGGCCGATGCCTTGCTGAGAGAGCTGCAACAACATCTACTGATATGACATGGGGTTTAACAAGGACAGTCTGCTGTTAAGGCTCCCACAAAAATGAACATGTGGTGCGGTGACATCGTGGCGTTTCCGCTTCACGGGCTGTGTGCTACATGTTAACACTTAGCATTGAGTCGGAACCGTGTCCAACTGGCATCTTTCCCTGAGTTAAATGCCTACTTTGGCTCTGGGTGAAAATCGTTCGTTGATTTAGGTTTATACTCACTTGAAGGGCATCCAAAATTATATTTTTGCATAAAGCTACTAATTAATAAATTGATAGTATTATTAAAAGGAACATATGATCGGTGACTACAATGCATAGTTTCAGTAATACTGCAAAATGTAGCTGTTTTGTTGTAGCTTTTAGTTTGTTGGCAGTGTTACCCAGGAACAGTCTTGGTTGTCCAGGCTAAGCCTGAATGGCAGTGGTAGCTGTGTGTGCCACATTCAATGTATTCTACCATAACACAAACCTTCAGGAAAGCATGAATATTCCTCTCTCTGTCCCCATGACAGTGAAGAAGTGCGAAAGATCCTGCTCTGCCAAAGTGTCTCAAAGCTAGTGGAGGACTTCATGGCATGTTTAGGGAAAATAATCGTTGAATGGATTCAAATAATCATCATGTAAGTTATGCAAAGAAGAGATATATTTCAAGCCGATTTTCTGTCACAAAGATCGTTCTGTCTTCCTTATATGACGCAGGACTTAAAAATACGACAGATCTCTGGTAATATTTTATTTACACCACTGAGAGTAAGATTGCTTCCTCGCCCTCTAAGCAGCCTTCCGCTGTGTGGCCGCTTGAAAACAAAGGTAAGATGCACCTGAAATGTATGAAATATCAGAAAGACTAACTTAGGAATTGGCCTCATTCTAGAATTTAGCAAAAAATGGCAGAAACAAAACACTCTCGATTCCACTGTTACGATGAAGTGCTCTGAGCTGGATGTGCGATGTACAGAAACGGAGGTGCGTGTATCTCTCCTGCCTCGGACCTCCTGGACATGTGCCATCTGAGGAATGTGAGATTGGGATGCTGGCGCTCCCTGGGTACCACGGTAAATCAGTGAAATGCTATACCAGATGTGGAATTACACTGATTTCAAACAGAGCCTCATGCTCCTTCATCCTGACCCCACCTACTCCGTTAGTGCTCAGATCTTCCTCCATGAACTTCCACGTGTATCTTTGAAGATCATTTCAAGCATTTTATAATTATATAGGATAAATGATACATCTGGGTTGGCCAGAAATTTCCAAATACTCATCCATTGTTTGATGTTTTTTTGTAACCCATAACATAAATTCAGGTTGTTTTATTTGGCAGGACTGTCATAAGATTTAATACAACTAAGTAGCCGCAGTTAAATGACATTTTGCTAGAATGAGAATTTTGAAATGAGAGATTAGTGAATGAATGAATAATTCTCACTGTCCTTCTTTCTCTTTCCTCTATGAATTAGCGGTGTGTAAATGTGGACAGGAAGCCCGGAGCAGATAAACAGAACAATTTTTGTGAAGGTAGGTATGCCGGAAATGGAGTGCTTAGTGGGGTCCACAGCAGCAGGATGTCAGCAGCAAAGAAGGAAGTCAGATTTAATTGAGGGGCTTGGATTGTTTACCCAGCCATGACACTAACTGCAATCCAACCCGTATTTATTTTTAAACCCTTTTTTCCTTAAAAGTAAATCAAACTAGGGCATTAGAAACATGCTCTAACCTATATATATATATATATATATATATATATATATATATATACACACACATATGGCCTGGGTGGCAATGCATATGTATGTGTGTGTGTGGCCATATTTATATTACGTTGTGGGGACCCAATGTCCCCACAGTGTGATAAAAACCAGTTATTTTCTACCTTGTGGGGACATTTTTTGGTCCCCATAAGGATAAACTCAATTTTATAAAAATCTGTGTCTGAAATCAAAAAACGAAAAATGCCATGTCTTACTTATGGTTAAGGTTAGGGCTGGGTAGGGATTAAGAGTGTCATACTTGGGATCAGGGTTATGCCCATAGGAATGAATGGAGTGTCCCCATAAAGATAGGTATACATGGTATGTGTGTGTGCGCGTGTGTGTGTGTGTGTGTGTGTGTGACTGGTATGTGAATGTGGGTGTGTGAATGGTGTGTGTGTGTGTGTGACTGGTATGTGAATGTGGGTGTGTGTGACTGGTGTGTGAGTGACTGGTTTGTGAATGTGGGTGTGTGTGTGACTGGTGTGTGAGTGAATGACTGGTGTATGAGTGACTGGTGTGTGACTAGTGTGTGTGTATATGTGAGAGTGTGGGTGTTACTGGTGTGTGACTGGGTGTGTGAGTGACTGATGTGTGTGTGTGTGCGAGTATGGGTGTGTGAGTGACTAGTGTGTGAGGGTGTGTGAGTAACTGGTGTGTGAGTGTGAGTGTGTGAGTGACTGGTGTGTGAATGTGGGTGTGTGAGTGTGTGTGTGTGACGGATGTGTGTGTGACTGGTGTGTGAGTGACTGGTGTGAGAGTGAGGGTGTGTGAGTGTGCCCCGCACTGGGATAGCACCACATCGGGGGTTATTCCCAGCCTCCAGGTCTCCCAAGACCCTGAGCAGGACATGCGGTTTCAGAAGATGGATGGATGGAAGAAAGCTTTGACTGCAGTCTGGGTAATCACACTGAAAAGTGCTGCTTAATTCACAGGGTCCCCTCAGAGCAGAGCACAGACTTCTGTCGGGTAAATAATTCTTAGACATAAAATATAACAATGAAAGAGCACCTCAAAGCTGCAGCTTACTGGACTATAAAGGTGGAGGCTGTAAATGGTGAAACATCACTTTGATTGAAGATATATTTCTCCAAAAATATTTTGTTAAACAACAGAGCACGGTAACATGGTAACAGTGACTTTTTTTAAATCTGCTCTCATACAGGCAGACATGTTCACCACTGTAAAAAAGTGGTGAGCAGTCTTTGACTTGCAGCACAAACATAATGCTAACCAATCTCTGCTCCAAGATGGACACTAGTCAAAAGTGAAAAGGAACCTCTATTGGTCGTTTCAGTTTTTCATCTGAAAGTGTAACTCTTACAGTGGAGTGAGGTCAGTGCTTCCCTTCTGCGACTCACATGACGGACAGCGGGAGCTTTGGCCAGCTCCTTTGCACTGTTTGATTACACTTAGAGCAAAGAGGAATTTAAGCCCTTAAATACCATGGACCAGCTTGGTCAATGAGACACTCTACGGTCTGCAGAGGATGGAGGGCTGGTTTGGCTCAGCCGGTGATGCATCAGACTGCTCCTTCTCCAGCTCTGGACAGACCTTTGTGTGCGTGTGTGTGTGTGTGTGTGTGTGTGTTAGCAAAAAAGTGGCAATGCTGAAACCTACTTCCAAAATAATAATGACACCCAAGCCATGCACTCTGTTGAAAAGCAAAGAAATTATCAAGATGCTGTCCAGTGTTTGTCACACATGATGGGGGTGTGGCCTGAGCATTTTTGTGTGCGTGTGGGGGTGGGCATTACTGAGTGGCAGAATGAGAGAGTGGTTATTCTGTACACTTATTTAGACTTAGAGCTTACTGAGAGTGCGTGCTGTGACCTCTGACCTGCGTGGGGCCCCACCCCTAACCTTCGAGGCATGACAGACTATGTTCTCGGACAGCATGCAAATAATCAGCACTGCACTGAATGTAAACAAATGCACGTAACGCACGCTGCAATGAGCAGGCCACACAGCTGCAGCAGATGTCACACGCGTTCAAAAGGCATACACATACAAATAGTGCTAATGGGGTTACTTCCCTCGAAGGTCCTCCTGGCGTAACAGGAAATTATATCTGAATAGTCTGGCTTCAGCAGGACACCTCGCCTAGCTGATAAATGTTTACATCTTTGCTGAAAGGTATTTGCTCATATAATTATCTTCAAATTGTTCTGGAAAAAAAACATCAATTATCTCTTCTGACCCTTTTTCAGTTAAAGAAAATACTTTGAGTCTGAAATAATATCTCCTCACATCTTTGGTTTGTTCTGCCAAACACATGGCTGGAGCCCGCTAGTCAGAGCGCCACTGCATTCTGCATGACTGCTATTGAGGAGTATGAATCTATTATTCAGGCTCCTAATAAATTATTAGCATACCAATGGTGATTAACTGTGTGCGCGAGTTTTCTTACGCCTTGTGTTTGCAAAGTCAAAGCCAGCAACACAAGTTTGTACTTAAAAAACTTCTAGACTGACAAAGCAGTGAATCATGACATGTCCATCAGGAAAAGTGGTTTTTCCTGTGGTTAGTGTGTCTGCATGCTTCACAGCTCCAGAATCACACAGAGAATCACACAGAGATGCTGTGCTACCCAGCTACTTGTGTCAAGGGTCTGTTTTCCATATTAAAACAAATATGTTAATTATTTCACAATAAAAGACATGTATTTCTCAATTGCAACATGGTTTATAGTCAAATCTTCATAGGAACAAAAAAACGGTCACAGCTGTATTTATTTAGTCATATTACTACTAATTTAGTGAGAACTCAGCAATACAGCTTCTATTGCGGGTAGGTTATCTCTGTGATTTGACACTATCCCCCCAAGGAAAGCGTAACTCTCAAGATGTCTAGCTTCTCTATTGAATTTGACCAAGACAAAGACACGGTCACTGACACGGAAAAATAAATAACCACTTTGATTCACATTTTTCAGATTTTTTCTTATGACAAATCATCTTTGGAAATCATGCAGCACACTCAGCGGGATCTAAAAAATAGATCCTCACAGAACCTTGGAGGAAGCTCCAAAAATCTTGAAGCAACAGAGCTATAAGTTTTAAAGTTCCTTGTCTTCGCCCGAGAGGCACCAATAATCTCATCAATTCCCCGCTCTCAGCCTGAAATCGGAATAATATATCTCACCCAATCTATTTCTTTTAACTTCCTCGATAGCAATTTTAAGATGAAGGGCTCACACAGCAAACATATTTCGTGGGGCTGAAAGGAGACAGCCAGCCTCCATCCACAAGGAGTAAAAACACACACCTGGTAAGCTATTAAGCCAAGAATCGACCCAAAGAATGACTAAACAAGTGCCAAATAAAACAGATGTGAAGCAGCGTCTGTGGTCGAGAAGGCGAGCAGAGCCAGGTTGGGTGGCAAAAGGGATCTTTGTTTGGGAAGAATTAGGATCATATTCAGGAATTAAGACTGTTTTTAAGGCTGCAACCAGCGCCACTCACCTACACCGGAGCGTTAGTCAGGGTTACTAGGGACGGGGGAGGAAATAAAAAGAAACATTTTTGGAGGTTGCAGGGAATGAAACACGGAATGAATCAGTACAGAGAACCCAAGTCACCTGACTCACCTGCCTGATGAAAGAACCCCCCCCCCCAAACAAAATGTCGCCCACATTGACTGACAAATGCTGATGGCATGAGAAGAACGGCGGCTCCCCCTGGCAGAACCCCCCCGCGGGCCGACCGGAGACACCCAGACGTCAAGGCTGCCGCCTGTGCGATCGGCACATGTGGTCCCGTTAGCACGGTGTAAAAGCTAAGTGTGGGATTTACCACCCCGCAGCACATGACGTTACGCTTTTTATTGGCCGAGCGCGGAGCCCCCACGCACGCCGCCGTGTTAACACTTACAGACCTTTGATATTACGCAACTGATTTGAACAGCTGGTCTACAAGAGCTGCTTTCATTGACTGTGTTACAATCAACGGGCCGGACGGACATTGGGAGTCTAACAAGCGGCGTTTGATTGGAATTCAGTGAACGGGGCCCTGAAAATAAAAAATGTATTTAGGAATCCAGTCTGCACATTTCTCACTTTGCATTCGCAATGATGTCGTGTCTGTAAGCCAGATTTCTGCTTCCAAATATTCACCACCTTTTGTCTGAAGGTCCGCAGGCCGAATCTGCAGAAACTCTAGCAATGTCGACGGCTCATTTTTGACATGCTGGTGCCCTCCGCACCGCGGGCCAAATGGGTTCTGCTGCATGGGCATCGTTCCAGCACCTCAGTCTCCGATGCAAGGCCGAAAGGGGTTTTTATGGCTGTTTACAAACACAGTCGCAAATATTTAAGTGTTACTGACGGAACACCATAGCTACGCGATGAAGTCACAGAGGAAATGTGATTGCCTTCATAAAAACGCGTAATTTAATTATATACAAAATATTTTTCTAATAAACAAGAGTTTAGTGTAATCAGAAAAATTAAAAAAATACCCCAACACAGTGCCATTGATCTCATCACCTGATGCAAAATGAGATTAATTATGTTTAACACCAAACTTCAGACCACAAAAGCTGGGGGCTGGCATGTAAAGAAAAAGCGTGACCAGAATCAGAATTTACTTTATTAATCCCCGTGGGGGAATTCTCTTTCATTACAAAAACTGATGAAAATGATGAAATAAAAGATTTAGTAAAGTGATTTATAGATGATAGAAGCGATTGGGGCAGTGCGGCCCTGGCCCTGGGCATGTTCTGTCCCTGTGCACATGCTGTCCCTGTGCACGTTCTGGCCCTGTATGTGACCTGTATCTGTGCATGCTCTGCCCCTGTGCACATGCTGTCTCTGTGCATGCTCTGCCCCTGTGCATGTTCTGTCCCTGTGCACGCCCAGGCCATGTATGTGACCTCTATCTGTGCATGCTCTGCCCCTGTGCACATGCTGTCTCTGTGCATGTTCTGTCCCTGTGCACGCTCTGGCCCTGTATGTGACCTGTCTCTGTGCATGCCCTGGTCCAGTGCACGCCCTCTCCCTGTGCACGTGGTGTCTGTGCTCCACACTGCACAGGGACTAAGTGTAAATCTAGGCTCCCTGTTTATTCTTCCGGCGCCCTGTTTATTACCTACAGTTTTATTGCCCCTCTGTGCTCCAGTAAGTGAGCCGAAAGCCCCGCCCCAGCTGCCGGTCCGCCTGTGCCGCAACTCGATACGGCACAGGGCCATAAATGCCGCGCGTTCCTCGGCCAGGCTGCCTGCGCCGGCACCCGGTACGGCATGCATTCAGAGCGATCACAGACAGCCGTAAATGCCAGCCCATACAGCGCGGCCACGCCGCGTGGCTGAGATCGTCCGTGTCTCTCCGGCTCGGCCCCCTTCCCTATCATGTAGCAGTGGCTATAATAGCAGTGGTGGGTCGTGTGGAGCGAGGATCTGCCCGTGTCACACGCTGGAGAGAGAGGCGAGCCGCTCCTACCCACGCGTGCTCAAAGGATCTGCCCGTGTCACACGCTGGAGAGAGAGGCGAGCCGCCCCTACCCACGCGTGCTCAAAGGATCTGCCTGTGTCACACGCTGGAGAGAGAGGCGAGCCGCTCCTACCCACGCGCAGCACAAGACGGGAAAACCCTGCTCCAAAACAATGGCAGATGGAGGAGAAGCACAGCTAAACACGATACAATCTACTCTCTAGCACCACGATACAAATGTCTTGCATCAGGTTTGCACGATCGAGCTAAGAAGACACGCTATGAGAAACAATTTGCCGGCTTAACGTGATTCAGCGAGCAGCCATGTGTGCCAGCTCAGGGCCATGAATTCTGCCGCACAGCCTTGACATTGTCGCGTTTAGGGCTGACTGTGAAAGCATAAAAGACCAGTGCTGAGAGATCTGACTGAAGAGAAAGTGCATGACATCACTCGTTTCCATGGGACGCCCTGCCGGATCTGTGTCGGGACTCGGTACAGATATGCGCTTCCTGGCCTCGGTTACTGTTTGCGACTTCACACGCGAGGCCAAATAACTGTGCGTGAGCCACGGCTCTCTCTTTAGGTTTCATCCCTGCCCAGGGCGGGGCTCTGCGAGTGGGCTTCTGAGTTACATTAGTGCTATGTGAGAGAGAAGGGCGGGCGGCGCTAAGCCGTGCATCACCCCAATAGCCAGATAAGATGGCATGTTCTCACACTTCACGATGCCAAGTTAGGGCGCTACCCCAGTTCACCGGAGACCCCTGCCAGCAGGACAATGGGGAAGGGTGGAGGAGGGGGGCACAGGGGTCCTTAGAGACACACCAGGGGCCCCGGCCAGTCACCTAGAAATGACCCCGTGCTGCAGCCATTCCTAAAGCGAAGGTGGACCTGGCAGCCGTGTTCTCCCTGGGCCGCGACACGCCGTCACCACAAAGAAGAGCCGTCAGCGGTTAATGGCCAAGGCACTTTACAGTAATCCTGGCACGGCTAACGGCTGGGGCCTGAAGCAATGGGGTGTTTCCCTGAAAAACTGCTTATTAGAGTGTTTTTGTTATTAAAGTTTAATGGCTTATCCAAAGCACAGCTGTACCCATTTATATGTATGGATATTTCAGACATGCAAGGGGAGCAGGATGAGAAGTGATGCCCACGCCCTGGACCACTACCTGTTACTCTGGCATGTCCAAGCTGGGCCATGATATGTAATCAGCCATCAACGTGGGGGGGGGGCGGGTTCGGAAAGCCGCTATTTTCCCCAAAAGGTCTGGGACAC
>JAODKN010000001.1:14960676-14978454 GCA_026774425.1 Petrocephalus zakoni | reverse complement strand
AGCCTGTTACTGCATCCTGTTACTGCAGCCTGTTACTATAGCCTGTTACTGTAGCGTGTTACTGCAGCCTGTTACTGCATCCTGTTACTGCAGCCTGTTACTATAGCCTGTTACTGTAGCGTGTTACTGCAGCCTGTTACTGTAGCCGAGTTGTGGTGCTGTGTGGGGGGCAGGGGTCAGTTGGAGAATCTTTCAGACAGTGACGCCACCTGCCCGTCATTTTACCTCCTGCAGGAGTGCCAGGTCGTACCTCATTTCTCTGAGCATGGAGGTCAGACCCCAGACCAGACCAGCAGAGACCAAAGATCCTGTCCAGACACTTTTAACATGAGGGTTATTGGCTCCAAAGAGGTGAAACACTGTTGCATGTTTAAGAATATTATATATATATATATATATATATTTATAAATCTATGCAGCTGTACAAATTGCTTTGAATAAGAGTGTCAGCTAAGTAATGAAATAACAATAACAAATCCTGCACATTATGGTTTCTGTGGAAATCCCTCCTCGTTAGGTTTATTTATTGTTGTGGATGATTGTTCCAGACATGCTGGATGGCTCAAGCCCAGCCCCCCGCACTCGGCAAATTGATGTGTCCCATTAGCAGTACCACAAACATGGGACAGCCCCGATTCCAGGGCGTTTGGGTGTCGCGTGGAGCACCGCGGCCTGGCATCAGACGCGGCCCGAATCCGGCACGCCTCGAGCAGCCAGACCGAGCCGGAACCAGCAGAGGTGGGGGGCGCTGACACCTATTGACCCGGCCCCGAGGCTCTTTCATCGGCTCCTCCATTCTCCAATTGAGGTTTGAAGTGTTGCGGACGAAGTTTGTTTATACGCGCGAAGCCGCACGGCCCACAGTATCCAGATTGTTCCCTGGGCCGGGCCGGGCTGGGCCGGGCCGCCTCCGAGAGTCGCATGCCAGGGCGGATGTTTGCTTTTGCTGAGATCACATCAGATAAAACGCTACCCCCCCTCCCCCCCCCGGTGTCTCACGTTTCACTCACACTGTTATTCACGCTCGGGGATGGACAGAGAAGCCTTTTAAACTGAGATTCCCCTGAGCCTTTATTAACATATGACTTCAACTTCAATAGAAATTCCACAGGCTGCCGGCCGCTGCCCCGACCCCCCCGCAGCCTCAGCACTCAGTCGCCTGGCTTGCACCAGGTCGCTCAGAGGTTCCGCTCAAGCTCTGCTTTGTGAGACCCCCAGCAGCTGGCTTACTGGCTGCTCGGACCCATGTGGCCGCGGCTCCGTGGTCCTCTGGGGGGCATCTCCTGCTACGTGTCTGTCATAGCATCCTGCTGGATCTTTCTGAGAAGATGCAAGCTATGTATTCCACAGGCGAACAGCAAGGCAAGCAAACAAAGTGAAAGAATGAAACATATAGACCTTTAAAGTCGCAAGAACCAACGTCAATAGCTAGATCATGGTCGGCACGTTCTACAGACGCTCGCTCCACACGGTAGCTGGCTACATATTTATCTATCTGGGCTCAGCACAAATTCCACAAAATATCCGAGATACAAACTAAGATAACCAAAATATAATATGTCACAGGCGAGGGGAGCAGCATGTCCAGCTCTGATGTCAACCCCAGGCTACAAAACTCCATGTGACCTTCACCAGTCACCCCCCCTGCCCCCCCAACGGCTGAACTACCCAGGAAGGCGGCCAACACAAACCAAGACAAACACCAGTCTCACAAGACACAACAGCATTCGAGACCTCATAATTCAAAGCAGTGGACGTTTAAATCTAAGTACCTAAAATGAACGAGGGGAACTGTACTACCCCCCCGACCCCCCCCCAGACAAATTTCTCATATTACTGTCTGTGGGAAAACGCAACCAAGGATGGCGGGAGTCAAATGTTGGCAATTATTTCATTTTCATACCGTAATGAGAAACATAATAAACTTGAGTTCCTTCAGGGAGTCGTTATCAGAGGCATCATGGACAGAGAGTTTGGGCCATTTCAGCCAGAGCATTTGAAGCGGTGTGCAGTCCTCGTTTGTCACAGCTGCACTGCGCATACACTGCGGCAGACTGCGGGTAGGAGCGCCTGCTGAAATGGCCCACATGACCCCCAAAATGACTCAGGTATCAAAAGCCAAGAAACAGACCTATATAAATCACTGACATTTGGAGAAGCAGACTGTGTTATTTCTGTGAGCAGCATGGCATGCACCAGAGCAAGGTCACCATAACTCACTATAACTCCATTTACAATCCCCTTAACAGCGAACACATTCTGCTCCCCACGACACACATGTAGGTTGCTTGGCAGTGAAGGGCAGCCACCTACAGCAGCACCCATGGTGCTGGGGGCTAAGGGCCTTGCTGAAGGGTCCACAGACACATGCTTATTCTGCCAAAGCTGGGCTCAAACCCGCAACCTTCCAGTCACAGGAACAGAGGCTGAGTATGCTGAGCCACAGACTCATGCCAGGGTTCCGGGGAGACCAAGAACACTCTGGAGGAAGGGATCTAGGGCTCTCCCACAACAAGGCCGAGTCTGTGGCCTTGCAAAGAGAGGTCATTCCTTTCAATTAAATGCCTCTTCATCTACTTCATTTGTGAAGCTTTCAAGACCTCAGGGTGCATCTAATGAGTAGTTGTGTGCCTCAAATGGTCACGGTTCAAGGACAGTTAAAGGTCAATAATGGTTAAGTGGATGAAAGGGGCAGCCAGGTGTAGAGAGATAAATTAAAAGTGAAGATGTGGGATTCCTGCCTTCCCTGGGCCTGCCAGCGGATGCTGACTAAGGCACCTCAGACACGGACAGTAAGGCTTTACAAACTCGGTGCACAGGAACAGGGGAACGCCAACCTTTTTTATAGAAGCCGTTTTATAGTGGAAGACAACATACTGGAATCCGGCAGCCCATTTAACGAGCACAGCTCAGAAGCGTGACGAGCAGTGTGGACAGAGGGGCTGAGGACACAAAACCACGCTCCGGGCCGGGCCTGCGGGTGCAAAACCACGCTCCGGGCCGGGCCTGCGGGGCTAAGGGCACAAAACCACGCTCTGGGCCAGGCCTGCAGGGCTAAGGGCACAAAACCACGTTCTGGGCCAGACCTGCAGGGCTAAGGGCACAAAACCACGCTCTGGGCCGGGCCTACGGGGCTGAGGGCACAAAACCACGTTCTGGGCCGGGCCTACGGGGCTGAGGGCACTGAGGGCTGTCATACTGCAACGATGAATGAAGGGAGACTTGCTGTGTGACTGGGCTCATCTCTCTGTCCTCTGAATGAGGAGAACTGAAGTGCTTTAACAATGGGGAACAATGGGGTTAGTTTTTTACCCTAACCCCACCCCGTTCTCCATGTGTCACACTGACCATGAAAGCCCCTGCACAGCGGAACAGAGTGGGTAGTCCACCAACATAGAGTTTTGCTGATCTGATGGGGGTTTGGACAGTCTACAACCACTGCAACACACCAATGACGCAACCTTCAGCTAATCAATAGCTCATTGAGTTTATTTAACTGCTTTTTAACTACCCATCCCTTTTATTTCGTTTCTGTAACCGCTTGTGCCATTCGGGGCCTTGTGCCATTCGGGGCCTTGTACCATTCGGGGCCTTGTGCCATTCGGGGCCTTGTGCCATTCGGGGCCTTGTGCCATTCGGGGCCTTGTACCATTCGGGGCCTTGTGCCATTCGGGGCCTTGTGCCATTCGGGGCCTTGTGCCATTCGGGGCCTTGTACCATTCGGGGCCTTGTGCCATTGCAGAGTCTATCCCAGATGCTATGAGCACAAAGCAGGGAATAACCCAGGACACTCACACATGCACACCTACGGGCAGTTTGGTAACACTCCAATTCACATTGGAATGTTTCTGGATTGTGAGGGGAAACCTAAGTACCCAGAGAAAACCCCAGAATGACACACACAACCCTTGCAGGGGCTTGAACCCAGGTCCTAACCACTGTGAATAAATTTATTGAGCTGGTGGTGAAAATCAGTGAATACATGGAACGGCTAAGGACAGGTTTGGGAACTGAAGTTGTGTTCTTACAGCCATCCAACAAGATATCAGTAACATTTTGGTGATCGGAAGAAATTCTTGTGAGCTTTTACTGTGTTACTCTTAATTTGCTCATGTTTTAACATAAAATCGTGTTTTTCACAGTACTGTATATACAGACGCAGGCAGGTTTTGCTCTCAGGGAGCAGGCACAGATGCACCTATAAGCTACTGAGTCACACACCACAGAATCAAGGGGAGCGACCCTCTGAGTAAGACTGCCCTCAGGGGAACACGCTGGGCTCAGGTGCTGCGGCTGGACACTGCATCACCATTTACAGGCTGCTTGCCAGCAACAGCTGGTCCCCCGGCTAATGCTAATGCTAATTCTAGTTCCACGCACATCGCCGCGTAGCCCGTACTGTGTAAAGAGAGTGGCGCACTTGGCAGGGACTGCACTTACACCAGCGCTCGTAGGCATCCGGAAGGGTGCAAAAGCCAGGTCTTACTCAGAATTAGAAATATTGATAGAAGGGTGGTGGTGGTGGTGGTGGGGGGGGGGGTATGGCTAAAACATGGATAAGTAACATTCAAAGCCTTTTCGCTGGCAACGTGTGGTTACTTGGAACCGCAAAATACAATCAAATTAGAGCTCAGCTTTCAAGTGGTTGTTTTTGAATACAGACGACATCATCACTCTCCAATGAGTCATAAATATAATTTCAGGCCCTCTGAGGCTTCCAGATTGCACAACTGACCGTTGTGAAATATGTAACACTTCTGCTTGGGCTCTGTTATTAATTATGCATCACTTCCACAATCTATGTGACCCACAGGACTTAATCTAACATATTCTATTATGATTAGACAGTCGTCGATATCAGCAACTGTAACACAGTTACCCTGCTGTCATACACAGGGGGCCCTTCTTCCCACAATTCCACAGATCCGCTTTGGGTACTGTTATGATTTTATTGCAGAGTAACAAGCAAATCTGCTGTAAAGATAAATAAATAAGAGCCCCCCCACCCAACACTGTCCTGATGTGTTGTGGCGGCCAGATCTGAGGAACCCGGCAGCCAGATTCCAGGGTTATTTTTTTCTGATAGTAAATCCAGATAAAACGTTTTAAAAAACAGGAACGTGTTTAGCCTAGCGCTGCGAGCGGGCGTCGAGCCGCAGAGCGGGATGAGAGCATGCTCTGGCAGCCCGTGCCTCTGCACTCGCACATTCATTCATTGGCCCTGTCTTTGTAAATACTTAATAACATGCAAATTGTAAATTAAAGCACAGGGCCCAGTGTGAACAGTGAAATATTTATCTCTGGGCTCCAGATGTTGTGAGGCTCCACCAGCTGGTCTGCGTTGATCTGCACGGCTCCTTCGTAGTTCTCGTGGTCTGGTTAGGTCAGAAGTAGCCTTGGAATCTTGCCTCTGTCCTATAAATTTAAGGGAAAAAAGTGAACGTTCGGTAGGCTTTTGTCATGGCTAGTGTTGGACATTTACAGATGGACTTTTTGGGACTTGGGAATGGTGGCGAATTATGGTGGGTCAGGATAACAAGCATTGTTCTCCAATGGGCTAATCGGTGATTGAGCTCTCTCCCTTTCCAGAGCCATGTTCCCATTCTCCTGCGTACGGCTTACATGAACCACATTGGGGGGGTGGGTAATTTAAGGAACGCGCGGTTCATCACGCAGCAGGGAGGGCGGCGATCACGCGTAGCGGGAGTGTGGCCTCACAGCTGAACCGGCGCAGAGTATGCGCGGATGCAGACTGGACTCGCTTGCTCGGAACCGAGGGCTTCGCTAATTGCTGGCCTGAGGCCCTGGCTCAGACGGAGCCTCCTAATGCCGCAGATCCTGTGCGTAATGTCTGCGATATCTCCAGTGAACCTGCTCTTGAGTTCCTGCCTTTATTGTTCAGTGTAACATTGAATGTTTTTTGCGACTGCCAGCTGTCGGGGGTATTGGGGAGCGTAGGCCGTTAGTACGGGGGCAAGCAAAGGGGGTCGGGGAAAAACACCCCGCTATGAATTCCCCTGCGGAAGCAGCCATGAATGGCCACTCCTTGCTGAATGGATAATTCCCGAAACTGAGCATCTGTGATTTTCTTTTGGTTCCTACCAAATCAGTGCTGGACCGCTGCAATGCTAAGACAAGCCGAAACGTTTTCACATTGCTCTGGTTATTCTCAGCGGAATCATCTTGGAAGGCCTGGCAGAAGATGCTGTTATTATCTGACAACCTCAGGAAAACAGAGGAGTGGGGTTATGTCATGTCTCATTGCACCTCATGCGAGCATCTCAGGACAGCTTCAAATCAGCCTTCTCATTAATATCATATATCTCAGCATAAAATCTTAATTATACCTCGTGACTCCTCAATGTTTCATCCTCGATGCCATTTTAATGCTCTGCATTTCTCTGAAAAGGATTTGAGAGCAGAGAGAAAACATAACTCAGCTGGAGCTGAGGTGTCTGCTGTTTCTCCCCTGAAGGAAAAAAGCATCTCCTGACAGTATAATGTGGTGTTTACTCCGAGGAGACCTTCCGGGGATGCCGTTTATTTGATTCGTAATGCTGACCCATATTCTTCATACAACCAGCGTGATTCTGCGAGGTTCCAGCCTCAAACACAAGGCAGCACCGTCCCCAGTGTGACATTCCGGAGCTTTCCCCAGGCGGCCATATCTCAGCCTGACATCTCCATCATGTAGGCACAAGCTCTCCGGCAGCTCGCCATGCGGCTTTTGAGGTGGGATGTCGTCCCGTTTTAATACCAAACCAAGCTGCACTGACCTCCCTGGGGGTGACATGGGGATTAAACGAGCTTTTATTTCCTGGACGGAGCTGATATCCCCTCCCCCCCGGGCTGTTAACACATATGAGATGATCTCAATTAAGCGACAGCAGACATTTGATCACGCAGCTAAATAAATGTGTTAGCTGATCCCTTGGTAATCTCTCTTCATACTGGCAGTAGGCTGATGTCTCTATTAGCCAGTTTGCTGGCTGTGACATGCCAGCCCGCAGCATAAACACTTCTTTAATTTACAGTAATCGCCAATTACATTTTGACCATTTTTGTCCATGATTACGAGTGCAATTTTAACCCATCTAATGGTTGTCTTTTTCTTTTTTATATTTTGTTTTGGGGAGCAAAATGTGGGAGTGAAATGATTGAGCAAAGAAAAAATAGTGATTGGTAGTTGCAGTCAAATTAAACTATTTGTCCTGGAGTGCAGAGGAACGCACGTCAGTTTGATGAGGGATTCTGGTTGGCGGGTGACCAGCAGGGATGATGGAAGAGGACAGGTCTTCACCTTGATAACTCTGGGCCCACCTCCACGTGGCCTATTCCATCATACACCTGTCTTGTTCTTTCTTGATCTCAGTTGCATTTCACGAAGGTCAAGGAAATATAAAAAACTTACCAGCACACATCACTAAGCGTTCATTTTAGGACATAGTGCTGGTGGTAGTGGGCAGGACATATCCTTCAGGGTGGTGGAAGCCTGCGCAGGCTATGGCCCATGGCCCAGAAAAGAATGACCTGTGGCAGCTGAGCGTCGGCTCCAGGCAGAGACTAAAGCTCCATGTGTGCTGGGAACATACACCAGCGATTACACACTGGAGGCACGCCTCTCATGGCCGCGATGAAGGGTTTTACACCTTGAACAGCAGCCTGCAATCCTGAAAACATTCGCCGGTCTGCACATTCTTTTAATTACTCAGGCAGATGACTTTTCACAGGCACCGTGTTCAGCGAGCGGCTCTCATCGAAGGACCGGAGCCTTCGGTAAAACCTATGACCAGCCTGTCGTTGGGTCCATGTGTTGCACATTTATTAGGCAACCCTGTCAAGTTTTGTCTGGAAAACAAAACAATTGGCTTCCATTGCACTAATTTTACGAATGGCACATTCCTGGCTACACGTCATTCGGTCATTCAGATGCAGCTAACTGGCCGTACGTGGCTGAGTCTGTTGTTGTATCTCCTCGTCTGAGAATGTAGCATTTGGATGTCAAAAGAGCCTTCAGGCAGACATACTAACCTTCAGCACATGGGTGCCAGGTGCACATCGCTTAAGCTCCACCCCGCTAACATGATTCCACCTCAGGTGACCTTACAGGCCCTGACACAGATAGAGTTTCCTATGTCACCTTTACATTTGGTCTTGACCAAGTTGACTGAGAAGAAACAGCATGAGGCCGTCCACTGCAGTCAGCTGCTTGAAGTTTGTGCCTACTGTACTTTGCGAAGAAGCCATTCCACATATAAGAGATAGCCATCCATAGCCCTACAGCTGCTCAAATTACATGGACTATCAGCCATGACTCTTGCGTGCCTTGCGACCACAGCAAATTGACTCCAAACTCTGAATCTGATCCTTACATCCTTTTCACATTTGTGGCTGGCAACCTACTTGTGCAAACACCCTGACACAAAGACAGAGGCATCAAAGAGGTGGTGAAAGTCAGAGGTGAGGACAGGCAGGCCTGTGTCAGAACACTGACCCCCACCCCCACCAAGTTACCCTATCACGTGTGTCGGCCATCCCTTTGGTGTTCGTATAACTGGTGATTCCGCAGCCATAAGAGCCCACCAGGGAGTTCCAAGTGCCAAGAGAAGGATCCCATGGTGTGTGGAAGCAGTCGAGATACTGCTGCTGGGGCTGTATCCTCAGGTAATACAGCTAGAATGACTGACACGTTGCAGAAGCCTTGAGCAGTGAAATGGAAAATCTGAAAAATGTGCAAATTTCAGCGTTTTCCGAACATTTATATTCCGCATATGGACTTCTCTGCCGTTTCATGCCAAGCTCTGCTGGCATGTCAGAGCGGAGTTGAGTGTTTACCTGGTTCAGTTTTGTTTTTGTCGGTCTAGAACCTTCCAAATAGGAGTCAACTGCAGACGCTATATAAATAACCCAGCTCCTTGCGCAAATATGCAGCCATGACTCTGTCCCACTCAAAGTTCAGTGGCCCGTGAGGAGCTCCGAAATCTGCCAGAAGCATCATGCCGAGGCTTTCCAGATGCCACAGGTAACAACCATGTTGTCAGTCCAAACAGGTGACTTTTGGGCGAGAGGCAGATGTCCCTTGAGTCAAGCGTTTCCTTAGAGGCCCATTTGCTGGCCCCCATACCTTTCCAGCCTCCCCTGTCCCGGAGATCACTGTGCTTCTTGGGGGCTCTGAGCTAAAAGACCTGTCAAGCCATGTTTAATTTTCAGGAAGGTTGTAAATCCCCATCACATTTATGGACTGTATCTAACAGCAAGGAGGGTTTTTCTGTGTTTTTTGCTAAGTAGCCATGACACTAGTAACTATGGTAATAGTAGCCATGGCAGTAGCAGACATGGCAGCAGTAGCTATGGTAGTAGTAGCCATAGCCAAAGCTGTTTCATGTTTCCAAATGACTGCAGAGTTCCTTTTGTTACAAAAGGGTTTCCCTTATGTGGTGATGATAGAGCTGAAGGTAGTTGACCCTCATGCTCCCTGGTCAATCAGAGTTGCATGAATCAACAAAGAATGGACCATGAAACCAGAGGATTGTGTCTGGAAGATCAGATAGACACTGGGCTACATGAACACTACAAGTGCTGACAAGCTTAGATAAGGTCCTTCTCTCAGACTCCTGACTCAGTTGAGTTTCACCTTTCTACCTTCATGCTTGTTATTGTTAATGTTTTCCAAGAGCAGAGCTTGTCCTTCACAGAGACCCAAACAGAAACCAACTGCTTTCAGAGGGATCAGACAAATAACAGGGTTCTTCTGGACCCTGCACTCTTAAAATGAGCCCACATCACGAAATGTTATGTCATTCCAGAATCCTGGTCCAAAAATGTGCGTGGCTTCATTTTTGGACAAGACCCGATTGCTTTTGTCATAGCTAAAAATCAGCAGGAACTTCCCAGGTACAGATAGCACCTGGGATTCCTAAATGGACCGTCTTGAAATTTAAGAGATCGACAATGTGTAAGTGCGGCAGACAAATACCTAATAAACACCTGTCTCGGTCATATTGGCATTAATCTTAAGGGTCAGTTTCCGTTCACTGCAACAATGTTCTCCAGTCTGTAGATGCAAGCTGAAAATATGACAATCCTCAATGTGAAGATCTGTTTGCCATTAAAGGGTAATTGTTCGAGCTCTGCATTGATCAGGGGAATAAAAAAAATGTTCAGTACAAGAGTGCTGTTCTTCATGATCAAGGCTGGATATGTCAAGTGGTTAAACATTTTAGATATTAGACCTATAGAGACTCAAAGAATCCATGCCAAGAGCCACAGGGAAGCTGACTTCTACATCAGGCGAGGTCTTTTTCCTTCATCCCGTCATGTGGAATTCTTCAGCGATGATGTCAGCTCACGGCAGTGAGGAATCCTGCTCATCAGAACACACAGCTGGAATGTGGACTCCAGTCCAGAAAACTACTGATTACCCGGCCCGTTCGATGTCATCACACCTGCCTGAACCCCCCCCCCCTTTCTGAACTTGACTCATTGAAATGATGTATAGAGACTGCAGATCCCAAAATAGAGAAAACCCAGGTGTAACAATGAAGGTGCAGGCCACCACGCTGACCTTGTTTACAGACTGGCCCAAGGTGTGAGAGATAAGGGGCCAAGAAGGTGTGACCTGCAGGGGAGACCGGCGTGGGCTTTCAGTCTTCAGTGCTGACATACTGCGGACATTTACACGATTTACTTTATTTATGCAGAGTCGGAAGACAGCTGCATATTTGCAAAAGCAATGAAGATGAAGTGTTTCTTTATAACAGCTACTTCTCAGACATCATGTTAGCCCATTGGCTGAGAAGGATCACGGAGAGTCGAACATTTGAGGACTGGGAGTATCCCAGTGGCTGATGGACCCTTGGCCCCCACACAGTGGGAGCTGCTCCCTCATATCATCCTGCTCCCTCTTATCATCCTGGGGAGAAAGTGGCCAAGGCTACTGAGTGCTAACATCTGCCCCTTCACTGCTGATGTTTAGCAGTAGGGCTGCGGCACAAGTGATTGGACAGTCATGATCACCCAATAAGAGTTAAGGTAAGGAGGATTCCTATTGGGCAATCATAACTTTAGCTTAAGTTAACCCAGCTAACTGAGAAATCCCGCTTTGTGGAACACTCCCAGAGTGGATACTCAACATGCTCCCGGCTGGCAAAACACTCAACAAAGCCCCAGGAACTGACAGTACTGCAGTGGGGGTAGGTTCACTTTGAATTATAATTTCCTTCAAAACTTGGAAAAAAAAACCATAGAGAAAGCTTGTGTCCATTTAGCCTGTTTCATCACACGATGAGTAATTTGAAAGCAATTATCTCAGAATAGTTTGTAATGGGAAGGTGCTGATAAATCCACAGCTTTCTATGGTTTGCATAAACATAACATGGTGAACCTGGAAGGGGTGTCATTTTTGGGGTGGCTTTAAAGAATCAATTCAATCATCAATCTAATACAGCGGTTTTGGAAAAAAATGTAAAATTACCCGGAAGACACTGTATGAAACAATAATACCCCATGAATCCAAGCCAATGCTATGTCAGCGTCTAGCTGCCACAAATTAGCGCATATTAGGAGGAATAATCTGGAGGAAGGAGACTCGTCAACACTACAAACTCCTCCAAAACATACTTAAGATATATTTTCTCCATGACCTGTTCCTTTGTACGCAAACACAGCAAGAGTCCTTCTACCTGTGACAGGCTGTCCCTGTAGGGCTATGAGATCATGGCACTGCCCTCTGGAAAAGTTAGTTATTAGTCCTACCCTGCGTCCATATTCCTGGTGTTTTATCATTCCTGCTTTCTTGGTTCTCCACATATCAATTCCATGGATAATGGCTCAATTAAAATCAACTTGAGAGACGTCACAAATCATACTCTTAAACTGGAAAAGCGAATGTGGAAAGTTAGATGGGGCCAGTGGAGGTAATTTCACGGCATCTGACACAGCCCGAGTGGCTAAGTGCTCACTTGACTGGGAATCAGACGTGACACATCCTTCTTGAGTTGAATTGTAACCGCACCTTGGGGAACACTGGGGTTTCATCCATGTCCATGGCTAAAGGACTGGAGTCTGGCCTCTCCATTGATTAGGAAAGATGCAGGCATGCTCACCCTTTCCTCACAGCCAAAAAATACTTCCCTCCATTCCATCATACTTGCGAGCACAGGAGAGAAAGCCTCACATGCCAGATACTGTACCTCCATTGCACTTCAACAGTAAACCCTAAATACAGTGTTTATTAGATGGAGACCCCTGGAAGGAGACCGTACAATATTTCCACTGCTTGAATTGTCTTCCCTGCATTCTTCTTAAAGAGCAGAATTAGGGGATCGGGGAGAACTTGGAATGAAGTAAATACTTTTGCTCCAGCTTCCGGAGTCATATAAGGCTGGAACTCTCAGTGTCTTGACTTTATTACCAAGTTACCTTGAACAAACTGAACGCGGTAGACACACCCTGTCCAGTACTGTGCTCAAAAGGGGCACTGTCATGTTTCCCAGACAGCATTACAATGAAAACAACTTGTCACCTGTTCTTTCAGGTCAGTATGAAGCTGTTCTGGTATGTTTTCTAGACAGAAGAGGAGCTGGAAAAGCTTGGATTTCTTTTGACAGTATATAAAACATCAGGCCCACCACTGCATAGAAAAGTTCTTCCAATAAAATTAGGTGGGGCTTCGCTATTGAGGAAAAAATTACAATGGCTTGCAGATGTGAGGGACCTACATGTGCAAATCTGTTCATGCTCTAACCTTTTAAAGCATGGTACTGGATAAAGATCAAGACCATACATGCAGTCCACCTAAACAGCTCGGTATCCACTTTTATTGCATATGGAAATCCATAAATTCACATAAATTGGCAATACATTCAAAATTTTATTAGAATTTTGTATTACAATTCAAGTTCTAAACTTGCTCTGGTATTACTGAATGTTGGAATATACTGAGTCACTTTTTGGATGACCGGTGGTTTTTCATGGTGAGTGATAGATTCTTATGTACGTACCATGATGTGTAAGAATCAAGCGCCAGACTGGCACCAGGACAGACTTACATGCATACTTCTGGATATATAAAATGTCTCTGGCGAGGTGGAAAAACAGAAAACATTTAATTAGGAAAGGAAGCAGCAAGTGGTGTAGAACGCAATAAAACAGAAGTTTGGCAGCATTTAATCAGAAGCACGCTTGCAGGAAGCGGGACATTTTCATGCAGGAGCTGTGCTCGACGGACGTCAGGACTCTCTGTTTTGTGGATATACAATGATCTTGGCTAGACTGCAAGACAGGAAACACTGGGCACTGTCCTTACTATAACCCGGCGATATGCCCCACCTGGGGCTCCAAGCAGAAAGCCAACAGACATCACTAGCTTGAGAAAGGGACAAAGCAGTATCACTGCTGCCCTTTGGCTTCCCGAGCGCTCCCTCTACCCGGTTCTGAGGGTGCTGGGATGAGCCACGCTCCATGGACCGGCCGTCCTCTTGCTAGGAGATGGTCTGTTGGCTGGCTGTCTGCATCTCCATGCCTCCTCCTTAACGCACTGCCATGGCCAACCACAGAGACGGCTGGTTTCTGTGCAGGGGCCTAATCAGTTCGTCAGTCTCTGCATGTCGTGTTTTTGCCTAGAGCTTTGGAGCGGAGTGTTGGGCTGATAGAGGCCGAAGCAGAAGGGTGCACTGGTCCTACATGAAAAGGGCGGCAGGAATGTAGGGCACACATCACCATCAGTGAGTTACATGCCCGCCCCCCTCCATGGTTTCAGATTTATTTGCATTGTTTACTACAAGTCAAATATATGACTAAACAATACAAAAAAACAATCACGTATCACAAAAAATGTGTGCAAAGGGGCCGTACTGGGAACAGTTTTTGGGTATGTGCTATGAGTAATGTTCGACTTTGTTATACATGGAGCTGGGAAACTGTAGTACCATGGAAAGATGGTGACATTTTGCAAAACTGTAAAATGATTAATCACCCCTATTTATGTAACTGCCCTAACTGCAGCATGTGTGCAGGGCAGCTTGGTAACTAGTCAGAGCCCCAGGTCCTCTCACGCCTCATCTGATCCAGCAGAGGACAGAACTGTGCAGCCCGATGCCCTCACTTGCTTCAGAGCTTGACTATGGACAGACGCTACTTGCCCACATGATGACAAACATAAGGAACTGTACAGCTCGGCATATCTGGGAATCAGAGATTCGCCCGTGTAGCGTGGACGGTAACCCAGCCCCAGAGTTTACGCAAAGAGGTACGATAACCACACGATTACAATAAGAACGCTCTTTAAATAAAGAGTAGAGATTCCCACCAGAATCCACGTTCTAAATGCACATACAATAGAAGAGATAGAACCGAAGACTGGAGTACTCATGATATCCATACTATGAAGATGGCATGGGGGGCCTTGAGCAAGGCCCTTAACCCCCAGCTCCCTCACGGCCAAGCTTACTCTCATGGAGAGCAAGGTTGGGGGAGGTGAAAAGTCAATTTCCCCACAGGGATTAATAAAGTATAATTCTTCTTCTTTATCTCCCGGACAATCGCCTACTTCTGGGTCCTCGTGGTGACTGCCTGCACGGTGTGCATGACACTGGGGAAGTTCAGGTTTGAAGCATCATGCCGCTCTTCTTGCCAGGAAGTCATTAACACAAACACACCCTGCTCTCCGTGTGGTGCGATTCCGACGTTACATCACACTTTGGTGCCCAGTGCATGAACGCAGTGAAGTGATGATGTGAATTGGGGGGGGGGGGGGTCCCCTGAGGGGCTTTCACAGGACAGGAAGTCCTGCTCTGTGTTCTCTGAGTCCTACCCTAGTTGCTCTTCGGGACTCCAGGACTAGCATGAGCCCAAGTCTAGTTCACAATTATTCCGGCAGGCGGGCCAGGAAAACAAACAGAGTCATTTCTCCCAAACAACCACTAGTGCGATACTCATGCTCAGACAGCTGACATCAAACTTTTGGCTGGAAGGCCATGAGGTTTGATAGACCTTGGCAGACCAGCCTGGGGGCTCGGGACTGTGTCTGACAGAGAAGTCTCCCTGCCTCGCTCGCTCACTTGCTCACCCACCCTGGCCGGATACATCCTCATCGAACACGTGAGCTTTGGCTGTGTGCAATTTGCCGACCCCTGAATGAAGCTTATGTCCTAACAGCTGTCAAATGACTGTAATAAAGGCCAGGGACTCAAGGCTTAATCTGTCTAATGTATGGTGGGAAAAATAACATTGTCACGGGCTTATGCTCGAGATGTAAATAAAGAAAAAAGAAAAACCATGACATTTATTTGCTCATGAGATCATACATCCCTCATACACCCCCCATCTCCATTGAAAGAAACTAGAATTAATGCAGGGCTGATGCTAGTACCATGAACCACACCCTTTCGGGGAATCAGAATAAAACCAAACTTTATTATAAATAAAACTTACACACCCATCCAGTTAAACTCCTAATGAATTAAAATGAATTGAAGGTGACATGTGATTATTTGTTAAGCCATTTGGACCAGAGCCAGGTCGATACAATGGGCAATTACTGCTCCAAATGTCTTGATAAAACATTCCCTGGAGACAACAGGAGTAAATATTTATGCTGCAGTAACATTATTTAACTTTAATAGCAATTATGTTGTATTTTGCTATTATACTTTTACAACGGAATGCCAAGGCCTCTCCCATACGAAGCAAAGAGTAAAAATTTATCATTTTTATTTTGCATTCTGCAGATGAAGAAGATGTCGATATTCCTAACTGGCCTCATTCTGACGCCTATGCAAAGAACCAAGTTTGGGTTTGGATGGGCACATTTAAAATGATCTTAAGTATATTAATCATTACAATATTAAAGTTTCTCATTTTAGGTATTGGTATTCAGTGTGTGAAGATTAAGTAATCTTAATTTAAGGCCATTAAAATTAGATTACATTCTACTTTAACCTATAATCTTGATAAACTTAAATAGTAATGTCTTCATGATTATAAAAATAAGCTTACAGACTAATGCCTTTGGCAAACATTTAGTCATTTGAAGGGGAAATTGTGGTATCAGTGTACTGTGAATATTTGCTGAGGATGACACACCAGTCAGAGCACTGAGGAGCATAGCCACCTTGCATGATAAAGCATTTTTCATAAAGTAGCAACACACTGATCGCTGCCTCATTTAGAGGAAAACATGTTTTTGTAGGTCGAGAGACACCTGAGATTAACCTCTGGGAAAACCAGCATTAGCACAGCCTCCCGGCACCAGCACAGCCTCCCGGCACCAGCACAGCCTCCCGACACCAACACAGCCTCCCGGCACCAGCACAGCCTCCCAGTGCCAGCACAGCCTCCCGACACCAACACAGCCTCCCGGCACCAGCACAGCCTCCCAGTGCCAGCACAGCCTCCCGGCACCAGCACAGCCTCCCAGCACCAGCACAGCCTCCCAGCACCAGCACAGCCTCGCAGCAATAGTGCAACCTCACAACACCAGTACAGCCTCCCAGTACCAGCACAGCCTCGCAGCAATAGTGCAACCTCACAACACTAGCACAGCCTCCCAGCACCAGCACAGCCTCACAGCGCCAACTCAGCCTTGCTAAGGACGGTGGTGTGACAGGTGACACAAACCAGCCACCGTGTTAGAACCAAACGTCACGTGCAGCTGTTTAGGCTGTGAGAACTGATTGCTCCCACTCGGACACACACACACACACACACACTTAATAACAGCTGTAAGCAAGAGGAAATTGGAAGAAGCCAAAGAGAAAGGCACAGAGGAAACTCGTTTCCCCCCGGCTTGCCGAATTCCCCCGTTAATGCGCGAAACAGGTCTAGCTGGTCCACACACAGCTGCACAAGTACCTAGTGCCTCTCCTCACAGATGTGCTGATGCGCTCAGATTAACACTGCAGGCATTGAAAGTTATACATGTACCACCAGATGTGCCCAGCAGGTGGCGTAGCATAGGGTATAATGCTATGCCAGTCCATCACAGCGTGCGCACACACATGGAGTAGTTAACCTAAATTGTCTCTTTGGCAGCAGAGGAACAGGTACAATCTCCATGCACAGAGCCATCACTGCAATTAAACCCAGCTCCCTGGGGGTGAGAGGCCACAGTGCATCATGTGTAATTATGGGTAATTTACCTCATCAGTGAGCCACACAGCACAGAAATCATCTCCCCTTCCTTTGCCCAAACCAAGAATCCACCCGGTTTGCGCCTCACACACAATCGCTTTCCAGTGAAAGAATCAAAGATTTATTTGATGAGCAACACTGAAAGAACGTTAAAAATGCAAATGCTCTCTGAATGACTGAAAATGCTATTTGAGCGAGAGCCCCCTGAGAGGCTTTACGTTACTGCACGCTCACCCCATCTGCCGACTATCTGAAATCTGCAAACACGGAATATTAATTAGGAAAAAGGAGGAATGTTTTTAAGGTCAAATCTGGATCACAGTTCAAGTAATGAGGTGCAGGACAGTTTCATTGTTTTGCGTGGCGGATTTATTTATTGACCCCTGACCCTGTGGCAAGTGTCCCCAACGTGTCCTGTCCCTCTGACACATCACCTTCCCCAACGTGTCCTGTCCCTCTGACACAGCACCTTCCCCAACGTGTCCTGTCCCTCTGACACAGCACCTTCCCCAACGTGTCCTGTCCCTCTGACACATCACCTTCCCCAACGTGTCCTGTCCCTCTGACACATCACCTTCCCCAACGTGTCCTGTCCCTCTGACACAGCACCTTCCCCAACGTGTCCTGTCCCTCTGACACAGCACCTTC
>JAODKN010000001.1:14942998-14954264 GCA_026774425.1 Petrocephalus zakoni | reverse complement strand
GGTTATGCCCATAGGAATGAATGGAGTGTCCCCATAAAGATAGGTATACATGGTATGTGTGTGCGTGTGTGTGTGTGAGTGTGTGCATGTGTGTGTATAAAGGTCATTTTGAGTTGCCAATTGTACGGTGGCCCAGGCAGGCCATACAAGTAGTGTGGAGACTGTTTGTGTAACACAACACAACAAGAGACTCAGTCCGTCATGCTCATTGCAGAAGGCATTAAGTCCTAAGCCACTTACGGTGTGCAGCTGCTTCTGGTTTGACGTAGATTTTCCCTGGAAGAAGAGAGACTTCATTAATCACACTAAATCATTTAGCTGGAGCATTAATTATATTTGAAGGGACTGTTGTAGTAAATGGTAAAAAAAGATTATTGGAACCCATCAGCATGCAGAATATATCCAGGACAAATTATTTTGAAGAATGCCGCTTCAAGATTAAAAAGCATATTTATTCATTTTAAATACCAAATGTTGGAGTCACTGATTCTCCAATGTGTTAAAATCTACAGCAAGAAGACTTTGTATAAACAGGAAAAAGGTGCAACATCAGTGTTAAACATCAATTACTAATTACTTTTAATTTATATAGTAGTTTATGGCATGGGGAAAGAGTGCTGTATAATATAATTTCTGAATAATTAAAGATCTTACAGGTTTTAAAATATTTGCAAATTATCATTATCTGTTAATAGTGTTTCGACCATGACCCTGGAGAATTGATGGATGGATGGATGATAAAGGAGGGATAGAGGGATGGATGGATGGATAGAAAAAGTTTTTCACTGCTTAATACCACTGCCATCTCAAGCCAGCATCTCTGTTTCCAGAGTTATAATTTACCCTTCAATTTCTGAAAAACACTCTCAAAAATGTTTTGGTCTGTTGTCATCTCATCCCTGTGGCCTGAAATATGAAGCTATCTGCTTCCAGCAGCCAGTCCTGCAGGCCGCGAGGCAGCACTGGATGTTTCCCGGCAAAGCTGTCCAGGTGGAAGGATTTCCTGATGACTCTGTAAATCAGCAACACATTTCTTAGACACATCCTAAAGGCCGTGAGGGCAAAACGGACCAAGGCATCAGAGTCCAGAGATTTGTTTTAGATAATCAAGTGAGAACACAGAACCTGTAACACAGAAACACAAATGTGTGCCTTTGCAAATATTTACTGGATGACGAGATCTCGGATGTTGCATCATATCTGAATGGTGCAGTGTGTGGATATTACGTTTAATGGGCTATAAAGGTGTTGAAATAGCACTAACACTTACGTAATGATAACAGAGCACATGGCCACTGGTGAAGGCAGGCTCCGTCTTGCAGGAGTTGCTCTTTGTGCACCAGAAGTCCTCCTAGATCTTATCCCGACTACGAGGCACGCCAAGCACCACAGAACAACACTTGGAACACAAGATGTCATTTCAGTCCTCTTACTGGGTCTTGGTCCACAAGGACTCTAAGGATTCTAAAACGTTACCGTCATTTGTACAAGTGAGTGTGAACAAATGAGTACAGTGGAAAGACTCCCTGCACACTTAAACAATACAGAACGAAAACCAAAAACAAACAACAAAACAGTTATTTACATGTACTAAATATGGGCAATGTTTTCAAAATATATACTATATATAATATAATATTTATATGTAACATTTTGCAGGGTTGGAGTAAATGGAATTCCTTGACCAAAGAAATTAGTTTAAGAGTAATTTTAAAAGTTTGCTCATTAGTATCAATATACAGAAATGAGCTCCTGACCTGTGGATAATTAAATGTATGGACTTATTTTATTTTGCACACAAATTTCTGGACTGATTGGGTTTAATTAGACCCTCTGCTTCTGTTTCCCATTTCTGATGTAAAAGCACAGATATTTCTCAGACCTACACGGTCAGCTAGCAACTGCTGCAATTCGCTTATGAAATGATTGAGCCAGTGAAACAACCCTTTACATGAAACCCTGCAACACGCCACAGGTACTCAGTGAATGGGGTAATGAATTATCCTGCCGTTTCCCCTAGGAGGTTTGGCAGCCAACACGACTCGCCAGTTTTCCAGGCAAAACCCCCACATGCCATGACCCCCCCCCCCTGCCCAGCAGAGCAGGTGGAGCCATACAGTGCCAGCCTTTGCCGTGTTTCCCTCCATTTAAATCACTGGCGTCTATATTAGGCTGAACAGCACAGTTATCTACTCGCAATCCCGAAAAAAAACACATCCAGCACACAACGACTGTGAACAGCTGCTGACTGCAGATTGCGGGGGTGGGCGGGGGGCACCGCACTTGGCCTTGGCCCAGGGGAACTAGCCGATTTGAACTTTCCACTGATGCACCAGCAGCCCCAGAAGATGAGGTATCTATACCCAAGCAATACTGTATTTTCTGAATTCACAAACACACCTGCAGTGTATTGCTGAATGCTTACTGTGGACATGCCTGCTTTTATAAAGGCACACCCAAGAGTTTGCTACACTACAGAATACCAATGCTATGGTGGCTGACATCGTTTATTGTTTCTTTCACGTTTTTATAAACGCATCACTCATTGTCATTAGGTTATAATTACGGATTCAGCCAATGCTGTCGAACTGCAGCCCGTGTTTTCTTTCCTTAATGTTTCTAAAGCTCTCTTCTAAACCTGTTTTAGCTCATCATTTATTTATCGCTTCATGTGCGCCTTGTCAGATTGCGGCCTTGCTTCTGCTCGCAGCCTGTGCCCTTGTCTACATTTTTGCATCTCACAAGGATAACCTGTATTAATATTTCAAATAAACAAAGCTTTGATTGACAGCTAAAGGAACCCTGTATTCAGATTATTGATGCATTGTTGAGGCAGGTTTGTTGCTGTGAAAATCGAAAGTGTATATTCATTTTGCTGTCTTTAATTGAAGGCTTCTTATTATCTTATCTGTCAGAAATACATCTGTTATTATAAAATATACACATAACTATTCCCTAGAAATACGTGGAATATTGTATTTCTGAATGTATTACTTCATAATGCCCTCTTTAATACACATTTATTTTCCTAGATTTAGTCTAAACTGAATCTCAGCGCAAACAATACTGAATAAGATGTTGTCCAGCAGGATAGTTAAATATTTTTGATGGAGAATTTCAGTTAATTTCATCATAACACAATCCTTACGCAACATTTCTTTTCACTCAGGATCATGTAGATTGTGCCTCCAAAGGTTAGTTTTACTTCAGTTATTTTGTACAAAGATACCTTTCACACGAATCCTTTCCCACAAAGGGACCACACAGAAAAAGAAGAGTAATCAGCACACATTGTTCTGCTTGGCAGCCGGGCTGTCTGAAGGATGACTTTCCGGATGTTTCTGCACTTGTTGTGACGTCTTCAGGGGTTGGGACCTTAATGTGTAAACCTTAGGTGGAAGTGGCTGGGGTTCAAGTGCTGATTAACTCACTTGTCTTAATCACATTTCATACCCATTCTAGCAACTTTCTGAGGTCAAAATGAGGTTTTCACGCAAAACACCGTTTATCCATAGAGATCCTTAGCAACTAAGTAGTTCTTCTGAGAAGGACAACTCTCTCAAAGAAAAGAGTGTTGAAATGGAAATAACCATTAGAAGTGTACAGCCTCAGAGTCAACAAACTCCTTCCCTACATACAAGTGTGGGAGACCAAGGTGATGTTGGCAAGGGGGCAGCAGAACTCGTTCTGGTGTGAAGGGTTCAGTTATGAAATGTACAGCTCCAGAAAAAATGAAGAGACCACAGCACAAAAAAAAATCTGCATTTTTAAATCTTGGTTTAAATCTGAGGCTACACTCAGCGGCAGGTTGCTTCCAGGTTCAACGTTTCTACGAGCAGTGGCCTACACAAGAACAATGTGAAGCTGGGCACACTGGGAATGACCAGAAACCAGCCAGGTAATGGGCGGAAGTGTCTTTCTAATGCCAGAGGTGACAGTCAGCTTATCCAGCAGTGCCTCATGAATCGGAGGATGACATGGCCTTCATAAAGAATGGGAAACATTAAGTGGTGTGAAGTGCTCTGCTAGGACAGTTAGTATCAGGCTCCTAGAAGCAGGACTGAAGTCCCATAAAGCAAGGAAGAAGCCCTTCATTAAAGAGAAACAGAGAAGAACCAGGCTGCAGTTTGCAAAGAAATGTATATTTTATACAGATGCATAACCATAAATTGAGAAATGAGTGAAATAAGAAAGTGTGCAGTGGAATGGTGTGCTGTTGTATTTTTTTATTTATTGTTGCTTCACTAATGGAATAATTCTGTTAGTTAATCCATAAAATCTGGCAGCTTCTGCACATCTTGCACAGGCAAATGAAACTCTACGATCTTGTCAGAGTTTGAACAGTTTTTTCAAAATAATCTGGGTTGGTCTACTGTTGTTCTACTTCACCTACAACAAAAGCCAGACATCAGATCCTATCCCAGCAATGCCCGTTATAAATAAAGTATAATAATTATATTATATATAGTTATTACATTGTTGGGACATTTTTTCAGTCCCCACAAGGATAACCTCAATTTTATAAAAATCTGTGACTGCAATCAAAAAACTAAAAATGTCTTGTATTTCCTTTGGTTACTTATGATTAAGGTTATGGCTGGGTAGGGGTTAAGGTTGTCGTAGTTGGGATTAAGGTTATGCCCATAGAAATGAAGAAAGAGTCCCCATGATGATAAGAATACATGGATTGTGTGTGTGTGTGTGTGTGAGTGGGCTTGCATAAATCACTTTTGAGTACCAAAATGTCCCCAAAATGTGGTAAAACCTGAAATTTCCCTACTTTTGGGGACATCTTTTCAGGTCCCCATTTGGAAAACCTCAATTTTATAAAAATCTGTGAATGGAATCAAAAAAATGCCAAAAGTCTTGTATTTGGTTTGGTTACTTATGGTTAAGGTTAGGGCTGGGTAGGGGTTAAGGGTGTCGTGATTGGGATTAGGGTTTTTCCCATAGAAATGAACGGAAGGTCCCCATTTAGATAGGTACGCCGAGGCTGTGTGTGTGTGTGTGTGTAACTCTCCTCTTTGTGTAGGAAATTCCCAGCTCCTGTGGCATTCGCCTGCTTTCCTGGTGACTATATGGAGTTTGACTCTTTGTCTGGGACATTTAGACTACCCCTTGGTGAATGTCTGCTGCCCCGCAAAGGCCTTAGATGGCCTTCTGCCCCCCATCCGGTTCCAAAGCAAAACCATGGCACAGGGGACGTTTTTAAATTAAGACGACTCAGTTTATTTAATCAGCTTGAAGCGTCTTTTGGAGGCTGTGTTTGGTCAGGCCAGGACCACAATCCACTCGTTTATTTTCATGTTTGACACCAGTGTATTCGCTCGTCTGTGCTGGTGATGGATAAAGGACCAGGTTGAAGCGATCGGCAGGTCTAATTGACTTCATTCTAGACCTTTCTGTATATTTTTCTTTTTAGTCACTTGTGGCCCACATATGGGTCCCCGTTATTACTTCACATCCAGTTTATTTTGGATAATCTTTCTGTCTCCCTCCATGAATGAGGCGCTTTGTCACGCCGGGACGCTCTCCCTAGGTGGTCTCGCTGTGCTGTTACACCTCCTGTTGTGTTTACCGAGAGGCCATGAGAAATTACTTCCCCGGGGACCCGGTCCAGCCGCAGAGTCAGCGCCGGGCTCCGGCCCAATGAGGCGCTGTCATCTTCTGCTGTCAGGACGGCCCAGACCAGCCTGAGCGATGGCTGACAAGCGGCTGATATTTCTGGTGCCGGCGTGCGACGGAGGCGCGGGAGTATCTGTCAGGACGGAATCACCTCCTCCCTCAGCCCTCCCGAAGCGACTCCAACCATCTTTAGCGTATTTAACTGCACCGTCTTAATATCGCGCTCATTTTTTAACCTAATAGCTACATTTACAGATATATAAATATACCCATAAATATATTAATACATTTATAGCTGTGCACGATATTTAACATGACACTGATTTTTAAAAACTCAATAGCCACATTTATAGACACATTTTATATGTCCATAAATTCATATTAATATTTTTATTGCCTTGCATGATATTTATAAATATGTTACATTCTTGGTTATAAACAGGTACTGTCGAATTTATAGGTCTCCTCACCACAGTTCTGGGTTCTGTCTGTGTATTTGCAGAGTGGTGACATGTCAAAGCTGCTAATACATTCTGATGGAAAATTCACAAATATGTGTGACTTAAAGTCTGGAGTTACAGGCATAAAATATGCATTACTGTCATGTTGCATGCATTATAGTTTATACTGTGCTATGTAGGGATCTTAACATATACTTTATTTTAACTACATTTTATCTTATCATAAAGTGCTGCAGTGAGTACATGAGAATGCTTTTCATTCATAGCCTGAGAGCATGCCGACAAAAATATAGGCAATGATGTTTGTGGCAGCCTTCTGGATCAGACCTGAGCCTGCTCTGGATGCTTCTGGAACAGACTTACAAATAAAGAAACCCTTTCCAAGAGGAAGGTGAGGGCCAACCTCTAGCAGGAAGGTGGGGGGGGTTCAAAGGTCACTTTGCTGGCCTTCTTGTTCCGGTGACCGGAGGGACAGCATGAATGTCCAGCTTCATGTTTATTATTCTGTCAAGCCTTAAATAATATGAAGAGGGGAAGTAAAATTTGCCTTTTTAATATATCTTACCTGGTTGAACCAAAAGGAAAGCTTTAAGAAAAAACTACTTACTTATACATTTCATAAATGATGTTGGATTAAGATGCTCACACAGCTATACTTACATACCGAGACAGTGAGATTTCAGTGCTCGCTATCTGATAGCAAGGCAGACAGCATTCCATGATCAAAATCTATAAAATCAGCCAAACTGTGTGTGTTAATGTGGTCAAACAGCTTAATGGAAGCTAATGTAGCCTTAAGAGAAAGGTTTCCCCTTCTCTGCTCTCCAGGCTGACATGCCTTTCAACTCCATGGCTCGTTTTTACAGAAACCCTCCAGTGATGACTCTGATAAGCTTAATGTCTCAGGAGAATGGCCGGCTGCTGCTCTCCAAAGGGCAGCTCCAACCCGTGGAGTGTTTTTTTTTTTAATCACAGTGTTTACATTCATTAGCACTTGTGTGAAATGTGTCCCTCGGCCCTTCCCATCCAGCACTCTCGGCTTCTCTCTTTATCCATTTTGGTCTGCGCCGTCTGCAAACAGATGCTATCGAGCGGAGAAAATGTTTTGTCTGCCTTCCATTAGGTAGACAAACGGCCCCTTCAAGACGTCTCATGTCTGCTGATGGAAAGCACTGTGGGAGCACCCGAGTGCTCCTCTTAAGCTCTGGAGCGACGTTCTCCTAAAATCCATAACAGCATTTCAAGGACGAGGTCCACGGCGACGACCCTGAACATAGTCATACATGCGCTGGTCTCCAATCTCAAGTGCATTTTTGAATAAAGCAAATGAGATCGATTTCCTGATAACGGAGGACTCCTCTCCCAAAGTGAATTGTTTGAATAACACATCAAATGTATTTCCTTAAACGTTTTTGCATGACTTGCCATTAATAGCTGCAAGACACCGTCCTGTTCCCCTAGCGGAGATGTGCAGAAGGCCTCTCCTGCAGTGGGACGATACGCCTCCCTATTTGCGTTGTCCCCAAATAAATGACTGCCTTTCCAAACAGTAGCATCGGTGCGGACATTCCAAACAAAACCGAGCTTTGTTTATCTCGACAGTTGAACAAACTAAGGAAGCTACCGCTGGTCGTCCGTCTCAGGCTTGAGGAAGACGCAGCTTGGGTTCCATCTGCTCAAATTGTTTTTAACAAGTGTCATTTTGTGAGGCAATGAAGATCCTGTCAGAGTAGATATAACACATGCACTTACAAGTCAGAGACAGCCTGTAATGTAGAGATAATCCAGTTGGCAGGACAGGCATCTCGTCCAAATTCCATGTGAAACACAATTTCTCACACAAGATAATAACTATTCAACAAACTCATAGCTAGTGTTTATAGTTTACTGATTGTATTTATGTGTATATTTACAAACTATAAAAACACTTTACAGTTACACAGAAAAGCTATTGTTCACTTTCCCTGTGAATGTAAATAGATTCTTTATGGGTGCCTTAAATTGTCCTTCTTAATAATTTTAGCTTTTCAGATGTGATTATTAGGGCAGATTTCTTATAACATTTATAACTGCATTATAAATAAGCCAGGCCAATCACTGAGATGAATGCAACAGCTGGGGGCTGAATTTTGATCTGCAGCACATCTGGAAGAGGTACCGCCACTGTAATGAACTTCCCCAGATTCGAGTGCTGCTTGGCATGGCTTCCCGGCATCTGCATGCTAAATGTCTATGAAAGTGCTTTTATTCAACGCTTCCATTTGTTTGTGAGGTCTGCCTGTTTCTCAACCTGCAACGCCTCACTTCCGTTTTATTAAAAAAATGCTCACGCCATCGGAAGAGAATGTCTTCATCATTAAAAGTGCACAGTGACACATTATATTTCCTGTGTATGATGCTGTCCTTCAGATCAGCTCCCACAGATGAAGAATACAGGCCTGCATTGTTAATGAAAAGTATATAGGATGCTAGAAATTTCTAGAATGTTGTTACAGCTGTTTTCCTTTTTAACACCAGTGGATGTAAAAAAAAAGTAAATAATCTCAGAAAGTAGCAATTAACGAGCTGTTTTGGTGCGGAGCAGTGGAGCTCTGCGGCCTCTCAGTAAGGCTTCTCGCCGTGATGATGATTTGATTGGATGAATCGAATTGGTAACAGCGTCTGACACCAGAACTGAACTTGCCCCCTTTGACGAGAGGGTAACATTGACGGGGGGCTAAATGCGAGGAGACGGATGGTTCTCGCTGATGAAAGGGCTGGCTGGTGGCTTCAGGCAGAGCGAATTAGATAACCACGCCCCCCCATGGGCAGGCTGGCCAGCCACCGACAGGCAGCATTAGGGCACGGCTGGTGAATGCCGCCCGCCTGCCTGCCCGAGGGGTCACGGGGTCACCGAGCCTCACACTGCTTTCCGTCTCGCCGGCCGCGATCAAACCCTTTCCCGCGAGCCAGCTCCAAATCCTTTCTGTCACTCAATTAAATGAAATTTATTACAGGCCTCCTGCTGGGTAAAGTAGGCGACAGAAAAAGTCAGCTCGACCTTGGAATGCGGGCGTCAGCCTTTTCTGAAACCCCCGGCTTCTAAGAAGGATTTGAATGAAATTTCGGTTAAACATATGTCCGCTACTGAGCAGAATTTTTGGTTTTTACTTAATAGTAAATGATCGGTGTAAAATTTGGCTTCGAAACCTGCTTTATATGAAAGCAAGTGCTTCTAGTGCTTTGTCTATTTGTTAGATGTATGCAATGTGTTGGTTTTGGGCACCTGAGAGGAACTGTACCTCTCCCCATCGAAGAGGTCGTCAGAAACTGTGGGTGCAGCAGGCAAACTTCACGGCCTAGTGGTAAGACTGGCATCCATGTGAATTATGAGCAACGGTGTTACATTCTCAGGAGCTCATTATTGGTTCAGTCATAGATCATTCAGAGCATCAGGACAGTTGTGTACTGCCATTGACTGGTTTACCCTTGAAAAACATTGAGAAAGGGATTATTTTCAGTGAAAAACAGGCATATAAAGTGTGGACACATCACATGGAACATAAACATACAAGGTCATAGCAATAAGAAAACCCTGTCACTTACATTTTATCATGATGGGTCTTTGTGTTCAGTGCTATGCACATACCACGTAATTCTGAAGTTTGTTTCACCTGCTTGCACTTTGCTGCCCCCAGAACGTCCATAGAGGATATATGACCACAAGATAATATATCACCACCTGTGCAGACTATTAGAGGATTAATTTCACCAGCCAGTCAGGTCATGGTGCACAGTTTAGTTTGGCTTTTCCAGATGCACAAAATATTTATAAATCTTTATCTGTTTGTGAAATTTTGCCAGTACCCAAAATAATCAGTGAGGGGCTTGTGCAATATTCCCCTGGCAGACAGCAAACATAACAGCATTTTTCTTACATTATTCAAACGTTTCATGGTGCCCATTCAAGAAATGATTAATTGATTGCCTGGCTTGAGGACTCTTTTAAAATGACATTAGTGGCCACATTTCAGAAATTGCCTGGATTCCTTAAAAAGGTCTTCTCACTTTCTCGCCGTCCTTGGCATTGTCACATCTCTCTGGATGACCTTTGCTTAGACTCGCTGTCTGGTGACTACAGGCACGGCCGCTTCTGCTTCTTCCTGTGGCTGCTGTGTGCGGCTACGTCGCAGCTGAAATCCTCTGCATCACCCTTTGGTTTTGGTGCTCCCCTTCTGCCAGAGATTTGGTCCTGACCCCTATCCTAATTGTGAGTGTCTGTATTTTATGCATGCTTTGTCTGGGAACCGATAAGACATGGAAATGCATAGCTTAATGGAAATGTGAGCTTTTCAGATATAATCGCTGAAGGCATATTTACAACCAAATCTGAAAATGTCTTGTAAATTTATAAGGCTGTTCTCCACGTTCTGGAGTTTTATGAAGATACCAGCAGTGATCCAGTGTGGGCCCTCAAATGCACAGTCAGTCATCACTGACATTGTAACGTTTAATAAAGCAAAAAGAGTTAGGACAATGACAGCCTTCCCTATGCACGTGCTTAATAAGAAACATGCAATGATACATCCTATCCAGCGTTGACCAAAAGTTACAAAAAATTAAGCGCTTTCCCTCTCGTCTGCCTGATCCTAGTGCTTTGTTATCTTGGTTGGTATCCTAACTACAGGAGTTTAGGCATTGTATAATGTGTACAAACCACAGGATGATGCCGCTTAATCATTAGCAGAGTCAGTGACATATTAGCAATTATCACAGTTAATTATATTGTATTATCATACATTTTTTGGATTATTAAATTTTTTCCACTAAAAAACAAAGTCTTGATTTGATGTGAAAAACAGCCCCCAATGAAACTGCACTTATGGAATTAAAAGCACCATGAATATTTATGAGGTGCACAAACATCTCCCCCTGGGCATGGCTTTCACTTCCCCAAACCCCCCACCGATGACAGGACGGCCAGGGCACTGATGTCCCAAACATGGTGCTGGTGCCAGAGGATGGACGGACGTGGCTGGCCGGTACTTACTGGTGCCAGAGGATGGACGGACGTGGCTGGCCGGTACTTACTGGTGCCAGAGGATGGACGGACGTGGCTGGCCGGTACTTACTGGTGCCAGAGCATCCAAAGGGCGTTATTCTGCGTACGGCAGCGTTTCTGTGGCACAGTCTGGGTCCCC
>JAODKN010000001.1:14863359-14892401 GCA_026774425.1 Petrocephalus zakoni | reverse complement strand
TAATGTTTTCCTTTTGATTGAATATATTTTACCTGAGGCGCCTTTGTCTGGTAACTTTAGCTGTCGTGTGCGGCTCAAGGGAAGGTAGGCGTCAGACAGGCAGGGGCTGGCATACGCTGCTGCTCAGAGTCGGGGTGGATCACCAGGCATTTCACTGGAGTTCTGAAGAGTAGAGGTTTGATTTGGGGCAGTAAACAGCCTGTCTGACCAACTGGCCTTTCCTCCAAACCCGCTGATAGACATTTCAGTCACAGAACTCTTCCGTGAAAGTCTCTTCTTAGGACAATTTTTGTGACTTTTTCTGCAGCAGTGCAGAGAGTGACAGTACCAGGTTTTGGGTACTGACCAAGAGGAAGCGGTTTCTGCACAAACATCTGTGTCCCACTCATAACCGTGCCAAGAACATTCACTGATTAAAAAAGGCCAACCTCTACTGACATCCTGATGACATGATAGCGCTGAAATCTTCACCATGTGCCACTCTGTCATACCTGGAGCTGCAGATATAGCAGACCCGGAGTATTCCCAGAAGCGTCTATTACTTTTCCAGCATCACAGTTGGCAGAGGAACCTCTCTGATAGGTCAATTAACTTTCTATATAGCTTCCAAATCCATCTTTAAACTCTGGGCTCACACCTGACACTGAGACTGAGCGGGGAATGTTTACCTTTCACAACAGAGAGAAAAACACTCAAACTGCTCCCAGAATGGTGCCAGAAAGCGTCCCCCCTCCCCCCACCTCCATACGGTCGCTTTTGTCTCCGAGCACGCTTGGAGCATTCACAGTGAGGAACAAACGAGCTTGGAAATGGAATATTCCTCCAGTGAGAGAGCCATGCTGGGCATGTTATCAAAGTCCATGTTAACCAGTTCGCTTAAGTCGGTTTAACACAGATCTCCTGTCAGTCATCACATGCAGCAGGTCTATGTTATCGCCCCTTAAGTGATAAGTGTATGTCACTTGGTGTTTTATTCTCGTCAAATTTAAAATGTGCCCGTGTTATATGATTACATAGGGTGAATTTTGCCAAAGAGAGTGTATTTATGTGCCGTTAATTGATGATTATTTACGCTAATTAGATTCCCAGAGGAATGCGGCTGGCCCAATCAAACACACTGCTCCACATCAGTAAACGATGCGAAAGTAAACAATGTGAAAGTAAACAAGGTGAAAGAACAAACCATCGCAATTTCCGCCCGAGATAATAGCACAGCCTTCATTGCTTCATTCATCCCAGATAATGACGAAGATAGTAGAGAACATGGGGACAATTACAGGAAATGCATTAAAATCATATTTTACAATACCAATAAAAAAAATTTGAATGAAGAAATTATTTAATCTCAGATCATTTACAAAGCTACATGTAAGCTATATGTAAAAACATGCACGTTACATGTGTTTTCCCATGTTGATAACAAGCTCACATAGCTCTTCACGTTAATCCGCAGATTTGGTATGCCGGCTACTCACTACATGTGTGTACGAAACACTGGTCACTGAAAGCATAAACGACGAAAAACAAACAAAAAAATAAACGTCACAAAAAAATAGATTGCAAAGCATTTCCATAGGTGTACCAGACTGCTTCAAACTCCAAGTCATGCAACATTTGAAACCTCACAGCTCACAGATGATTAGGATGAAGTAATCATGCTAGATGCAAATAAGTCACATTTAATTTAATGCCACGCTCCGGTGATGAATAGCATCTATAGACTGTGCTGCTTATCACTTACATTCAAGGAATTTAAAGGTCAAGTTCATAATTACACATTTGCGAATTTTCATGGCTTGCTTTCTGAAATGCTTTCCATCTCTTGGGCTTACCTCCTGAGCACCATTAAAAAAGAGGAACAGTAAACTGCCCCGTTTGACCGCATGCCAACGGACGTCCTTCCTAATCAAGGTCATTTTCCATTATTCTTCATGTATAGTCTGGGAGAAGTATGTGCATTCAAGTCACATGTTAATTGCCTTTTTTATTTGCGCTGTTGAGTGCAGCCTTTTTGGGAATTTTGGAAGTTGCAATCACTGTATTATCGACATTGGTGCAGTATTTCAGCTACCGTACTTGACTGCTGTAAATAATCACATGACATTATTGAGGTTATTGAGCTCAATGCCCATATGTTGTGAGTTTTATCGATCGTACATGTGAATTAGAATAAATGAGTCATACTGATGCTCATCATAACAACTGCATCAGTCAGCTAACAGTGAACAATTCCCTGGGAGCACAGATGAATGGTCACCCTAACCCTCTATCGCAAGTCGCTTTGGATAAAAGTGTCCGACTAAATGTAAATAGGTCTGAATGACGGTTTTAAAAAAAGTCTGTGTTATAGGACTGACAGTGTCTGCCAAAATGCTACCTTCACAACAGCCCATTGCAGAATGGAGGTGAGGTGTGACTCAGCATAGTGAGCCTGTGCCTGTGATCAGAGGATTGCAGGTTCAAATCCCATCAGCTGTAGAGGGACTTTACCTAACCCTGCTGTCTCAAAAATGTCACTTAAAAATAAGAGCATCTGCTAAATTAAACAATGTAAATGGAATTTCAGTCCAGCGTGAATGTCACTGTGGTCTTCACTGATGCGTGTTTGACATTAAGCACCTCAGGAAAGTGTCACCCAAAGGACACCAACCAGAGCTTCATGATTGCTACCTCAGAATATTACCCCTTGTGGGGGTGTCTGAGGGGAATGAGTCCCCTCAGCAGTTGGTGAGGGCCAGCAGCACCCCCTGGCCCTTGCTGGGTAATTGCAAACAGAGCTCCCAGGGGCGGGGTGTCTGTCAGGGGTCTGCTCGCTCCTCACTGTCTGTGGGGGGGGGATCGGTGCCACACCATGGGGAACCCAAGTCCTCCACCCATCCTTCTGGGATAGCCTCATTCTCCTCCTTGTCTGTCAGTCCCTCTCTCACACTGTCGTTCTCTCCACCTGCCCCCCCCCCCACTTTCTCCTCTATCTCTCCATCTGTCTCCACACCCTTTCTCTCTCTCTCCGTCTATCCCTTCCTCGTCTTCGCTACCCCCCACCTGCCCTCCTCCATCCCTCACTCTTTCTCCTCCCTCTCTCTCTCTCTCTCTCTCCTTCCTCCCCCTCCCTCACTTATGACTAAAGAACGGTGTGATCTCTGTCACATATGATCTCAGCACTGGGACTGGCTTAACAGTGAATTTCAATTAAACATACTTTCATTAATTTACCCCTCTCACCAGATTAGCCTGATAAAAGCTGAAAATATTTTAAATATGCTATGTTAATTATATTACAATTAAGAGGAATGAAAATGTTAATAAGTTCATTTAAAACTATTTAATAAAGTTACAATGTTAGTTCTGAAAATTCAACACTGATTATTAACAGTCAGGAGCAGCATTTTAAATTTGTTTGATTTGTGCCTCATCACATTTACATGTCTGAAATAAGTTCACCTAAATGCATCCAAGATCTTCTATTAAGCTTCTTCTGCTTGACAGGATTAGAAAGTGGGCCAACTTAGGGCAAACCAAACGACAGTGGTGGGGGTCACAGATTCCCTGCTTTTCTGGTCATGGTTTCATGGCTAATTTGTGCCACGATTGGTTTCCATCTCATGCCACCACAGGCTCATCTAGACTGGGCGGTCCGGCTCATCTTCCATACCTGGGATACCAGCCAATGTGGAAGTTTAACCTGCAGTTGTTGTGCAGTTTATTGTGTCACTCTATTGTAGTTGATTTCAAAGTCTGCTATCCCTGTAACTGGCTCGTTTTTATCAGTGTGGAGTGCACCCCCTGTCTGCCGGAGGACAATATTACGCGTTAATGCTTTGAAGGCATACCACGGAGCAGGACACCTGAACTAAACTACAGGACCCAACCTGACTGAACTGTACCTCCTCCAATCTACATCCATGGATCAATGGGCAAGGTGATAATTCTCACCCATTTTATTTCACAAAGACTGCATTTATTCAGGAAATATTCAGCAGGAAATGTCAGGCAAGAGGATTTGAGGGCAACACCAGGAGCAAAAAGTAAACTAATTACAGTATTGTGCCTTGATGGCATGATGGCAGTGAGAGAGCGGACTAGATCAAATCCGGGGCCTTTGTTTCTGCTCCGGCTGTTTTCTGATTTTTAAATGGACCCGAGTGTCACACACAGCAGTAGTAAATCCTTTAATTAGCCAGTCACTGTGGCTTAAAAAAAACACACACATAGATTTTCCCTGAGAACAAAAGTAATTTCCGTCTTTGAATGAGGCCAAATCTGAGCTGCCCGCTCCTGCCTGGGCCCTTGGAGCCCGAGGACCCTTGGGGCGCTCAACTAGGGCCTTAAAAACATGGCCGATTTACATGCTAAATGGCGGCCTTCCGCTGCCGCTGTTGTGCCTTGAGTGGGGCCAGCCGGCGTGGGTAGTCTGTCGAGGGGGTGCTCAGATCAGGGCTGTGTAAACAGCTTCTCTCCTGGGGGGTGGGGGGGGGACAGGTTGCAGGCAGAATGCTGTTCAGGGGCCAGTGGGGCTGTTTACACTGCAGATAATTGATGGGAGGAATGTGACTCGCTCGCTTGGGGGTTGGGGGGGGGGGGGCTGCTGGGCCGGGGGGGCAGGGGCACAAGTTCAACCAGTGGGGGCAGACCAGCAATTAACATCTACTTGATTTGTCCATCGCAGTCGGCCCTACTTAACCCTTTATGGTGCAAATTGTAAAGTTTTTACTCAAGGACCCTCATTATGATATAAGATCTAAATATACTGTATGAAAAGGGAGCTTCATCAATTTTTCGTTTTATCATTTTACAATAGAGTGGAAAATGCAGCGTAATGGTACTGTGCACATGGCAAAGTTTTAGGAATTCAAACAAAGCATAGAATGATATCTAAAATGTACAGACAATTGTATATTTTATCATGAGCCTACCATTTCTTCACTTAAAATGACATTTCACATTGTACATTCCCAATAAATGCACGGCTCGGAGAAGCGAATTATTTGAGTCATTTCAAGTTCGTAAAAGTGCCGAAAAAGGGCCTGGATGTAATTATAACGGGTCACGTAATCAGTTGCCTGTAACCCACAGATCACGTGCTCAGCCACTGCACGGGCCGGCAGACAGATAGCTAATCAGGTTTCTTTTGCATAAAGCTAAGCGCAAACTGGCAGCAATTTAGGAATTAAGAGGAAAGGGCTGGTTTACGGAATATCACATGTCACATTGTGTAAAGGCCAGGTGAGGCCTGGTCAGATTAACCCCGGACGTGTAACCCTACCCCGGCTACAGTCAAAGGCTCGAACTGCACATCGCCACTCCCTCTACACAACGCCGTCTGTCTCTTTGGGTGTAAATGGGCCATAACGAAATTTAACACATTGGTCACATTACAGAACCAGGTGTCTCCATTAAGTTATTGAGCTGATTACTCTCTGAAGCCTCTTAAGGCAATCATGTTTACATATGTTCAAGTCTTTATTTACGAATGGCCATCCCCATGCAGCAAGACAAAGGAGTGTTTAGTCCCACTGTTCAAATAACAAGCACATCTTCCATATATATTCTACTTTACAAATTCTTTTTCTGAAATTTTATGGTTAAAGCTGAAATATGAAAAAATGTTTGCCCATATTATATAACACTTATGATGTTATCAAACTGGAAATCTGAAATGTAACAATCAAGTTAAAAATGTCCCTTAGAGTAGAAGAGCAGGACCTGAAGATTACTATATTACCTAAGGATGTTTTCCTTTAACGCCAAATTTTTGGCCTTCAGTCCTTGGGCTGGAAAATAGGACTGATGGTTTACCAAGTCATTTTTGAAGCAGGTAATCCATCATTTGTTCTATTACAGCAGAAACTGTACTGTACATATATAAAGGTCACTGTCCAGTGAAAAACACGTATCTCCAAAATATCTCCAAAAATCCATCTCAGGAGCATGAAAAAATGCATTTTACAAGATAAACCTTGAATAATAAAATGAGACACCCTCAGCACCACAAATAAAAACCAATCTTTACACAACTGTCAATGAACAGTATTGTATTAAATGGACTTAAGTGGATTGTTGTCAGTGTCAACAAGATACAAACTAATCCCACTTAATATTTACAATTAACAATAATGTTAGTTAGCTCGCTATCTAGCTGTCAGCGTATATTGTTAAAATTTGTAATATAAAGTAATCCATACATATGACTATCACAAATACAAATGTTCACTAGTTCAAACAAACATCTTTTCATTGGTCAATTACATGTCAAACACTATCAGCAGACATAAGAGAAGGGGCATATTCCACCTATAGTAAAAGTCATAATCGTCACAATCTGGACATACCTGGTTTTCACTGGACACCTGTCACACCCTGCTCACCCCATCCACCTGATTCTCCTGTCTTCCCCTTGCATGGCTCCAAACAAGCCATGCCTGATGCTTGTTTGTCTTGCCTCTTGTTCCTACCCTCATGGTAACCATTCACAGCTGCCTCATTTGCCCCTTCGTTAGTATAATATTTAAGCGCTTCCCAGTCCTGTGCTCCCCAATTCTGTCCTTGTTACCTGTCAGTGCCTATTATCCAGTGTTGTACTTCAATAAAGTCCCCTGTGTGGGTGTTGCCTGCACTCCTGCCTGCCAGCGGGTTGTGCCTTCACTTTAAGCCAGGATAACAGCAATGATATGTAAACATACTTGACGTTTTAGGTTTTAGCCTTTAACGTTGACTTGTCCACTTATAAATTTTGGATGACTATAGTTTACTTCACATCAGTACCCAGCAGTGACAGAACCAAAAACACCATCCACTAAACCATACATACCCTTGTTTATGTACATATTAGCTATGACCAAGTAACTAACGTTATCATGTCTTGTCACTGTTCCTGTCAAATAATCTGACACATCTGTGTGGGTCTTTATTTATTACAGTCATTGGGATTCATTCAGAAAAAGGCATCCTCAAGCACAGCGTGGATGTTATTCTGAGTGTCTGAGGATCCGAGTAATGGAATCTCCGTATTATCCTGCATTCTACACAGCTGGATTAAACTATGTAATTTACAGAAATATAGCTCAACAAAGTTCGTCACACATATACAATATTGTTAGCACTGTCCCATTGGAGGGCTGTCACTTATAATTGTTAACCTTTTACACAGCTCCATGCTTCATGGGAGATATGCAGGTGAAGTTCTTTGCTCGGGGCAGATGCTGTAGTAGCACGTATAATATGTATCTTCCCTTACAGGTCTTCAGTAGCGCTGTACGCAGGGGTGCTCAGGCTGCATCAGCACTTTTCAGTGCCTTAAGCTCAGAACACCTTCGCGCACCTATGCAGATCCAGACGTTGTGTGGAGAATACGTTACAAAATAGACATGACGTCTTTCGCCATATCCGCTTCTGCCCTGGAGACCCACTTGGTCCCAAGTACTGTCCCAAACGATGTCTGGATAGTAGCTCTCAAAATTCTGAAAACTCCCAATGTGTCACCAAAAGCAGTACTATGGTCTCTCTCTGTTTATCAGATGTATGCTAGCAGAAAGTCCACAAGAATACAATATTCAAAATCTCCCAAAGTTTCTACCTTCTAGTTTCTCCTTGCCACTGTCGCCTCTGGCTTACTCACTGGGGGCTCTGGCTTACTCACTGGGGGCTCTGGCTTACTCACTGGGGGCTCATGTGAGCAGAGATCATGTAAAGTGCTTTGAGACAATGTAATGTTGTAAAAATGTGCTATACAAATAAAATTGCATTGCAAAATAGCCTGGCATTTCACACCCTAATTAAATTACAGGTGGCTGATTTTGTGTCTGTTGCTAACTGTCCTGCATTTTAATATGAACCAATTAGCAAACAAGTGTTTATGAGGGCCGAGCTGTCCCTCAGCCTAACTTGGGATTTTCCCAGCCGGGGTGCCAATAGGAAAGAGATTCTCATATTCGTACAGACCCACAAACGTGAAAAATGCAATTAAATGCGAATGGCCTCATTAAGGGCCAGCCCCCTTAAAAACTGAACAATGCAGCCCTTCAATGAAAACAGACGTCTTGTTCTTTAGCAGGGAAACATGTCAAATGCATGTCTAGGGTTTTCGCACAAGCCTCATAAGGGCCCTGTTCGGCAATTAAACGAAATTGACATTTAGACTGGAGCGCTCATCTCATGCCGATTGAGTCACGCGGGACGCCTCTGTGACTGACATTTGTAGGTTTTTTGTAATATTTCAGTGAGGCTGGGATATTTATTTATTTACGAGCACCGTCAATATTCATGATGACAACAAGCACAAAAAAACTTAGGGAAGTCTTTCAAAATTTCCTCTAAGATGAAAGTTATTTTGTTTGTTTCATTGTTTTTTTTTTTAAACACAACTGAAAGTACAGAGGGAAAAAGTTTTGGAAACATAGTACTGCCTACTAATGCTAAAAATCGTACCAAGATGTCTATCATTAAAAATGCAGTTGATAATATAACCTCTAATTGTAATTTTTAGAAATGTACCTGTTTTCTTTCTCCTGTTTTCCATTTTCATTGCTCCATCTGCTTACTAGATTCTGTAAGTCAGTCCCTTTCTTATCTGTATCAAGTGTGCAGGGTGCAGATGGAGAGACAGGAAAGATAACCTGGAACAGAACAGGAGAAGGCCATGTACAAATACTAATGACATTAACAAATCCTAATGACATGAACGAATCCTAATGACATGAACGATTCCTAATGACCTGAACAAATCCTAATAACATAAAGAAACCCTAATGACATGAACGAATCCTAAAGACATGAACAAATAATAATGACATAATTGTTACTTATGACTTGAACAAATCTTAATGAACGTGAACGTTTCCTAATCACATGAACAAATTCAGACCTACTAAGAATCTGTAGTGTCTAGTTAATATACGGCAGCAATTTTCTTGTTTAAAATATATAATATATTAACAGAGAACTCTATATTATTATATATATATATTATCTATATTATTATTATTATTATTATTATATTAATGCAAACAAATATGTTTACATTGCACATCCATTAAATATAGCAAATTGTATTTGGAATCAGTAATAAAACAATATTTATTAAAAATTCTTTAATAAATGTCAATGAAACCTTTTGAGACATCATATTGGTAGTAATGTTAATGTACAATGAAACCCATATTAGACCTGTTTGCAGGTCTACCGCATTCGCAAAACCTGCTAGCAGCCCCACATAGAGATAAGAGCTGATGCAAATGTGTTTTCCATTTCATTTTATGTTTCAGCTCAAGCCATTACACTTAGCTCAAGGTCAAACCTGAACTCCATATTAATGTCTCACAGGCACACGTTTCGAGTCACCTCTCTGTGGGCAGTGATTAGCGACAGGCTAACGAATCCAGCCGGCAGCAATGACCCGGGGTGGTGGCTTTGCGTAAGTCCCTGAGCGACAGCACAAGGTCATCTTCACATATTCTAGGTGAATAATGCGCAGAATTTCGCCGCTTGGCCTCATAAGCCCCCATTTTAATTGGAAGTACACGGAACAACACGGCAGATACTGCTATCATGTGCAATAAGGCAAAAATCTGCCATCATTCCAAAATTTTAACTCGTTGTTCTGGCCCAGAAGCATGAGAGCTGACATGCATTTGATCGGCAACTCCCTTTGTTGAAGAAAAAGTGGGGGTTTTACTCACTCCCACCCCCCCAAAGAAAGACGTCTATGTTGGTGGTCTAGGCTCAGTGACATCACCAAGCAGTCGCATAATCTGAAGGGGCGTCACATATTCCTAACTAATTATGGGAGAAATTAGGCTCCTAAACACACAGTGGGTGGGATCATTGTGGGCTGTCAATCACTGTCCCATGTAACTATATGGGAACCAATTAAGTAACCATTGGAAAGTGGTTTATGGCGATCAATGGCGGACAGAGCACAATGACTCTACAGGCTGAGGGTCTGAGGGCCTCCCTTCTAGCGTCGCTATTTTTAAACGCCATCGGGACGAACTGAGATATGTTTTAATTTAACTGGCGAAAAAGCCATGTAAACTGAATCAGATGGCAAATTGATGACCAAAGTTAAGTGACAGGCCTTCTAAAAGTTTTCCGTGTATAACAGCGTCCCTCTTTAGCCAAAACTGACATTTACTCACATTTATTTATTTACAGTTTTACGGGCGTAATCACAGCGTGAATGTAACTGGACTCTTTAACATTAGTAGTTTGCGTTTTCGCTCTCATGCTCTCAATTTTTTCAGTACAATACAGAAGAACGCTAACCTACAAAGAAGCCCAAAACCAAAACGTGAAATTAAAGCGCACACTGTCCACAAACTGGTGAGTGTGTAAGATGACAAAGTCGGAAAGTTATATTTAGAAATAAGTGGATCTATTAAACCGCAGGATGGTGAGGCCGCAGCTGGACTGGGAGAGCAACAACAAACCGTAACTTACTTTAGCAGCTGGCTGCGGGGAGAAGCTGGGAAGGTTCGGCCGCGTTTCGGATCTGACGGCATCGCCGTTTACTGTAACCTCAGCTTCGGCACTGCCGAAAACAAATGCATCTATATGGAGGTTACATGCCAACAAAAATGTTTATAAATGCGTTATTCTTTGACATTCATATATGCCGCCTAAAATAAATTTCCAGAAGTAGCCTACCACATAAATCATCGGATAAACGGGCAAATTCTCCCAGATTTAAGAGGGGGGCAGTGGTGTTGTTGGTTACATTCAAAGATAATTAAACTGTTACTGAAACTGTTTGAGTACCTTAAAATTGGTGGAAAAAATATTCGGGGGTGGGGGGGGGGTGCATGTGCCTGAACCAGGACAGGAGAAGGATGGGGAAAGACGCCCCGGGACCGGCGGCGGGACCTCACGGTCAAGAAGAAACTTCACATATTATACGTGCTACTACAGCATCTGCCCCGAGTACCGCTGTCAGCCTACATGTCTTGCATGTCTTGCGTTGGTTTTACACCTATATGTGCTAAAGCTGTAATATTCGGTTTGGTTTTTAGCAGCTATACTTGCTACTATGGCTGTATTAATATTGTAATGAGTTTGAAATGATAATCAGAGGTATGTACGTGATGGGATTTATAGTCTAGTCATGGTCTAGTTAGGACTCGATGGATTCGGGTTCATGTAGGGTGACCAGATGACCCATGTCATCCCGGACACTTTGAGCTAGGACAGGATTTGCAGACTACCGTTTCAATCAAAAGGGCCTGGATATCGCTTAAGCGCCGCGTTCTTGCTGTGCGCTGATTGGTCAGTCTCCTATAATCATGCACGTGTCACTAATGTAAATGTGAAACAGCTGGATGAGTCTTTCGGTCAAGGAAACAAACCAGTCAGAGCACAAGAAGAACTATTTAGCCATGTACAGGAGCCTTTCAGGTTTAAAGTAATTTGTAAAACCTGAAGTAGCTCAACGTCTCCAGGATGACATGGGTTATCTGGTCACTCTATTTAATGGAGACCTCAGATTCGTGACTCATGAGTTTTTTTAATGGCTCTGGGTGATTCACCCGAGTGATTCGTGAATCGCCCAGTTCTAACATGTTACATTTTATACCCCAGCCCACTGAGTGTGTTTACCTCTGAACGGCGTAGTCCCTGTCTTCTGTGTAAAGACCTGGCGTTGCTGCAGGACACCATATAGCCGCTTATTAACGTGTTAAGGAACCGGGGGGGTGCCTTTGGTGCCTCCGATAAAACCGCATCACACTTCTCTAAGCGGCGGCACTTTCATAATGTCCCTTTTTTAATCGGCACGTCGCCGGAGTCACACGCTGTCAGGGGCAGGAGTCCGCAGAAGCCGCTGATGGATGGCTCCTCTCTCGCTGCACCGAGTCACGTTACGAAAACATGCAATTAACTATCTGTAAGGACATTCTGGACGGTTTCTCCAGCAAATTCCAAAGAGAGAGGGAGAGAGACAGGAAGGAATTTCTATTTATGAAGGTTTTGAACCCACACCAAAACAGCCCTGTTTTTAATCGCCGTCCGGCCGTTTCACCAAACGGGACCGAATAAACAGCGAGTATCTGTGTTCCACTGAAGTTGGCACTGAAATGTAGGCAGCGTGTTGATGTCTAAGAGGGAAACACGTACTGCACTTCATATATTTAAGAGACTCCGGGAATTTACCGAAGCCTCCGGCTAATTCTTTCTTGACAGATTTATTCACATTAGATTTGTGCCGCTGAGATTTCCGAATCCACGCGAAAACTCGTCCTTCTATTCTTTCGGCCCATCTAATGTGTTTTAAGACGTACATAGTAGGCTACTGCACACTACACATTGGAACATTTCCACGAAACTTCTGCCTCTTTTAAATTACACTTGCCAGCGTTTTTTTTTAATGATAAGTAAAGTTTTAATCATTTTAAGGTAGAAGGGCAGGTTTAAAAGGCTTCTGTTGTGGTCTGGTGCTGTGTTATTTCAAAGAGCATTTGAACTCCTTTGAATAGATCGTTTCTGATTTTAGATTTTTTTTCCACGTGTAAGGTTGATTTACTGTCTGCGACTTCCTACAGGACTTCACAGCCGGCTCGTCTGGCTGAATCAGCTCGCCGATCCCCGTGTCCCCCCAGGGGGCCGGCTGCATGTAATCTGTCGGAACACGTCGAGTTAAAAACAGGTACCCGGAGCCCGTCTCGCTGCCGCGGATCCCCTGTTTACTTCGGCGGCGCAATCCGCCGAGAGCGCAGGATGTAGGAAGCAGACGCAGACGCCTCCTCGGTGCGCGTCTGCAATTATCCCCGTCTCTGTACTCTCCGCTTCAGAACGCAGCCCAGCGCCCTCCGTGTTTTCCACCGTCTCTCTTGAAAAAGCCAGCTGACCAGTCATCTGTCCACAATTCCAAAGCATCTGCTACAGTTTGCTTTGCGATACATTTCACTCAGTGACACCGATATATTCTGAAACCTGTTGAACTTTCGGTACCATTACACTTATCCTAATGGCACTCTTGTTTTCCGCTTTTGGTTTATGCCTATTTTAAGACTGTTCCTATTCCTAACGATCAATTTAGGAACCCGAAATCCCTACCGTATTCCACTGAAAGGCACCCATCACCTTACGAACCCGAAATCCCTACCGTATTCCACAAATAGGCACCCATCACCTTACGAACTCGAAATCCCCGCCGTATCCCATTGAAAGGCACCCATAATAATAACAGAGTTAATTCCAAGCCTCCCCCCATGCCTAACAGTTAATTGCAGCGTGAGCTAACCCACTCCCAATCTGACTGTTCCATTACCTGCTTCCGACCTGCTGCCAAAGCCACTTCCTCCAAAAATGTCTGACATAATCCCATTCACCTCTTTGGGTTATGGTGCTCCTGGTTGGGGGTTGGGGAGGCGGGGAGGCGGGGGGGCATTGGAGAGCATTTCAGAGACATCGGGTAGTGTGAAAGGTGGATGTAGGCGGCGTTTTGGGGTCTGTTTCTCTCAGTCTCCTTGTGTCAGAGGTACAGTAAGCAGGAGGATTTCATAAACACAGATTGACTAATGCTGCTATGATTGTCCCTTTCCGCTTAATAATGATTCAACCAGTGTTTTTTGGTATAGCCGGTATTGTGCTTATGGTAAATGGATGAGTGAATGAACATTTCAAAATCAATGCTGTTAGGAAAAATAACAAACAAACAAATGGCTGCCTTCTGTCACAGGTATGTGGTTCTGAAATTTTCCAACACCTGCGGTATGTCTTTTTTTCCTTTTCTGATTACAGATAAAATCCAAATTCATTTTTAAATGCTAAGCTCATTAACCCCCTGAACTGAAATGAACTGTATGTGTTTCCTGCTTGTCCTACCACAGGTCCCCGCCCCGGGAGAGTGACCCAGACACCCCCCCACTCCCAAAAAAAAAACACATGCCCCTGTGCATATATTTCTTTGATTAATGAAGGAGTAGTGGCATTACATTTAACTCATTTATCTGACATTATATGGGTTATAGTTGAGGGAAGGGTTACATGTGTTCCTTGGGATTCAAACCCATAACTTTTGTGTTGTGAGCACAATGCCCTGCTTATTAAGTTATAGGAGTTATAAAGGAGAAACATTTCCAAAATGCCTGTGCTGGTAATCGGAAGGTCGCCAGTTCAAATCCCAGGGTCGGCATTGTTATGGCACCACTGGGCCCCTGAGCAGGGCTCTTAACCCTCAGTAGCTCCAGGGACCGTGTGACCCATCTTTCTCAAAAATGTGCATCACTTTGGATAAATAAAAAAATCAATGCACCAGTGTCCATGCAGAGGAGTTGGATCCCAGCCACCTGGTAATGGGAATTCCCGTAGCTGGGGTTAGCGATGGCGCGCTTACCTAAGCTGCTCCCCAGCTGCCATTTTTTGGGTCACAGCATGCCGGGATCATGAGCCCTGCTCTCCACACCCCAGCGCCCCCATGTGTGCCCAACGGCCAGCCAAGACAGAAACCCGATCACCCATCCTCATTGTGCTTCTGAATTTGTCTGCTTTCCTCATGCATTTCTGCCGAAAGGCACCAGTCGCTGAGAGCAGTCATCCGAAGAGCCTCACGGGGAACGTTTGTGGTACGTGAATGCAACGAATGACAGAGTCACAGACCTGTAGCAGGAAAAACACAAGAAGGGCAAAGACTCCACTGCCGTGGCACTGTGCTCCCATCCTACCATAACACAGAGACCTGTTGCGTTTATATCATAACCCGCACTGAGAACACTAACACCTGTCATTTATTTTGTGTATTGCTAATTAAACATGATTTAATGGCTGATTTCATGTTTCTCCTTGGACTGAGCAGCTTTAGGTGACATTTTGTTATAATCTGGCCAAAATCTGTTTAACTCCTTATGGATGCTGCAATAGGTGTTTGTGCTCATGCATGCTGTTACAAAGCCGGGGTGGGAATCTTATCTGCAAAGTGCCAACGTGCATGCAGGTTTTTGGGATAACCTTTAGGTCAGCTGTTCAAACCCAGGTGTGGACTCTAATTCAGTTCTCTAATTAGTAATCTAATTAGGGAGTTACAGCGAAAACCCGCACCCACAATGGCCCTTTCTGGATAAGATTGCCCACCCCTGTTATAAAGCACTATTATATAAATTTTTAGACATTAACATGATTGAAACTGTACTTTTATGTGGCATCCAGCCCGTGTCAAGAAGATAGATTTGCTAAAATTAAGCAGCCAACCACTCCATTCCCTCTCTCACCACCTCCCCTTCTTTATTCCGTATCTGGTTTATTTTCTTGGGGTTACCTCGGAACCACCTCTCCTCCTGTCCGGCTGACGTATCCGAACGCGGACCCAGGGCACATCTGGCCATGTGTTTTGGTGCGGCCTCCGCACTCCCGGGCTCCAAGCTGCTATTTCATACACAGCTGACAGGTCAGGGGAGCATGTATAGGAAAAACAGTTCTCGGCTCGGAAGCCATGAGCTTGTAATGCTGGTTTGCACATTGTCCCGCCCGGTGATTAAGTGATGGCCATCAATCATCCCATTGCATGATGGGAAGTCAGCTCATTCTGACACCAGAATAGTGTGTTTCTGGAAAAATTCAAGTAAAAAAATGCAAAAAACAAAATCAATAGCAAAAAATAGAGCAATAATCACCGTCAGGATTGGATACAGAAACTTTAGTTTGCTGTTACTGTGAGATTAGTCCTTACATTTTCCTGTGAAGTTTCTTCTAATATTTAATTTGTGCAATTTTAAACATTTGAATAAGCAGAATGTGTCTGCATTGAATTCAGATGGGCAGGCTGGCAGTGTGGAGTTTTCCTTCAAGGATGGTTCCACGTCCCTGCATTGATTTTTTCCTTTATGCTGGGTCCCATCTCAAAAACGCTGGCCTCCAAATGAAATGCCCATTTGAAGAATGCCCCAGAAAACCCCGCCATGTTCCATCCTTTGCGAGATCACCTCTGAAAGCCACTGAATTCAGCGAGCAGACACCCTGGAATCCGCCGTCTCCCAAAGGTTCCAAGAAGCATCAGTATTCTGTTGAAGTCACATCTGTCAATAAAGCAGAAATGAATGGCATGATTATACAGCTGGCTAGCCCCAAGGCCGCCCCGCAGGACAAAAAAAAAAGACGAAAATAAACCAGAGCCATGGGGTTTTTAAGGATTTGCTTGTTTTACTATTTGTCAAAGAGTTTCCGGCAGCTGCCCAACAGCCTAAGAGAATTTTGCCATGGGGTGCTGTTATTTGCAGGTGGGCTGAAAGGTAGGAGGGTACGGTCACACCTGTTATGAGGGTAGCCGGCCCATCCCAGTGACATGGACATGACGTGCTGGCCCCCCGTGACTGACCGGATCTCCTCCAGCTGCTCGCGTGGAGCTTCCACCAGCACCAATACGTCCACCTTCCATGCATAGGCTGCAAAGAAAACAACATCAGCGTGACTGAATGTGTTTATTTAGCCTGGCTGAATGGGGTAGACTTTGGAATTTTAGAGTGGGGTAAATTAAACAAAGGCGGGAGCCAAAATGTTTAAAGATTGGCATTTACTTCCATTTGCCCCCCCCCCCCCCGAGAAATCACATATAACAGGCACCGGGGACGCATTTTCCGTTAAAGTGTAACGTAGAAGCGTAGCGAGCGCGGAAGCTGATTGAGACTGGGCTCTGGGCGCTATAAAAGCTCAACATCAGAAGAGTTTGTAGGCCTTAATAAGGGCAGGGTACTCATAAGGACCAGGGCGCTCCCATTTAGCTGAACGACGGCCGGATGAGATCAGTCCGTCCCCGGGCGGAATGTGGCCCCGGTCCTCAGGATCGTCCCTAAGCCTCCGGCCAGCAGCACAAACACGCGGCCCGACTCTCCCCGCGCTACACCTCAACTTTTCCAGCAAACCCCTCGTTCACTTTTTTCCCTCTTTTTGCCTCTCTCTTCTCCTTCTTCCTTTTTTCACATGCTTTTACAGTGAGGTAGACTGAAAGCTCTCTTTGTTACCACGGTCTACGGCGTCTGAATGGTGCCAAACAAAACCAAAGAGCGCCGAGCCCCTCGTCCGGGACTGAATAGAATTCTTCCCCTGACTTCTCCTTGCTGGGCCACAATGCGGACCCACTCCTTTCTTGTCAGCCCGCACTAATGGATAAGACAATATTTGCAGGAATGAGGGGGATTTCATTTGCATTCAGACGGTTTGCAGCCCCTTTCACGGGAGATGGCTGTGCTCAGTTCCGTGGCTCTAAGGGAGCATGCATTCTGGGATTTTTCTTTGATTTTTTTTTCTTCCCCCCTCTTCTTTCAAACGCCATTTGCTGGCCAGTGCTTGGTTTCCCTAATTTAAAACAAAAAAAAAGGACAGAGAGAGAGATGAGGAAGGGAAACAGGTGTGTGGGACAGAGGCAGGGCTGGAAACCGGACTTCCAAATACAAAAAAAAAAAACAAAAACATGACTTAGATGTACAGATGCTTTGAAAAATTATAAAAGGAAAAGAAAAAGGAGCCGTTAACATCCTGTCTAACAGGGTAGCGGGTGAATAATTCGGTGTTTTTTTACACTTTTTTAATGTTTCTGTTTTATGGAGTGAGAAAGACTCCTTCATGATTTTAGCCATCGAGATTTTCTTTAAAAAAGTGTTACATATTTCAATTTAAAAACAAATCAGCAATAATGAATAAAACGTGCCCAAAGTCTTCAAGAAAATTGGAATTTATAGATATCACCCCCCATGATACTGTGACAGCAATTCACTCACACAAATGCATGAACTAAAATTATATCAGTCTTCCCTTGCTTAGATTGGTCATTTTTGAAGTTGCTGTTAGCTGTCTCAATGATGACTTGAAAATATGTTAAATAATTCCATGACGGTATTTGGTAAACTGGAATCCATTCAAGAAGAAAACTAAAGACTATTCCTATACTACAGTCAAGGCACAAAATGCCCCAATTCACAATAGTATAACTGAATTAACCACAAATTGTGAAGATGGACCTTGGAGTCAAACCCTTTTTTAGAAAAGCTCATTTTAATATATACCAGGTATCACTGGTAAGTGGAGACACACAGGAGTGGCAGCAGTCTGGTCTTTACATTAACCTGAGTTAACATGACAGCTGGGTAATGAAATGGGAGGCTTAAACATTTCCTTAAATGTTTCAGCCGGCTAATCTAAACAGGGCTAGATAACAACGCAGCCAGTACACAGACTTCCAACTGCTTAACCTGCCTCTATGCTACAAATTCCATTTGAAATAGGTTAAATAATGTCGAATGTCTGAATTTTAGCCTTTGTGAACTGGCTATACAAAATAAATCTGAAATGCAATGACGAGCTGGGAGACACTCGGGGGTCATACTGCTAAAAAGCGCATCCTTCGCGAAAACCTGGCTGGTATCCCAGGAAACACACCAAAGGGCTGTTCCGCCGAGTGGTGTACAGTGTGGCTTTGAACTTCCATTACGCCAAATCAGCCTTGCGTCAAGGCCCACTCTGTGCACATGTGGGGTTTCTTTTTCCTGGGGGGAAATACTGTTTGTTTGCTCCCCTGAATGGAAAGCACAGAACTTTCCATGGCCAGTAATGTGCCTCATTGATAATACATTTTTCATATATCTAATAGAGAAGCCATATGATGTAAAAGCCCCCATATCTTTTTTTGGGGGGTGGGGTGTTCTATGGCTCAGCAGGTTAGGACACTGTGTCTGTGAGCAGAAGGTCACCAGCTCAAATCCCAGGGTCAGCAGGATGGCTTCACTGTTGGCCCACATCTGCCCCAGGGATTATCTGACCCTGGGCTGCATTTTAAAGTCTGTGGCTTGTAAGTTCATGCACACAGATCCAAGGAGTTGGGACAAGTTCATCTATATTGCCAGATGGTCATCCAGTCTTCCGTCAAGTTTATCACAGCCTCTTGTAAGCTTGGAGGGAAATGGAGTTTATCATGTTTGCTACACCAGAAATAATCAACCTGGATCTGGGCCCAGACCCCAAACTACAGTCCCTCTTGGCATCCGCTGTGGAGCCGAGCTAACTTTTGGAGGGTTAATATAGACCACAGCTACCCACAGGTGCTGATGATTTGCTGGGTAACTTGGATAGAGCTCACGTTTATGTAGCACAGGATTTGACTGGAGGATGACTGCCAGATTTTCTTAGCACCTGAATCCAAGAAACAAGAATCACTTTCCACTTACTTCAGATTGTAGTGATTTTACACTTTAGCATTCAGTCTGCATGAGGCACGGGTCACGTCTTCCCCATCCATTAGTGGCCTGTATTTTTCATACTTATTTCATTTATGCCACAGGATATCACGACTTTTAGCATCTTTAGCATGAGATGGGGGGGGGGGGTCCTAAGGTAACTGCTGGGGGCGGGCTGCAAAGTTAAAAACTAGTCAGTTAGGTCTAGATTTTATGGGGATAGACACGTTTAGCTACAGGTTGATAAGACCATGGTGATCACAGCAGATGGCGACATGCTAGGTGACACTGCTGACCGTAGAGGCCACACGCTGATGGTCCCTCACTCGTCATTTGCAGAGGAATGCATCACTGGGGGTATTTTTTTTACTGAACTGAAGGCCTGTTCATGTAATGTGGGTGCTTATGCTATGCTTGTGTAAGGTCATTGTACCTTGTTTCAAGTTAGAATATATATTCCCCCAATTTATCAGTGAGCCAGAGGCACAACAGCTTGGTAGTAAGATTCAGGGCTTCTGTTTTCCGAGAATGTGACATCGGGACAAAGCAAGGCTCTATTTGAATACGACTCTGCAAGCTCACCGTGTGAGTCAGGGAATTTACACTCCCGCCATGCTCAAAAGCTCAAAAATCTGTACGCCGATGCTAAAGTCCGTGAAGCACATTAGTGGCATTTTCCCAAGTTTTGTGAAACATCGGCGTCTCTGGAATGGCCGTGACATTTTAAACAACGTTACAAATTTCGCTATTTCCCCCGAGGTCATTCCCACATTTAAATTGTATAATTTCTCGTTGTCTGAAACTCCTTTTTGTCAACTTTTTGTGATGTGATGAGAATATTCAGCTTGTTTAAAATATCTGTCTAGCTATGCCAGTTGGGAAAATGAACAAACTTCTGAGGAGCCACAGGAGAAGCCGTCATTAGTGCGCGCGTGTGGGTGTGGAAGGGCAGGATGCTGCTAGTTGACTTCGGGCTAATAGCTCAGAATCTGGTGACATGATTACTTTAATCATTATTGCAGCTAAATTATCATTCCCCTGCATCCGAGTCCCTCCAATTAAGCTCTGGCGACTCCGGGAAGGAGGAATGCATTTGATTTCTCTTTTGTTTGTTTTTTTTCCTCCTCTCTCTCTCCCATTCCGCTGCAGTTAAAGTTTAAAGTCATTCAACATAATGCATTTGTGAGCCTGCCAGGGAAGAGGCATCCGTGGTCACCATGCTTATCAGTCCCGGGTTCTTGGGCCACTGCTTAAAATTCCATCCGGCTAGAGTAAGAGTGGGGAGAAGAGCCCGGCCAGCCTGAATGAGGGATCCGGCTTCTCCTGCCCTGGCGCTGAGGCTCACGAGGAGGTTCGAGGCTTCACACTGCTATCGCCTCCAGCCATATTGACTCCAGCTACGCTGACAGTTGGAAAAATGACTCCAGGCAATATACGGGCCTGGTGCTCTGGCCTCGGCAGCCGGAAGGGCTTCCTGAGTCTGAGAACCTGCCAGCGTGCTGCCCCGCCTCCACCCAGATCGTAGTCTCAGAGATGCTGCGTTGGGCTGAATTCCAATCTACAAGTACCGTTTCAATGGCCATGTCCGCCTGCTCTTATAAATGCCCTTATTGGCTGTAGAATCTTCTAGAACCCTTGTCCTTGGAAACGCTGACGGTAGAGAGCGCTGACTCCACCTCCCTGCTATCGATATCCTTTTCCCTGCTGGTGTTTATTCACGTTGCGTAATTCGGTGGTTCCTCCGTGCCCTCATACGCAGAGGCATCAGTGGTAAAAAAATATTCCATGCATTTTCGTGTAACATTGACATTCTGGTGGATTTTGCTGGGATTACATCCTCCAACCTTAATGTAGCAGCCATCAGTAGGCAGCAGCAGTATATCGTTCAGCTCACTCAAAAATTTTCATTGCCAGTCAAGGAAAGGTCTTATAAACAGAGGCTGATGTGGAGAGACTTGGTGTGTTAATTCCAAAACGGAACACTTATTTATTGCATCCGTATTTAACACGAGTGTGTTTTTAGTAACTAAGCACACATAAGTGAATGTTTAATCAACACACTGGCCTGATTAATATTCCATAATTTAAGAAAAAGGGTCATTAAGCAAGTCAGTTCATTAGAAGAAAGTTAGATGCATATTCAGTGTAATATATTTGCTTCATACTTCACGTTTAAATGCTAACGTGTATGCGCATGGGCCATCCCTAGCTGCACTGGGACCCTCCTTACGGTGATCGTTGGCGCACGTTTGGCGCTTCTCCTTCCTTCTGTCGTTTGTTGATGAATTTCGTCACGAATCCCACGTGTTTTTCCATGCGAGCAATCAAAGTCTGAAACTACAGATCCGTCTTATGGGGCCCTTCGGGTAGCGGCAGCCAGATCATGCCCCTTTGAAGCCATGGAAGCCAACATTCCAACATCTGACTCATGGTGCACGGTCATGTGGCAGAGGCTGGCGTCCTAGGCCCGCTCCTCATTCCCATTTGTGGGGTGTTGCCGGCTCCTTGCTGAATCAACACCAAAGGTTTACGCTCGCCACATAAAAAAAATAACACAGGCTGCAAATGGGCATGAGGCTAGTGGGAGAGCATAAACTGCATGCTTAGAATTGCTAATCGTGCGTCAGGCTTTCAAAGACCTCGCTTTCCCTTACATCACGTTCCAGGCGGAATGCCGTCCAATCAGATACCCGATCCCAGAGAGGAAGAAATGAGTGCGGTAAAATTATATGTGTTTCCCTGGGTGCCTGGCGCCGGGGCGATGGGAAGTGGCTTTAATCTCGCCTGAAGGATGCGTATTTACACTACACCCAGACACTACAGCCTGTGATTATTTTTACCCAGGTCTGATGTCAAGAGTGACAGATCTCCAGCTTGAACGGTGTTCTCCTGCATGACCCAGCAGAGACCTTTTGCTTTCAAATTTTTATTGTAACCTCCTTCATAAGGCTGCCCATATGCCATTTAAGCCAAACGCATTTGCATTTCCTTTGCTCACTGCTGCGTGAAGTCAGGCTCCAGGAAAAATTATAGCTGTATTACTACAGATAAAGCCGTTCTTAATTAGCATGTTCCAAGGAAAGCGATGCCAAGTACTGCTTATGGAATCCATCTGCGATGCTTTTCTTTATTTTAATTATTATTTTCAAGCTGATGGTCTTCTGCCTGTATCTGTCAACATTGTAATATCACTGTTCCTGTGGCCCACACAACAGGCAGTCAGCCATGCTAGCAGGACATTCAGCTCAATGGCTAGGCATAACATTAGTTTGATTGCTGGGTGTAACCTTGATTTGAGAGCTGGATATTACATTAGCTTGATTGCCAGGTATCATGTTAGCTCCACAGCCAGGCATAATATTAGCTCAATAGCTGGGTATAAAATTAGTTCAATAACTAGGTATAATATTAGTCGGACAGCTGGGCATAAAATGTGCTTAATTGGTAGGTATTACATTCACATTTCATGGCTAGGTATAACTTTAGCTTATAGCAAAGTATAACCTTCGCGCTATAGCTTGGTATAACATTAGCTTGACAGCTGGGTATAACATTAGCTTGATAGGCAGACATGACATTAGCTAGATAGCCAGACTTAATGTTAGCTCAATAGCCAGGTTTAACGTTAGCTTCTTAGCCAGCCAATAACCAGGTATCACCTTTGTTTGATGGTCAGGCATAATATTAGCTTGTCAGCCAGTCATAATGTTAGCTCAACAACCAGGTATAACATTAGCATGAAATGGTGTCATGGAGGGGGGTTTAGAAACAGAGGGTAAGGAAGAAGCACCAGAACATGCATTTATAAACCCCCCCCCCCGGCTCCCTATAACACAGTGTTGGATGATGCACCTCATGGAAAGGTCTGCACTCACTGTCAGCTCATGTCAGGCCCACTGGCCATTTCCAGTGTGAGCTGATAAAATATTGAGTGGCTGAGCTGGCAGAGACTAATATGGAGTTCAGCATGAGGGCCGTGTGCGTCCCCAGACTCCGAATGCTGGTAGGTGGACTATTTCAGAGCAGCTACCAAACCACCAATGGAGTGATGGTGATGATGAGACACTGAGCCCATTTCCATTTTTTTCTTTTCAAATTACCTACCATTTTTTGCTTCTCTCTCTCAGTAACAGTAATTACGATCAAGACACTCAGACTGTTGCAAGCAAGTATCAAGGGACGTAATTATTGTTACTGACAGTGCCAGCTATGGTCTTCCAGCTACACTGAAACCGGACTGTGTAGGAAGTAATAAACAGGTTAGAAACAGATTTCCATCAAACAGACTCACACAAATAATGAAGAAATACTGGAGAAATATTTGAGAAGTTTTATACCGATGCTGCAGACTGTGCAAAGCAGACAGACACTCCAATTAAATTGCAACTTGGCATCAGAACAGCGAGAAAATCTGAAAACCAAAGGTAAGAATGTTTGCTCTCCTGAGATTGAATATCTAAGAATGTGTGTGGTTAAAAAGTAACATAATGCTGTGACATTGACAACCGTATTAATATTTAACCGAGCAGAGGAATTCTGCTGCCTTACATGGAATTGGTTTGCATAAAGAATTAGGACACGGCTTAAAAGAGGAGAAAATTTGAAAATTTAATCAAAGGTCCAAATGGATGTTTCTTGCATGTGGTGCCTTTTAGTGATGACAACATTGTTATCAATGAATAGTTTATAGTGCTGTTGTTATCTGTAGTCATTTGTTCTGTCATAGTGTTGAATATTTCAGGAAAACTTTTTTGTTTTAGTCTGTCTCAATCAGCATTCCTCCCGGTCACTAGAGGGCAGTGCTATCATAACCAGACTCTTGGATTTTCCTATCCTCCCCAGGTGCACTAGTTGAAGGCATGGCCTCTATATGGAGCAAAAAGTCAGGTGACACAGTCAGTTATATATATATGTGTTAAAGAGAGAGCAAGAGCAATGCAGTGCAGTATTTATCTCCTGTTTCGGTTCCTGGTCTAATTTCTTGGGGAGGTGCTTTGTGCTTTAATTCCTTATAAGTCTCACAGCGCTTCAAAGCTGATTTCTGATCGTTTTTCTACCATAAGTGCAGGACAGGCTGGCTGCTGGGTCAAACCAGAAAGGTGTCTGTTCCAAAGTTTAAATGGATGTACAAAAACCTCCCTTAGGTTACTTGAACTCAATGGAATCTACTAGCATAAGCCAAGAGGCCTTTTATAATGCAAGAAAGACTGCCCTTAGGCCTCCATACTGAGCTTAAAAAGTTTTGTGAAGGTGTGGTGGTGAGGGCTGCTACTCTAGATTAGAGAACTAATTAGGTAACTGGGTAAATTAGCTTGCGGTTGTCAATTATCAGCTTAAACGTGTTCAGTTGTTTCTGAAAACTATTTCAGGAATTTGGTCAGAAACAAGTTTGTTGAAGTCATGACACCACCTTCTGTGATCTACAGAGGTGTGACAGGGACTGTATGTTCCTCAGACCATATCTGGGCTAATTCGACACGTTCTGAAGCGCTCACGTGCAGGGAGAAGATGCTAATTAGTGATTTGTCTAGACGAGGTGCCGTTTTCATGGTGTGGTGAAGCTCCTCCACAAATTTCACCCATGTTGGGGAGTTACAGCGAAACCGTTTTCCGTTAATTTCCTGCAATCCCGTTGAACGAGTTCCCAGCACCAGCAGTATGTTAAACATCCTCGCCGTGCATGTTTAACCACTGTCACCAGTGCTGCTTTCAAGCCACCAGACCGCAGTGCCCTGAGACTATATTTAATTTATGACATGTTGCTTGTTTTAATGCAAACAGCAAGTGTCATTCCCGACTTGGCAGAAGCATTTCCACTGAGCGGTGAATAAATCTTTAAAAACACGTCCTGTTAATATTATATCGCCATAAACTACTTGACGGCCCATTAGTATGCAGTCCTAGTCCATTTGGGGATTGTCGGCTTCACCATGGAATTTCTCGTGGCAGAGAACCTTGGCTTTCGTTAAGGAATGAGATGGCTTCCCTGTCAGCGCTGGAGGTCAGGAAGGCTCTCGTAGCTCCGGTGCGAGATCCTGCATTGCTGACAGCCAGCAGTGATTCACCTGGACTGCAGTCGGTCTGCCTAGCAGCTGGTCAGCAGAAATTTGAAAGGCTGGATCATGATGCCACTAGCCCTGAGAGTGGGGCTGGGCTACTGTCACGGACATTCAGATTAAGAAACACTCTCTTGTTTAGAGTCATGGCCGGGGAGGAGGATGGCAAAGTTCAGATGCAGTCTAAGCTGCACTCAGTAATGTCAGTAACAATACAGCATCTCCAAGTGTCATGAAAAAACACTAATCGACATTTCACCAGAGCTGTTGAAACCCCAAATAAATCCTACTGCTAGAAACCTTCATCTGCAGCCTCTATGATCTGCTGAACGGAAATTTGACAAAAAAAATGTAACTATGGCAGACTTATAGCATATGAGTGAGATATTCGGATAGCATGATGTTTCTTTCCCGCCAAGGTCATGTAAAGGGCACTTCTGCTTTCTCACTAGAGCATGGAAGACTCTTGTGTTGCATTTCTGTCCCACTTCAATTTTATTCCAACTCCAGTTAATGCAAAATTCTAGTGTCTTACGGGGATTTCAAAGCAAAACCCACCAGCCCAGATCTGCCTCCCCTGCATGTTGACTGCATGTATCCTTTACAGTGTTTTTAATAATATGTATCCAAAACTATTGTTATGGTACATCAAGCGAGAGCTGCCCCCAAAAAGATCCTATCATGTGCAACTTGTGTTTTTTTATTTTTTACGTTACTCTTTTTTCATTTCAGTTTGTGTCAATTTGTTCCGTATTTAATGTATTCTGCTTTGCATTCCATGCCCTTCCTTTGAAACATTATTAAAACTCATTCTATGGGTTCCTTTTTATTATTTTTGCACGGTCAGTCCGAACCTCTTTTCCTAAGACCACTCTAAACATTTTCGAAGCATCAAAGTATGTAACTAGAAATTTCTTAATTTATTTCTACATACACCCCAATTTCTCTCATGCTGTGTATATATATTTAAGCAGATTCCTTTATCTGCAGTTAGCAGGACAGTTGAGTAGATTTGCAAAGAATGAAGCCAGGCTATTTGTTAGCACACATATGCTAATTGCCGCCATTAATGGTCATTATCTTCAGCAGTTACTGGAGATGCTAAGTGTGTCTAGGAGGAGGAGGCGGGGGGGAGGGGCGGGTCATCTTCCCTTTTCTGACAAGGACTCGTTTGTCTTGTGTAGCAAGGCATAGCGATTCTCGCTAAATCTGTCCCGCACGTGTAGTTAGCTATCTAATGGAGACGTATACATTTAAATAGCTAGGAGCTTCTCGGTCATTTTACTGGCACTACTTAGTGAAGTCTCTCTATCTCTCAGTGTATCTTTTCGCTTCACATCAAGCTGGAAGCCGACGGCACTGAGTGCCGGACCTGTGGGATTGCCGCACTCTTGTTTTGCTGAGTTTCGATGCTTCTGTTCAATAAAGCATGAGGTCCACGTTGTAGGAATCTTGCGCGTCCAGTGCAACAGGGAAAGCAGCTGAGATGCTCCACATGCTCCGCGTGGGGTTTGTGGGGAACCTGTCAGCATTCACATAACTGGCCTAGATGCCAGGAAGCTCTGTTGCCTTCATCTTCTGACTTAATTCGGGACTGGTAAACGGAGCTGCATTTTGTTTTGGCCGGTGGAAGTTGCTGAAGCTGAATAATTCAGAGAAGACAGGAAGTGGGAAAGCACACGAAACACCCTCCCGACAAAGTCAGCGTTACCTACGGAATGGTTCTCTGTTAATCGACCGGGTGGCATTCTGAGCACATTAACCAGTCATTACACATTAATGCAACCTTCCTACATTTATCATGGTGTGTGTTGTTTAATAAACAAATGTTAATTAGCGCAATACACAGCCAGTCATGTAACATGGCAGACAAATACTGACAAATAGTAGCGCATTTAACAGTTATGTTTTGCATATTTTACACTCAGTGGCCATTTTATTAAGGAGACTCATAGTTAGTGTCAGATCAGACATGCAAACCACACCCAGTATGGATGAGCTGTGTGTTCAGAGATGCCTTTCTACATGCTGCTCGTGTACTGAACTGTCATTTTTACACTTGGGGCCTTCCTGGTAGCATTAACAAATCTGGCCATTCCCCTCTGACGTCTCTCATTAGGAATGTGATTTCAGCCAGAAAACTGCCCCTGGCCTGCTGTAGTCACAAGGCTTGCTGTCCGGAGGAGCAGGCTGTTAGCGTCAGTAGGCAGGTGCACCTCGTAGACTGGCCACTCAGTCTATGTATGACATTAGCCTAACAGAGGGCGTGCGGAATTCTTTCACAGCTCCTGGCAGATACACTTGAGATATAGGAGAAAATGGCTTGACACCATTCATTTCCATTGTTATGGAAATTTCAGATGAATGAGATGGAAGACTTGGCGCCCTTATTAATTGATTTATAAGATTTTTCAACTTGGGGCTTTAAGACATTTTTCACTTCCGACAGCTAAATCAGCATTGCATTTCCCTCAATTTTTCAGTCTTCCACATAAAAAGCGGGTTAATTGCATGTCAATAGTTCAATGCTTAGTTTTGACAACCAGGAGAGCTCCTGGCTTTCTGCAGTGAGGCTTGCCGATGGTGTGATTAGTGGGGGATGAAATGCAAAGCTATGGGGAGAGATGCGGAAGGTAACATAGCATCTGCTTTTCTCTCACCTGCAACGAAGGTCTGCCTCACTCCTGATACAACATGCTGGCATTTTAGCTGAGGAAGATCACAGAGCAGATTGCATCTTGTGAGGATGTCATTCCATTGACCATCTGACACTGTATGCTAACACTCATTAAGGTGTGTGAATACTGTCATCATATTACAAAATTGCATTGTGGGGATTAAAAAAAATCTGTTACTCTACACAAAATGTGTTTATCATCTTTTCATTGGCATTATTAAGTTATCTCTTACTATGGACACTGGACAATGAATTATCTGTGGAGTGTAAAAAAACAGTTAGAAGTTGGCGTAGTTGTAATCCTTACCTGCAACAAAAGTTTACAGGAAATATAATCGCGCTGTGTAAACCAGGGCTAAAGAGGGGTTTTACTTTTCACTGAGGTATTATGCGGGACACTGGGAAAGCAGGAAGTTTGGTTAAGGCGGAAAAAACCTTTCATTCTCCAGCTTTCCAATTTGTCCCAAATTACGGCATCTCCACAGGCATTCCGTGTGTGCTTGACAATAGCAACACTTCTTCTTGTCCTAATAGGTTGTGAGCCCCGGCTTTTGTTCGCTGATTGGCTGCCCCATTCAGCGGGTAGCCTGCTAATTGCAGCCTGTGTCACTCCCCTGCATTACTGTAAGACTTAATGAGACACAATTACTGCACTCGGAAAATCTCAGGCCCGTCCAATCCCTAAGTGGCCCAGCTGAATGAGAGCCCGCTCAGAATGGGGTGGGATTTGGGGGTGGGGGGTGGGGGGGTAAATCCAGCCCATTGTCACAGAAAGGGGCTGTGCAGGTTTTTTGTTAAATAAATGTATTTATTTGCAGCTGCCTCGTAATTAGGCCCTAGAGAGAGAGAGAGAGAGAGAGAGAGAGAGGGAGGAAGAGAGACAGACAGAGAGAAAGAAAGGGGGGGGGAGAGCACTGAATGGAGGGAGAAAAATGACATTTCAGATATGAGAGGAGAGCCAGAGAAGGAAGATGTGTGTGGTAGGACAGTCCTGAATAATCTGGGCCTCGTCATCATGATACCAATGGGGGGGGGACTTATAGTGTAACTACACCGTGGTGTGGACAGAACGGACGCGCAGCAGGCGCGGGGAAGCCCCAGCGTAAGCGAGCGAGAGGATGGGCAGGCCGCCAGGTGTGTGTGTGTGTGTGTGTGTGTGTG
>JAODKN010000001.1:14826571-14846100 GCA_026774425.1 Petrocephalus zakoni | reverse complement strand
GTGCTCTTCCGATCTTGCCTTTTTTCCCAAGATTCCCATGCAATCAATACCCCCCCCCCACCCTAGACCCCCGCCCACACCCTCCCCCAGCCGCCCCGTGCTAATAAAACACTGGGAACAGCCCGTGAGTAGCTGATTGACAGGCCCAGTGCGGTAAAAAGGATCATCCTTGCGGGCACATTCACTCCCATACTGGGACTGCTGCTCTTTGGCCGAGCCAGGATTTGAGTGGGGTGGGGGGCAGGGGGGGCTTTCCCAGAGGAAGGAGTAATTAATAATAACTCAGTAGCGGTGCATGCTGTTCACATGTGCCGTGCACAGTAGCCGACCTGCACGACTTTCACACCTTTCAGAGACCCCGAGGCAGTGAATTAATGTACGGGACCTCGTCAGGCAGACAGTAACGAGTACATGTGGGCACAGACATGTCTGTCATTCGCCGGGGAGACGTCTTTATGGACCGCCTAAGGAAGCGGACATTCACAGCTGATTCTCTGGGCTTTGTGCTACATTATTATTATTATTATTATTATTATTGCTATGTTAAAAAAAGACTAACACCAGTAGGAAGCCATTAATACACTGTAGTTTTCTTTATTTTTTCTCTGAAAACATCACAGACTATACGATGATCTAAAAAATTAATTTGAGCAGTGTTCTGGAGACTCACTTCATCAGGAACCTAAGCATCTCAGCACAATTTAACAGTGAGTACTATGATAAAGTATTTGAGTAATCTTTTTTCTTGCTTTTTGTGTAAACAGAAATTGGAATAACTATTCTACTTGTTTCTGAAATTAATTTATTTATAGAGACAATTGAGACAAATGTTTCAACCTGAGTGTTTTTTTCCCCATCTTCACCACCGGAGGGCAGTGTGCACTTATACAATCTTCACAATTCTCAAAGCGATGGGAGAAAAGTATCGTGAGCTGCATATTTTTTTTTCATTTACACAAATCACAAACCATCATAAAGGCTCGTTATAGAATGGGTCAGGTACCTGGGGTTCTGGTGTTGGCCAATGATGACGTGAGAGCAATGGCAAATGGATGCCAAGCTACAGAGTGACAAGCCATGTGATAAACGCCCACGAGTCAAGGGTGCCTGCCATTCACTGGGCAACAGCTGGGCCTGTGGGGAAACATTCTGGAGAAGCCAGTGCTCCTCTGAGATTCATCAGCACAGACTTCAAAGTATGTCGATGGGTGATATTCATCTGTGAAATGATACACATCTACTTGATCATCCTCTGTAATAACATACCCAGGGATTAGGCAGTCACATTAGCCAAGCACTTATTAGCACTAAATAATTACCGCAGATCATCTGGACCAAATGCGACACCACACAGCCTAAACTGCCGAGGAGTCCCGACTCTACGGAGTTGTCTACACCCATGCAGACCTCTTCTCCAACATCTCGGGGCCACTGGTCTGGAGGTCGGGGGCCACCTCCACCAGTGTGTGGTGTCCCACCCCCTTAGAACAAAAAGCCTTGGCTAATGAGTCCCGGCGTGGAGGTGGGGGTGGGCGAAAGCGACTGCGTTTGGACACCTTGAGGGGGCGTCGTGTCCCGGTGGGACCGGCGGGGCACAGAGACGCCTCGCTGCCCGTGTGTTCCGCCTCATCCTCTCGGACCTGTGGCTGAACAGTACCACACTGGTGATTTCCGGGTATTGCCGAAGAACCCATCCCCTCTGACGGCGTTTTGGGGGCTGCAGCCAGAGCAGATTCATTGACCTTGGCCCGGCTGAAAGCAGGGGATCCTTCCAGGTCCAAGGTCAACGGGAGGTGGGCATCCAGCTCCTCACCGCCTGCCGAAACATAGCTCTGCTCCTCCTTGTAAAGCCTCATCAGCGCCATCCTCTTCCTCTTCATCCTCTGAGTCACCAAGAACTTGGTGGTGCAGACCAGGTCGACGACGTTGAGCAGGAAGGAAACGGCGGCGACCGCCTGCATGAAGCGCAGTAGGAGTGTCTTCTCGGTGGCACGGGAGACATAGCAGTCTACAGTCGTGGTGCAGGGCAGCTCGAAGCAGAGGACCCTGCGGGGAACATGGAAGCCAAACAGGAAGCACTGGGCTGCTCCAAAGCCCCCCTCGAGCAGAGCGCTCAGCGACAAGTGGAACAAGTACGCCGCGGCAAATCCGCGGACCCCCGCCGCGTCGGCAGGGGAGGCGGAAGCGGCTCGACCGTCACACTCCGACACCACAGCGTGAACGACGTAGACGGCAAAGACAGCACCAGGGAGGCACAGTGCCATCAGCTGGACCACCCAGAAGCGGAGGATGGAGAGGGGGCAGAAGGTGTCGTAGCAGACGCCGGCGCAGCCCGGCTGGATGGTGTTGCAGGAAAACTGGTGCGGCTCGTCTATGTAGAGAGGGTACCCGGCAAAGAGGAGGACCAGAACCCTGAGCAGGACCATCAGCACCAGCCACAGCTTCCCTGCAAGCCGGCATGAAGACGTCAGGGAGGCGGACTCTGGCCCGGCTATCATATGACACTAACGGCCTTTCAAACGTCTGAATTTATGAGTGTCAACAATGAAAAGCGTGAAAACAAACTATAAATAGTCAGGGCACTTTGATTCTTTGCCCTAGTTGTCTGAAGGACATTGTACACATGCCTGAACTCTAACCCTCATAGGTCATGTCCGCACACGTCCACTCTCAAAGGCACCCTCACGCTCGCCATAGGTGTGTCCCGCTGGCGTGTTTGCGACGCTCATGTCTCACCTGTGATGGTCACGCTGCGGATTAAGGTGATGAAGACCAGCTCGATGACGTTTGGCTTTTCCATTTTTGTCAAAACCACACGCGACAACAAACTATCCCATTTGAAAGAGGCTGACCGCGATTAGGCTGAACTCCGAGTATGAGAGCGATGCTCGCTAGAATCCACAGGAGTCATCCTCCATGACCACTCTAAGTGGAGAAGCACCACTGATCACCCCAGAATGTTTATCAGGCACGGTCCACGGCTCCGGGAAAGTGAAGCCTAGGTGCCTGATCAGCTTCATCCCTTTCCCAACGTCCAGTGGCAACTGCTCCCATAAAGGACAAGACACGAGTCCCATTGTAGCTATTCTTACTGACCAAAGGCATGTGGCCATCCTGGCATTACTGGGATAGTTTGTAGCTGGTTGTCCATACAAGAGAATAACTCTTTAAGTCACGGTATAGAATTTTGGTGCACAGGGTAATGTATTTAAAAATACTCACCTCTACAAGAGGAGGAGGTAAAAAGCCTTCCTGGATTTGTATTCAAGTGCAGTCCTTAAATATTAAAATGAAATAAGATATTACATGTACCTTCAGAGCTGCTCTCACCCCTGTCTAGGATAAGATGGATGGATGGATTTTTGTTTTAAGTTCTGAGTGTGAACACAAGACCATCAAACCAGGTTAGCCATCAGTGAAGATGAGGGAAATGGATACAGACTTTCTGATGGTTCTTCCAAAGTTTCTTCGGGTTGAGTTATGCCAGCAAATGTACAAGACCGCTAATTGTAATTAAGACAAATTTTTATTGATCCCATGGGGGAAATTCTGAATCCCTGGGGAAAATTGAACAAAATGAAATGAACAAAACAGGGAGAAATACTTGAGTGCTTGTTTTAATTTTTTATTCTTGTCATTTCTAAATATTGTTTATGAAATGGGACTGTCAGTAAAAAATATACTTCAGAACCACAGGCGGCATGAAGCAAGCTGGTACCTAATCCCAGGCAATCATGGAACCAGGTCCGTTATACAGAAAGAAAAAAAAAACACCACCACTTAAAAGAAAAAAAAATCTGATAATATGACAATGTTTTGTGTTTGGCAAACCAAAAAAACGTGTTCTTACAAAGCTAAAACGAAAAAAGAATTACTACAGAATTTTAAAACGACGATCAGAGTACATAAACGACGTCAGGCCAAATATGCGATGGACGAACGTAAAACGGAGTCTGTGTTTACAGCAGTTGTATTCATGTTAGCACAGGAAACCACCATTTAAGAAGACATTAAAATGTTTAATTTATAAATCCTAAAAAAGTCAAAAACTCTGTGCAGAGGTAGAGTTCAGTGCGGAAGCCAAATCACCAGCTGATAACAAAGCTCAGTGCACGAACTGGACTTCAGTACTGTGATCAGAATCAGGCAGTATATACACACGCAATAAATAGGATTTACAATCTTCTAGAGGCTCACCGGCGCCCACGCTAACCCAGTCACTTTTGGTGCCACGCGATCTGTTCGGGGGGTTCTGCTATTCCAATAGTGAGACTCGCAGTGCCGCTCCTCCATTCTCCAGTCAGCCGCTCCTGTCCCGCAGTGACTGACACTTCGGTGGCCATCGGTCCCTTTTTCAGGCGCAAACGACACACCGCTGCTCACACGGCTCAAGGTCACACTGCTGGGGGATGAAAACCGAAGGAACTGGCGAAATATGCAGGCCACATCTCTGCGATATCTGGCAGTCTAGGGCTGTGTGTATGAGCGGAAAAGCTGCAAATCCAAGCCCGTCAGTATAATTTCAATTCTCCTCTATTTGCTTCTGGGTTGTCGCGTGAACGCATAGTCACTATTTATTACATTATGGTGTCTGTATTCATTAATTAGTTATAGTACGGAGACAAAATCGGTACGTTTACAAACACGATCACTGTGGCATTTCCTCACGCCTGTGCGTGTGACTGACCTATAGCTGTGATGGTGACCCCCCGGCCCCCCGAGGTATTCACGCCGGTCTGTGTTGGGCTGCAGTGTCAGTGAGCACTAGGGCACTTCCTGAGAACACAATCCACCAGTAACAAGAGCACGGGAAAAGCACTTGGTCTTACGCTGGCCAGCATTCGCTTTAAGGTACATTACTTTACGCTTCATTACGCATTGTGCAAGGCGTACGGCGCACTCTCCGTTATAACATTTTAGTTAATATCATAGAAATGTCTTTGGTCAACTGTGGAAAATTTTCATTATTTGCAATTCTTGATTATATAATTAGGCAAACATGAATATGGAATGTATAAAGGGGTTATAAACTCTGAATTTCAAAATCACATTAACATAAATCTGCATTTTTACTACTTCAGACACTTAAAAAAAATCAATGTATGAAAGTTTGGTTATGGTGATTTGAAAATATTGCCATTCCAAGAGCTTAGGGAATATTAAATATGACAAAGTATGGAAAAACACATACATAATAGATTTTAGGACCTCATTAAAATAGCTCTTACATTAAAATCAGTTTTGGAGGAAAAACTTGTTCCAGCATAAAAAGTATTGTAATATTTGAATGATCTATTACAACAGAACACCCCACATTTCATCTAATTAATTGCCGGTAAAAGGGGTAATTGTTTCTTATTTCCAATTAAATTATTTATTTATTCATTAATATTAATTATCTATATTATTATCGGGGGCATTTATTCCACCATAATTTTATACCACATGAAAACCTACAGTTAAATATTTCAGCACAATATTTACACTATACAAATTTGCATTTGCAAAATAATTTTAGATTTTTAATCTTGAGAGGAGAATTCCTAGTTGGTGTTATTTCACCCAAATGTTATTAAGATTTAATTAGGAAGTAGAAAAGATTGATCACTAAATAAGACCAAGTTTTTTTTGACTACACACACACACACACACATACACACACACACACACACACACACATGCATCTGGCTTCCCATGTCATTCTAATGGGGGGGTTTACCGGCAACGCGTGTAGTGTGAATTTTCAGGTTCCTCTGAAGTGAGCTTAAGCTCATCTTCAGAAAACAGAAACTAAAGCCATACTTCGGAAAAAATTAAGTAAAAAAGACAGGCACCACAAGGTGGAAGGCCGAGCCCAGCTGTACACGGCATCTTCCGTGTTCTGCTTGACATGGACTCATGTGTCTTAAGCATATGTCGGTAAACACTGAACACACTGCGCCTGAACACACTCCCAAGATTCACAAGAGGCATCAAGCCGACCTGAGCACTCTCCTGCTCCAAATCCCCCGCTCTCACGCAACCATGACGATCTTTCTCGCCTCCATTTCCATGCTGCCATGGCCAGGTCACTCCACTAAAACCTGAGAACCACCCCAGAAGGGATGAAAAATTCCAAATCCAGAACATTCTACAGTGTGCAAATCTCCAACTCAAATTGCTTCAGTGTTTTCTGGGGAATGTTTATCGTGCCTTTGTCAAGTCAGCGGCCCAAGGTTGCTCTGGCGCACTCACATTTTCCTCCCCACTCTTTCATCACTCTGTTCATCATCCAGCTTAGTATCAAATTTGCTCATGCACCCCCGCCCCCCCCCCCCCACCCCTCCTGTGCCCCCAGCCTCTATAACAGGAACGTTGGCTTGAATCCAGGCTGGTATCTCATCCCCTGTGGGAGGCGACCTGACGAGTATCTCCAACCGGCCAATCACACGCCACAGCGACAGATCCAGGAGCAGTCTCTCTTTTTCTGTCCTTCACATCACAATTCAATAAGGCGCTCGTCTCCTGTTTGTAAACAATCCCGGTGGCACGGTAGACTGGAAATCACGGAGGTGCTCCATCCCGTTCCACGAAAAACAGGCAAAATGATAATACTGACGGAATTTACAGAAAAAGTGTTTTTTTTTTTTTTTTTTAATCTTGTCCTGCTACTGAGGCCCTTAATCTTCGGGACAGCATCCATCACCTAAGGGCGAGAGATGTCCGCTTCCTTAAAGCTGCAGCAGAAACGGTGCTGCTCCAAAATCAGAATGAGCTGTCAAGTAGAAAGTCGCCTTTTTGGGTGGTGTAATGATCAGCAGCTGTAGGAGTCATGTCTCAGAAGCGTGTTTTCTGTTTGGCGTGGAGAACGTGTCAGTCACCAAAAGTGAGACTTAAGTGTAAGACGAAAATAATGGGGCAAGTCCACCCCGATCCTGGGACAGGCCCGCTTGTGCTTGGTTTTGGAATTTTCTGCGTATTAAATCCATACAAACCGAAAGGCCCCAGCTACTGCTGACACATTTCATTCTGATGACCAAGGGGGAGTTGTTATGCTGATCTTCTTCCTGTTATAGGCCTTTGCTAGTTCATTTTAGTTTTCTCTTGCTGTGACATTCTGTCCTCACAGCTGTATGGCAGACACTCTGGAGACTCAAAGGTGAATATTAGCACTATAGTGACACTGCCCCCTACAGGCCGGCGCTCTCTCCAACATAAGCAATAAAAATTAACTATGAGAACCACAAAAAAAAAAAAAAAATCGAGTGTCCTCTATGCCACAGCAGACGGAGGCACTGCGGAACCGGCAAGCCAGGCTGAGACATCCGGATCGGGGGTGGCAGCCTGTTGTGGTCTCGCCCCCTTAGGAGATGATGGCAGGGGCCCATCGTGCTGTGTTCACATTGTCTGCGCTCACAGACCTCTTCTTGGTGACTTTTCGCAGGTCCTTGTACTTGTCATCGCAGAGCCTAGAGATAGCCTGGCAACACGGGACAACAGAGCGCAAGCGTCACATGCGGGACGTGCATGCCCATGAGCCGCGAGCGTCACATGCGGGACGTGCATGCCCATGAGCCGCGAGCGTCACATGCGGGACGTGCATGCCCACGAGCCGCGAGCGTCACATGCGGGACGTGCATGCCCACGAGCCGCGAGCGTCACATGCGGGACGTGCATGCCCATGAGCCGCCATGTTCTTCATTTACACACAGTTGCAATTTCTCATGCATATCTGCAGAATTAAATGACGGAATATAATGGCAAAGAATTATATTTACACAAAGCAGGTGGAAGGATCAACCAGCCACAGCAACACCACCTAGTGGAAAGACGGAGCTCTGACTCACCTCCAGCTTCTGCGCCTTGTCCCGGCTCAGAGGCTCCAGGGGGGGGCTCAGGTTGTTGACTTCGGACAGCGAGCGCAGGTCAAAGTAGTACTTGGCGTAGACACTGGATGGCACGTTGATGTTGAACTGGAGCAGCTCCAGGAACTGCCGTTCCAGCTCATTCCTGCAAAAGGCAGTGCGATGGTGTCACTTGCTGCTAATTCTGCATGGTGCCCTTAACGCTCCTGTTGTTGAACTGCTTCCACTTTCAGGGCTGGGTTTGTCGTTTCTGGGGTCCCCCTCAAAATGTTTCCTTGGGCGACCCCCCAACTGTTTGTTTGTGGCCAGCATGCAAGTGTGTGGTGTGAATGGTGGTGAACACCACTAACCCTAACCCTAAGCTGCCCAGATCACTGAGGGGTAAATGAACTACAGAAGAATGCCTGGACTGCTTTAAATTGCACTAAAAACACATTTACTGACAATCCTGGCAAAGAGGTATATCAGGTCTTCTGTATACATGATTTTAGTCATTTTCACTTTAATCAGTAAAATAACTGCTCTCAATAGGTGTGATATTAGCCTTTAATTTCACTAAGGTTGAGAAATTAGCAGAAAGTCCTTAATCAGTAATAAAAGCAGTCTCTTTCTTATTTACACCCATCGCCACCCAGATGCTCGGATTTGTGCAGCAACAGACTGCCAAATTTAGCCGGGACGGAAGTCACGAAAAGGAAGAGGCCTTTCTGAGGGGGGGTGGCATGTCTGCACTTTGAACTCTTCGGTCAAAGGGGCGGAGCCTAAGCAAAGGGGATGCTGCCACCCCTGCATGAGCTCACTGTCCTCTCCCACATGCTAGACACCCCATTGGGGATGCAGGGCCACTGTGTGTGCAGGTCTGAGGGGACAGGAGGCCAGGGGGCTGTGCCGCACTCACATGTCCTCCACGGCAATGTCCTTCAGGATCTGGCAGTAGTCGACGTTCCACACGGCCTGGTCGTCCCATACCTTGGAAGCCAGCAGGATGGCCCCCAGCACGATGCGCTTCCAGTTAGCGGGGCAGATGTCGATCTCAGCGTATGTGAGCAGTCTCTCCAGGTACACCTGCAGGGGGCGTGGTGACATGGGGCGGGTGTGAATGGGTCAAGTGAGGTGAAGATCAGAAGATACAGGTCTGATTTTCCCCAAGGCCTAAAAGGCAGACACCCTGAACCGCATCCCCATTCCGCAAGATGTGAAAGCCCAAATCACGCGTCACTTTTTTGTGCTTTTGGAAAAACTGCTGAACGATGAGCCAGGTTGTACGGAGCAGGGACAGTGAGAAGGTGTCGGGCAATTCAAACTCCCCATCTGACCCCCAAAAGGTCAGCGGGGTCATGGCTGTGATGAGCACCGCTCAGGAGAAAGAAAACACCCACAATGAGCCCAAACGACTGCGCTGGTGTTCCTCTGCTGTGCACCCCCGCCCTCCCCCATCCCTGGGACGTCGAGCTGGGACAGTACTGACTGTTCCGAATTAATGCAGCAGAGTTTTGTTCCATGGTGAAATAACCTTTTTTCTGGGTCTACTGCATTAAATGCATAATAAACAGGCATTACGCAGGCACTACGAGGACCATAAAGCCCAAAATGAAAGTGACTCTGGGGTCTAACCCCGAATGGTCCCACACAGCTATGTACCTGCTTCACCTTAGCCCAGGAGGCGGGAAGCCTCCACAAACGGCTGGAAAGTTCCAGAAACGGTGGGAGGTCCACGCTGATGTGAAAGCATGTGCACACTGCACGATCCATCACTGAGAAGGCCCATCACTGAGAAGGCCCATCACTGAGAAGGCCCATCACTGAGAAGGCCCACACAGCAAGGCTGGGACGGCAACGACGGCACTTTCCCCGCGCACCCCGTCTCGGAAGAGGCACTTCACGCCTAATTAACTCCGGTACTGGAGACACGCTCCGTCTATTAATCACATGTCAATGTTCAGTGAATGGCTTCAGTCTAGGGGGACCTTTATTTATAGTGTGCAGGAGACAGAACGCCCCCATGTGGTGATGACGTGGCATGAGCAGGCAGGGCCGTGACCTTGGTAGGGTGAAACGGCCAGTTTCACTGACGAGCTCCTTCATTCACTCGGACAGTCCGACACAGTCTTTTAAGGACAGAATGCTGTGCATTTGGGGTAATAAACAAGTTCAAATAACAGTCCTTCTGTTACTTTTAAAATGGAATAATGCTTTGTTTGGCTTAAGGGCCCTGGTCAAGGGCCTCGCGGAGATGTGACAATTTTGCAGAGGACAGGATCCAAACTGGCAAATTTCTGATCACAGGCACAGAGCTCATTCATGTGGACAGCGTGGGGTTTGGGATCCGGCTCTGCTTCCAGAAGGCTGTGGGTTCGAATCCCATGGCTGGCTGAGTAATTGTATCACCACTGAGCCCTTTTACCAAGTACTCCAGGGGCGTTGGATGAAACTGCTGCCCTCTCGCCCCATCATTTCCTCGCCTGCACGCCTCTCCAGACAAACGACTAAATAAATAAGCAAAAACCCCTTGGGGGTGCCAGTAAGCTCACCACACGCCACTGGGACATATCCGTCCCGCAAGGGAATCCGGATATTTTTGCACATGCAATCCACACACCACGCGTGTCGGAGTCCGGGATCGGGTTTCCGCGGAGCATCCCAGCACCAGCTGGTGTCTGCATTCCCAGCGAGCCATGAGGATGCGGGTCCGATGGGAACGCTGCCCTCGGGGGGTGGGGGACCACAGCAGCTCAAAGTGCCTGCCTACTGTCACAAGCCCCAAAGCGTCACGGAGGCGCCTGCCTGGATTACCCCCGGAATACGTGAACAGTGGAACACGGCGGCCCAGAAAGCTGGGTCATCGCCATTCCAAGGACGCGCGGCCTGATGGCGACTAAGCAAGGAGGGGGCAGCTATGTGAACCCCTTTGGTTCAGTCCAGGCTGTATACATGGAATCAGACTGCAAAGGCTAAATCGGTATTTCATCACGGTTTGAAGTCATATGAAAAGACTGTACACTGCCCCCCCCCCGGGGTCAGAGCAAGAACCCCCCCCCCATCATTCAGAGAATGAGATGAGAGGGGAAAGAGTACGAGAGGGAGTCGGGGAGAAAGGAGGAGAGGGAGAAGTAAGGGGAGGAGGAGAGAGAGTATGAGAGGGACGAGGGACGAGAGGAGGGGAGCGAGTACGAGAGGGAGGAGGGGAGAGAGGAGAAGAGGGAGAAGTAGAGAGAGGAGGAGAGAGAGGACGAGAGGGTGGAGGGGTGAGAGGAGGGGAGAGGAGGAGAGGGAGGAGGGGAGAAAGTACGAGAGAGAGGAGGGGAGAGAGAAGGAGAGGGAGAAGTAGACGGAGGAGGAGAGAGGAGGGGCGAGAGTACAAGAGAATGGAGCGGAGAGAGGAGGAGAGAGTAGAGGGGTGAGAGGAGGAGAGGGAGGAGGGGCGAGAGTACGAGAGGATAGAAGGGAGAGAGGAGGAGAGAGTAGAGGGGTGAGAGGAGGAGAGGGAGAAGGGGTGGGAGTACGAGAGGATGGAGGGGAGAGGAGAGGAGAGAGAGTATGAGAGGATGGAGGGGAGAGAGGAGGAGGACAGGGTGGAGGGGTGAGAGGAGGAGAGGGAGGAAGGGAGAGAGGAGGAGAGGGAGAAGTAGAGGGAGGAGAGAGAGGAGGGGTGAGAGGATGCAGGGGAGAGAGGAGGAGAGAGTAGAGAGGTGAGAGGAGGAGAGGGAGGAGTGGAGAGAGTACGAGAGGGAGGAGGAGAGAGTATGAGAGGGAGAAGGGGTGAGAGGAGTAGAGGGAGGCAGAGAGGGAGGAAGGGAGAGGGGAGAGAGTAGCCTTAAGGCTGAAATGGCACTATTTTGATTTTAGGAAAGGATCATTTTATATAAGCACCAAAGGTCACATTATAATAACATGCCCCGCCAAGCACCCCACCGCCAGCCCACACTGCCCTGCCCACCTTGGCCCAGAGATGCCTCACCAGTGTGACGATGGCACATTCTGCAGTTAGCTGAGCAGCACTGAACAAGGTGCGGACAAAGCGGTAGATTTGCTTCTGTTCGGGGTCATGCTTGTCGTAGTCTAATGGTACTTCAGATTTCTGGGTGGGGGGAGTCAAAGCCAAAAGGGTAAATGCTTATTTCTGCAAGACCCCAACCCCCAAAGTGTTTTTAATACATCACATGTCCACATAGTAAAAAATTTTAGGAAAATGCAGGTATCATCATAGTAACAGACGAACGGCAGACTTTACCGATAGAGGATGCAGCTTCTCGTCAAAAATGTCCAACAACATTCGTCCGTCTATGTCTCTAAAAGGAAGAGCAGAAACGTTAACTGGGGAACGGATGCAGAGACCGAAAGAACACCTGTGAATCCACCAATCTGTGCCTTAACGGATAACCAAACGCGGGGCATACACCGGAAAGGGACAGGAGCAGACTGGAAGCAGGACAATGCAAGTAAAACACCTATGTGATGATAATTACATCACATCCTGTTGTAGACTGTAATGTCTAATGACATCACTACCTGTTTGTGATTATGGCCTGCTATGACATTGCAAAACAATTGAACAATTGAATTTTGGAGTAAAAATTCTCTCTTATTAAAGCAGGCCAATGATGGAGCCATGTGCCAGGACCCTGGAGCTCTCTGGGCAGTGTTTAAAGGCAGATTATATCAATTATTAAACTCTGGGGTCCAGTTCAAAGGAACATGACATTTAGCGCCCAGGCTATAGCGTCATCTTTAGCGCGACCTTAGGCCCAGAACGCCGCAGTCGATTACAACTTCAAAGTTAAGGCAGCACACATGTAACGGCAGTCAGCAGCGATGGCCCCTGCATGCACATGGTACCATGCTAACCGCCCATTAGACATGCATATATAGCAAGCCAGGAAGGAGCTGGCCTTACCTGTTTTTAATGTGGTAATAAATTGCTAGGGCTACACTGTAAACAGAGAAAGATGTCAGCAGTATGAGACTGCACCATTTAAATGTTTACATTTATATCAGAACAGACCTCTGACAATCAGCTCACACATTATAATTGCACATGTCATGTGATGCATTTTCAGCTGCGTGTAACTTAAATTTGCAGAAACCACCCTATTTATCCAGCCTTGCCTTTTCCCCTCTTTGTTGTGTCTTGTACTTATTCTCCATTATTGTCATATCTTTAACAGTAGCAAGCTGGTCATGTGGCAATGAAGATTCTGATATGTTTACATAAAGAATGACTCAACTACTACAGAAACAAAACTACTACAGCTATACACCTATCACTATGCATGTTCACACTGTATATAGTATTTCCACATACCTGTAATTATACATATACAATCATATATAGGTAACAACAACCTCTGCTCTCCCTATACACTACTGCGGTATAAGTAAACGCACCCTCCTTAGATATGCGTGCCCATATACTGTACTGTGGTATAAGTAAACATGCCCTGCTTAGGTACGCGTGTCCATATACACTACTGCGGTATAAGCGAGCCTCTCCGCTCGGCCATGATACTCACCATTTAATGGTGTACTTCAGGTTGGGCTGGCTCACTGTGCTCTCGTCTAAGAATATGGTGGAGCAGGAGCTGTATTTCCGCCGCAGCTGCCCTGCATGTTTCTGGAACATAACAATGTCTTTGTTTATGGCGCTCTCATCTGTCCCAGAGAGGCATGATGGGAAGGCCCCTCTGGAAGCCCAGAGGACGTCAGCTGGGTCTTAGCGGGCCGGTCTCGTTAGCATGTCATACGCAGATGCTAAACAAGTCGCGCAACTTTCGGATCACTCTCTAGGTTTATCGGAGAGATGGGCAGCTGGTGGCGGTCAGTCTGAACCCCCCCCCCTCCCCCCAGGCATCTACACCGAATCACGCCTCAGAGATTAAATGGGAGTGAGGCGGCTGGGGTCCAAATCCCAGCTGGAGGTGGTATCGTGATCAGCCTCAGAGTGACTCACTGCCAAGGATGACGGGGGGCCTGGGGGGGCGAGGGGGGAGGTGACGTCGTCAGCTTTCTGCAATATGACGTCTGAAAACCCCCCTGCCCAGGCACGGTCAGGCTGGTGAGCACGGGGAATCGCATGACTAACTCAGGACAAGCTGCCTGGGAGGCTGGAAGGACCGTTAGCATCATCATAACTGTCTCCAGATCTTGAATATGTGCGGTTCGCATGCAGGGAATGAGCGACTCTATAGAAATGTAGCTAAAAACTCCATATGGCACATGTGAACATAAAATTTATGCTTGCAAACATAATCCCAAGCTGTATAGGAACACCTACCTATAATTAATTTAAAAAATATATACTCAGAGACAAAAAAAAGTTAAGCACCCAGACAGATGAAATGAATCTGCAAGTGGTGAAAGATTGTGTGACTGTATCGCGTTGATCATTATATCGGATCAAATGGACAATAGAGTTAGCAGTATGGGCACACTGCTGGTCCCATGTCAGTAGGGTGTGGCATCCCCCCGGGCCTGGACACATATGATGCAGCAAGTCTGCTCAATGCTGTTGTGACTGGCCTTCGAGATCCTGCAGATTGGCGCTGGGTCTGAGTTGACTTCTGAGCTGAACCCCCCCACAAGATTGGGGGACCTGGCTGGCCACGGGAGGAGCTCAACATGACGCAGGCAGTCTATAGACACACGTGCCGTGTATGGATGGACGTTGTCTTGTTGAAAGACTGTATCAGGGTGTTGTCTCAGGAGTTGTTGTGCCGTCATGGTCCTCCGATTCACTACCAGAGATGACCTGAAGTAATACCTTATGGCTCTCCACACCATGATGCCAGGAGTAACGCCGGTGTGTCTCTCTACAACACTGGCAGCATTGGTCCTCTCCACCACCTGGCCACATGCAAACCCACAGTGCGACCCCTACCAAACTCCGTCAAGTGCTGGTACTGCTGTCTAATGCGTCTACAAGGCATCCTCTGTGTCTGGTGACTAGATGAGCCAGCTCCTTGCAAATCAAATAATTTACATACCCATCGCTGGTCTGCATGTGCACCAAATTACATCCATATCGGACCATTACTTCTGGGTGCTTAACTTTTTTTTTGTCACAGAGTATATATGTAAAAACAGACCACAATATTAACAAATCTATAATAATAAAGAGAAGTGCTTACGTGGTTGACGTAGAGACTCTTCCTCTTCTCCCGGACTGTAAAGGCAGTAAGAGCAGTGATGTCACCGAAAAGCATGCAGTGTGAGACAGACAGGCAAATACACATAGCAACGGGTCAAGGCCTGACTAGGTCCAACCCAGTACCCTGCAGGGGGCCCAGACACGGAGTCATGCAGGGGCAGAGGGAGACACCTCCTGACGTAGGAGGGACAGCCAGGCAGAACTCACACGGGTCACTGCTGTTGTACTGTAACATCACTCGCTCCCCATTGATAAGGAAAAGGTGTTCTTTGTTTTACTTCATTAATTTCATTTATTATATCATTCCTATTTGGGGAAATTGTATGGTGTTAAGTCGCCAACCCAATACGGTAATACTGCAGTACAGTTGAAAATGATCTGTTTTCCCATCATTTCAAATCTTATTGTCCATCGCAGCATAACCTGACATCTGAACATTATCATTACTGAAAGTTATGTTTTGCTTTGTGTCACATTAAAAAACCTCAGAGTCATTATAGGATCGGCCACACGGCCATTTAAGAAACATCTGCATTAATCGGTCATCCCTGATATTCTCTGGGTCGTTTTGGGCCAATGCAGGTTTGGTGCTGAGTCTGGCACCGTCTAAAAAGCACCGCCACTATTGACGAGCAAGGTGAAGCCTCCTCGCCCTGGGTGGGCCTTGCCAGCATTTGGCTTCCTGTTCCCTGAGGGGGCAGGCGGTGCTGACTGGGCAAAATGCTGGGCACAGGAAGTGAGCAGGCGGAGGGCCGTTTGTTACGGGGACATGGAAATGTATTGATAGTTAATGCTCCCAAGATGGCCGCCACCGTGACTCTTGAACCTTCATCATGTTAACACTGCTGATGGCGCCTTGACCTGTCAAATATTACACTACAACACTGGGTGGGAGAAGGGGGTGGATTCCGGATACAGAAACACGGAGCGTGAAGCGACACCCACAGGGCGTACAGAGGCAAACAGGGTCACAGGAAGCCGGCAACTTCAGGCGTTATGTGTCAAAACACACAGAGCAAGGCACACCTGATGTCACACGCGCCCTTACCTCTCTTGTTTGCCACGGCAACTGAAAGAGAGAGGTGTAGTCGTTTCTGTCGAGGTCACAGGGTCAGCACTGAACTATTAAGCATCTTACATACCATAAGGCCAAAAGCCCGGAGATGACATGCCATACCATACCGTATTAGCAATTACAGCATTTGGCAGACGCCCTTAACCAGAGCGACTTACATAAGGGCTCAGAAGTCTCTATCAGTGAATACATTCTGATACTTGTTAAATAGTACCCGGGATAAGAATACCATCCGTCTACCACAGAAAGATGCTGACATCAACCCGAAATCTCAGTTTTACCCACTCAAGCAGACTTCTTCCGGAACTGGAACTGGAACATGATTCATAGATGTGTATTCTGATTCACTGCGACGGGACATGTTCGCAGAGATACAGCCCATGAGAATATCTGAGAGGGTGCAGTGTCACCATTGGTGACTCATCACTCATGTAGGAAGAACCTTTCACTTTTAGCCTCATTTAAACCTGAACGGGGTGAATCCAGGGTGACTTACCATCTGTCTGGGATTTACTCAGGAATATGGTGCTGGCCCGGGGGTGGTCTGATGGGTTGGACTCCATATTGAGATCTGACAAAAAAGAAATAAAACATACTTAATAAAATATAATTAATGCTCCCTATTGAGTGTATCTGCAGAGAAACCTCACAGACTTATGGGTAGTCAAAGGAGGAAATTTGGACAGAAATCCTTAAAAATTGCTCTCTGTGCATCTCTCGGTTTGGGAGTGGGATGGGGGAACGGTGTGGACTGAGCTTGCCCCAGGGAAGGAGTTATTAATATAGAGTTATTAATAAATGCTGAACTGGAGTGTGTTAACGATGCACACAGTGTACAATAACACGTTTAATAGCTCACCGAGGACAGCGTCTAGGACATCGAAAGGTGCATTTCTTTAGCAAAAGGGTGACTGGTCCAAGTGCAGTGCCTGACTGAGGTGACGCTGCAATTTAGCTATCGCACATCACCAAACTGTGCCATCCACGTACTACCAGCAGGGGGCGGTGGTGGGAAACGTTTCAGGAAGCTGTCCATAGGCTGGTCGCAGAAGCTGAAGGCAGCCCGTTTGGATAAGGAAGACAGCATTGTGGAGAAACAGGGAAGCCAGAAACACAGCTTCACAGACTGGGCCCATTTACATTACCACAGCAATGCAGTACACTGTGCCTTCAGTTAAACTACTGCAGTTATACTCCTCTGACACTAGATGGCACATTTTTACAAGTCCACTAGCACAAGTTCTCAGCAGTAAGAAATTATTACACATTTTAACAATCTCCACGCCCCAATAAGGATTCTGTTCATGGCACTTAGAGCTATTTTCTGTTCAAGTAAATACTGTTTTCTCCAAATCACAGGGCAGGAGACACCACATCTGCGATGGCAGTCCCTGACAGGACACTAACGGCGATGTAGACACATCAGTCCAGCTAAAGGCCTGAGAGAGGAAACGGGGGAAACAGAGGCCACTGACACCCCTGCGCCATCCCGTCCCCACGTGATTAAACAACATTTAGCAGCTTGTGAATGACACAGACTCACTTTCCCTCCATTACTCAGGTGATGAGCAGCAGATACAGCCAGGTGCCAGTCGGCTGTGTCCGAGCCCCGCATACCGCGGTAACGCTGCTGCCATGTAACAGCATTATCATGTTACAGCATTCTGGTGTAACACTGTAGTTGAGCCAATGTGAGGCTTTACACCGACAGCAGGGGTGCGCAGAGCCAAGGGTGCGGGACGGAACCGACAAACATTTCAGACTATGAAACTGCGACTTGGGCGGTATCTTTCCAGGTTTATAGGAATTAATGAGCTGCGTGTCAACTGAAAAGGAAGGGTACGCTTCCTAACCGGAACGGCCGCACCGCAGCATGGCAACGCTTTCAAGAGGGAGTAACAGCCTTCAGCATAAATGGGCTTTGGGAAAACTTTAGACCTTTTTAAGGGCAATAAACTTACAGTTACTTGTAAGTGGCCGAACCTTGCAAAGACTGGACAATGGCTAATTGTTGTCTTCTGCCTTGGAGGTTATTTTTGTCAGGGTGCTATTAGCAGCCGGAATACTATTGAAGCAGCCAGCTGCGTGTGTTCCTCAGCGCACTGCTTGTGAAGCGACACGCCTGGGCACAGTCCTCACTCCCATGGGGCACAGAGGTCCTGACCTTATCTACCCTTTAGAAAGATGATGTAACCCAGAGAGGAAAGGGTGCAGCCCCGGCAGAGGGGGGCAGAGGAAGCAGAACTGGGGGATGGTCAAAGGTCACAGGACACTCCTGTTGTACCCTTGAACTACCTGCTTTTTCACAACAGCTGGCGTGACACATCAAAGACATACTGATGGTCACAAATGATTTTATTACGCTAGTTTCTGTGAAAGGGCCTGAGAGCTTGGGCAAAAACTGACCATCACTGTAAAATAAAAGAATCATCAGGAAAATTTCTCTCTAATGTTAAAGTGTTTTTAATAAATGATAGGACCATCAGTAAACTCGACACCCAAGATGCACAGAAGAGCAAGTTTACTAAGAGTAACAGGCTCCAAACCCAATGTGTCGGAGATGTAAAGGAGACACTTTGTGCTCTCAGATGCCTTGGGGGAAAGGGAACCAAGGAGGAACCAATATTATATGTATTTTATATATTTAAAAAAGTCAAACAAATTGAGCTTTTTGCTAAATTTGGCATTTTGCTAAAAAGCTAGAGTTCCAGCCTCCCAGCAACCGAATGCCCCACCAAAGGGAGGGATGGCATGAAATATGGTTTCCTTTGTTCAAGGAAACTCAGTGGGAAGCAGAAACAGTGGATTACGCAAGAAGGCACACTCTCTTCTCTGGAACAAAAGCCGGAGCCATCATGGCGGCTGGAGCCAGCCAGGGCCTGTCGGGCCAGGGTGGGGGGGGTGTAGTAGCATGACCTTGCTTCTGCATGAGGCCAATCCGGTTGGGTGGGTGGGTCTGGGCCAGTCTGCAGCAGATCCCGACATCATGTTATCATTGTTGTTAATATTGATGTGAGAAACAGTGACTCCTTACTCACGCCTCAGTCTGAGAAGGAGATGCCCACAAATGGCACGTCGTAGCCAGAACCCAGCCCAGCCCCCGTGGGGAGTATCTGCCTGGCCTTGTGATGCTGGGAACCCCCTTTTAGTGATACGGTGGAGCTGAGTGGCTATGTGGCTAACAGAAGTCCACACTGATTGGAGTGCCATGCTATAGAATCATGTCCACTATCCATCATTTATCATCATTTACCATGTATTATGATTTCAGCTTCTGCATATATCAACACTGCCATTTCATCCCTCAACAAAGCCACAGACGTAGGCAGGATCCCGGCCAAGTACATAAGTATCATGGTTCACAAGAGTCCATTGATATAAGATAACATTACCGTATATTCCGGCGTATAAGACGACTTTTTAACCCATGAAAATCTTCAGAAAAGTGGGGGGGTCGTCTTATACG
>JAODKN010000001.1:14794201-14808855 GCA_026774425.1 Petrocephalus zakoni | reverse complement strand
TCCCTTCCAGCAAGAATCGAAAGCAGGAAATAAAACGTCTGTGTTTCAGACGGGTAAGCCGCCCCGTGTTTCCATTCCTCAGCACTGGGAAGCCCATGTCACAAACTGTTCCGGGAAACGTGACTGAACTGATCAAAAAAGAGGGAGAGGGAGCTCTGAGTTCTGAGACTTACCAGTGATGAGAGCAAGAAACACAAAGCATGGTGGGTAACGCAGCGAGCACAGCACGCCACTGGCAGAAAAGCAATCGGAAAAACAGAACAGGAGGAATCTGAACTAGTGTGAAAATGGGTCACATCAAAATCCCAACCAGATCATGCCACCGTAATCACTTATCCAGGACACACCAACAAGATCCTGAATCCTTCACGTTGACCCCGGATTAGAGCACAGACAGATCTGTTTACCTCCAGTCAAGTTTAGCACCAGGAGGCAAAGCCTTGAACTCTGTCCTTAGGTAACTGGATCCTTCAAAACTGTACCTAACAACTGAGGTTTGGAACAAATCCCACTTCAGCAATTGGTGTTTTATTTTGTTGCTAATTTGCTGTAGTTCCTCATGAGAGAAACAGTGACACGGTTCAATATGCGCAAAGCAGCAGAAGATCTGAGGTCTGGCGGCCTTCCACAACAGTTACAACCTGTCTATAGTTAACATGGGGCCTGGTGTTCCAACTCACTTTGGTATCATAGAGAGGGATCTCCATTATATACAAAACAGACAGTGCAATCAGTCTTTGATCACTCAACTGTTTACCTGGCCTTGAAAAACCCTAACTTACCCTGATGACAGATCACCTGCATGCCTGGGGGAATTTTGATCCAATGACTTGAACAACACAAGTCCTTCTGATGCCCTCATGTGATCAGCTAATTCTTGAACTGATGACAGTAAGAGCCTGTGACTAAGTTAAAATTAGGCACAAACAGGAAATGATGTGCCACCTTCAGTGGAGTTGTGTGTCCCACGGGGTATGCAGAAGGAGGACAGTGCCAGACACCATCATGTCGTCCATGCACTGGACTGGACACTATTTATTTAGCAGATACTTTTATTGAAGTGACGTACATTTGAGAAAGCAAGGTCTTTAGAGTAATAAGGTAAAGGCTGTGTTCAAAAACCCAGCAGTGAAATCACTTTGCCGGTCGTGGGATTTGAACAGGCAACCTTCTGATCACTGGCTGAATATCCCTTACCCAGTGAGCCACAAACCATCACTGATTTGGGCGCTTATTCGTGAAAACACACCAGTCTCCTCAATTCACTCTACCATATGCTTTTGGCCTGCCATTTATTTAGACAGGAAAGCTAGTTATTTAGGAGCTCCTAGGCTGGCTGTCTCGCGCACGTCTAATTTTACACACGCACATGTGCCAGAACACGGCCACAGATCTGTCAGCACAGACAGTGGCCACAAACGCTTCGCTACCGCAGCTGGGATTCTTTCAGGTGACACACAGCAAACATCCTCTTTCAGTCACATAGTACGATCAATAGAACTGGATGGCGAGCCGGTTTCAGGAAGAGAGGAGGCTCATCCCCCTGGCGCACACCCAGAGCTCGCCTTGTGCCCGTCGCCAAACGGCGAGCTATTTATGCATCACACACAGCACATCAAATCGCATCACATAACTCTGCTCTGAAAAAGCCGCAGTGAGGTGGTAAGTCGGGCGGGGAGCTCGTTCACACCTCTCCTTTATTACTTGTCATATTACCCCCGCTGTTTCTCGCCGGAAATGCCGCCAGACCCTAATGCCTCAGGCCGCTCCCCGAGGGGGCCACACCCACCACCGTCTGACATGACAAAGGCCTTCCTCTGTTTTCATTCCTCCTGACTGTTTTGTTGAACTCATCAGCAGTCCTGTACCCAAAGAGGGATGCTGTCACTTCCTCACAGGGCATGGTCACATGGTCCTTCTCAATGTCCCACCTGAAAAAAAGGCCTTATAATGTGCTCGTCATCATTCTCAGTGCAGCTGTGACACCTCCTGCCCAACCTCCGAGAGGCTGGGGATCCTGATTGGCTGCCGGGTTCTGCACGCTAGCAACTAACGCCATGGTGAGTCCAGAAGCCCAAGTGCGAATGTCCGACGGCACCGAGAGCAGAGTCACGGGGCCAGTCCATGAACAAACATGAAGGCCACGGAAGGAACATCTCTACTGGATTGTCACCATTCTCCTGATCATTCATAAAGCGCTCAAAACAGTAACATATCCAGCAATAAGCCCAACCAAGCAACACCTCGGCATCACCGCTAACTCAATGAGCACGTAATCATAACTGTAACCCGCTACGTTTTCAGCGTCTACAAAGTATGAAAGGAAACCTAATTTCATGTCAGCTAAGTGAAGACAGACAACGGCATTAAGCATGAAGCATTTTCCTAGTGGCACAATTTCAGATCAGGAATATCAGCTCTTATCTCCCCGAATTATAAACCCGGGGTAATGAAGCTCAGGATCTCGGTTTTATAGCCCCGGTTGCTAAAATGCCAAGAGCACACAGGATTGAAATCGGCCTTTCATTCTGAATAATGGTTCCTGTTACTGAGGCTAACAGTCTCACAGTAACAATGCCGGTGCTAATTCCAACCGGCAATTCAGCACACACTGTGCTATCGCCTCCTGGGCCCCAGACAGCAGCTCCTGCGACCCTGCGGAAGGCTGGACGGCCCCCTCACACAGGCCCCTGCGCCTGGGGCCCAACAGCTGCGGGTGACAGATCCTTCCAGGGCAGGACGAGGTGATCGGGGAGTCAAAACCCCACACACCACCCGCTCTATATCTCTTAAATCCTAAAAAATAAAATCCTACATTACACCTTCTGTAAGGGGGAGGGTGGCTATCAGATCTACCCACATGGGATCAGTGTAGTGACATTTTGTGGCTAACAGGGGACCCCCTAAATGACGGGAGGGCTCACAAAGGTGTGGTTTCAGTAGTGGTAAACCCCATTGCATTTCATGTCAAACCCTACTCTAACTCGGTCAGAAAGCACAATGACAAAATGCATAATGATAGACCAGTCACTCATCTGTGCACAGTTCCCTACAAACTCATGGATTCAAATTCGCTGGATTCAGAGTTCATCATCTACTACCCAGTTACCATGAATAAGGGACTTTATGGGTTTGGGGGTTCTTTACACCCTCGTTCCAGTCTCTCAGACCTAAAGCAGCTGGTTGTGGAGCATCTCGGCAATAGAAGCCTTCAGCAACATCAAAGGAGACCTGACAACTGCCCTGATCACGATAGTTACAGCATGTCGTGATGATTAATGTGGGCAAATAGATTATTCATGAACCCGCAACATCACAGCAAGAACGCTGCATTTAGACCGGTCACAGAAATGTAATTATGTAGTTATGTATTATGTTCGTACGAGGTATGCATTAGTACTTTGTAGCGCGATCACTACCCTTGTCACTCCCTGTCACGACAGCAGCTTTTACTTAAATAGCCTGTGTGTACTTGTTTAATGTCATGCTGTGTTAATGTTATAATAATGATAATAACAAATAAAAAAGCATGGTAACAGCACTGAATATACCAAGTGATGTAGTACGATTATTATATTAGTGATGCATTATTAATAATTATATTTAAGTAGTAGGACTAGCAGTGGCGTTGTACTAAAGCGCAGCTGCCCCCAGCTCCTGCCCCTGCCCCTGCCCCTGCCCCCAGCTCCCAGCCCCAAGCACCAAGCCCCCTGCCCCTCCGCATCCCCAGCCCGCTTTCCCTGCCGTCCCAGCCGCCGACGCCTTTACCGTCGATGTTCTCTCTGTCGCTGATGTGCTGCAGGTTGCAGCCCGTGTTCTCCCGGCTCAGCTCCGCGTCGGGCTGGTACGGCTCCAGCCGGGAGTGCGCCTTTCTCCGCAGCTTGGGGCTCGCCGACACGCAGCAGGACGTCGCGTTGCCCATCTTTCGCTTTCCTTTTCAGGGCGGCTCCGGCTCCGTCTTCTGCGGGCTGGAGCCGTGCTGGGACGGCAAGCCGTGGGGCAGGGACGGCCAAGGGGGAGCGGCGGCGCGCCTCAGCTCGGTCCGAGTCTGGTCTGCAGCTCCAGGAACGCAAATCTGTCCAGAAACCGGCGGTGGGCGGGCCGGTGTAGGGGGAGGAAAGGCGAGCCTGCGGGGTTTCCGTGTGTCGGCTCCTGGCTCCCCCCCCGGCACCTCTCAGGCACGGCGGATCGCCGGTGGAGCGCCGCGTCGCTCAGCCCACATGCGCCCGGGGCTGCAGCGCTGCGCCGGTAGCGGAGCGGCCCGTCGGCTCGGCGCGGCCAGCAGCGATCGGGCTGCCCGGCAGAAACGGTTCCGGTTCAAGTGGGTGGCGACAGTGTGTCGGTGTAACAGTGTGTCGATGTAACAGCGCGTTACTTTAAACTTAAACTCCCCGATTGTTGTCCAGACAACACATAGTTACATTTGTAGTTTTGTCATTATTTTTGCATTCGGTAACCGAGTTAAGCGTAGCGGATGTTTTGGTTCCCTTTAAATCTACGCAATAATTCACGTCGCTCATGTTTAAGCTTCGTGCGATCCCGGCTGTTTGATATCCGTAAGGTCGTTATTCATAGTTGTAATTTGTGTAATTTATGAAGCGGTTCCCCTGCCTTTCTGAGACATGCTTCTGTTTTTGATCGAAAAGCCATCGTTTGATGTGAAATGATTTCCCAAGGAGTGTATCGGCAGTGGATTCTCTCCATAGACAGGGACGTTAATGACAGATGTTCCCAGCGGAGCGTTGGGACACGCCAAGCCCGCTCTCACTGCGTGACGCCAGGTGGCTGCCTGATAACAGTGCTACATTTGCACGCACAGAAAGTTTACCGTGGTCAAATGCAAGTCACTGGAATTCATTTGACTTTTTAGCGGGTGTGTGTGTGCGCGCGCGCGCGTAAGAGTAAGCAAACCACTTCCCCAGGGGATGGATTTGAGCCACAGATCAATTTACATTTTAAGCAACGTACAGTAGCGGGAAGGAGTGTAATTTATGTGCACTCCCTGGGATTTGACCCCACAACCTTTGTTTAGTGCAATATACTCATTGTTAAACTAAATTTCCTTGAAATTAACTCTTATATACGTGTTATATTATCTGCATTGTGTTTAAACGCGGTTGTGTTGTGTTTAGTGGCATGCTTCGCTTATTCTCAGGCTGACTTTCTACCTAACTAACGTAACACATTAAGTGGGTCGCCCATGCAGCCTTGTTATTTTTTGTAAAGAACTCCCGCCAGTCAGACCCAAACATTTGCCTGCCTTGTGCAATTCGATATGATCCGCATTGTTACGCTCTCTTACAGAACTGCACTCTTTCAGAACCTTCAGAACTGAGGTTCTGAATGTGTCCACATTCACGTAAGAAACAAACTTGGCTCTGGGCTGCCTCTGTCCAGTCCCGTGGTCCCCAGTTCAGGAGCTTTACCAGCTTGTCTAACTTCAGTTGATGTCAAAGTGCCTTTTAAGTTTTGCAAGCGTTAAAGTCCTGCATCAGTTTTACAGTTACTACCTCCTATCAGTATGTTACTTAACATTCATATATTCACAGTCTTGCATTGTCTCCCCATGTTGTATGGATTTCCTCTCCAATTCCCCCCCACTCCACCCCACCCCCAAGTCCAAAGACATGCAGTTTAGCTAATTAGAATCTCAGTTGTCCATCTATGTGCCCTGTGATGACCTGGTGTACCACACGTAATGTACCCCATCCTTTTGCCCTATGCTGTCTGGGACAGGCTCAAAGTCCCTTCTGTGACCCTGAACAGGATAAACAGCTAGAAAATGAATGGCAATTTGAGCGTGGGCCTCTACCAGTTGTCTTCCACCTCATGGGTGTTCTCGAGGCCTGTTCCTTCAGATTAATTTACTACTGGGCCAGTTCTTTCTAGCAGAAACTTGAAAAATAAAGGAAATACTGAAGAGTTAAATCTACAACAAATCTGTTTTCCTCTGAACACAGTAGATGTGCACCACCATCTGGCCTCTTTAATTAATGTTCCCAGAAATCCACCCATCCATCTTTTAAGTCCGTGTTTCTGAACCTGGTCTTCGGCGACTCCCAGGCAATCCTGTCTTTTTCTCCCTTCCAGATCCTGGTAGGGAGGGAGCAACACGTGGACAGCTTCTCCCGCATTTGCCCTGCTCAAGGTCTGGAGCCTATTCCAGGCAGTGAGAGCACACTTTGGAGCGGACGCAAGTCCATTTTAGGCATATACATAATTCAGACACAGATTAGTTTAGATGAATATGTTTTGGCTGTGGGAGGAAAACCAGCAGTACAGGGAAACCATGTAAAGTCCATGCACAGACTGGAGGAGGGACTCAAGCCCCCAGCCCTAGAAGCATGAGACAATAATGGCACACGCACCACATCAGTGTCAACCTACGAGGTATATAATAAGCTCAGCTGACCACTAGAGGGAGCAGCAGATAATTTTTTTAATGAATAAAAAGTTTTTAAATGAATTAAGAATTGCTTGAAATACTTCATTGATGCACAGATGCACATATTTTTATATTTGATTTCCATTTGAATATAAAGCAGATTACCTTGTACTGTTTGTTGGTTATAGTAAATTTATGTATCTTTCCCTCCAGGGTTACAGAAGTAATCAGGAAAATATTGTCTCACTAGGCACTAAACCATGTGGTTTTAACAAATTATTCATGGCCTGAAATTGAATAGTTGGACTTGCTACACACTCTGATTTGAGAGTTTGAGTTCAGCTGGAACTGCTGTAGCAATTTTATAATGCTTAAGAAGTCACTTCAAATTAGACTGCAAAGTATCTGAAGTAAAATTTTTACTGATACAATATTATACTATACCTTTTCAGTCGAGCAGCTTCATTTATTAATTAAACAAATTTACAATGACTCAGTTATTGGATATTAGATATTAGACTGTGTCAAAATATATTTTTTTTTATATTTAAAATGTTACAAAATGTTTTTTTTTACTATACATTGCATGAATGGTCTGTGGAATAAAATGACAGTAAACAAGTGAATAGTTAAATAGCATGTTCTGTTTTTATTCAAATTATGTGATTTTTTACAGCCAGGCTTTACAGGCATCCTCAAAATCAAGGCCAATGTGAATGCCGTACTTCACTAACATAAAATTTATGATTAATTTACAGATGGCTAAAACATAAATATAGTAATCGGATTCATAACACAACTAGCTGGCACAATTTAATTCACATTTGCTGGTTGTTGTGTATGATGCTGCCAGTCATAATATTGCCCTCAGACAATATTAGTAAAGAACTGAAAGAGTTAAGAATTGAAATATTTACATTAGCATAGGGCACATTTCCTAGTCATATTTTTAGATGAGCAATATTATCTTGTGTTTAAGATTAATTTAATGTGACTCAACACCAAAGATATCCTTTAGGATTCTAAGCTCATCCCTTAGCATCCTGTTCCGGACCTCCAGCATGCAAGCACGGGATTCCAGACACTTCAGGTACTCCTTCCTCTGATGCCGACTCTTTTTTACAGCCTCCCTACAAGAAGTACAAGCAAGAGCGGCAACATGCAGCTACTGACACATGGGACTTGTCCTTTTGAGTTTTTAATCTTCCGTTGTAGGCAACTGACTCTGCAAGTCTTTGCAAAAATTTTGGCCATAAGAGGACAGCAGTTTTGCCTCAGCCTCATACAGTTAATAAGTACTGTACACTTGCTTATAATAGTCTTTTGTTTGCCCTAGACAATCCAGTGTTATTCTGGTTTATGGCAATAGAGGTCTTTTAGCACTTTGAGCTCCTCAATGAGAGTCCTGTTTTGGTTTTCGAGCACAGCCACGCGATTTTCAAGACATTTGACGTATTCTTTCTTCTTCCTGCGGCACTCCCGGGCAGCCTCCCTGGAAACCAACAACAGTCAGGCTCCATCACAATGGATTGACTAGTGTAGAGTAGCAGAGGAGACTGCATGCCAGCCAGGGAGTCTCAGCAGAGAAGCAGCAGCAGCCACTCAAATGACATCACTAAAGACATTAATGGACTCTAAAATTAAGGCACTTTCTATATACAGGTACGTTTTCATTACATACACATTATGAAAAATTCAAATGAAGTTACACAAAAAGAAAATATTTCATACAAATGATAAAAAACCTGACTAATCTGTCCCCAACAGTATGAAAGATGAGCGATACTGTAAAGCTACCAAAACTATCAAAACAATCCCATTACAATAGAAAATGACATGCTGTTTAACAGTCTTCAGATGACACTACAATTAATTACACACATGAATGAAACCCCAAGAGAAGAAGAGTAGCTTAGTTAAAGCACTAAACTAGCAACAGAAACTGGACTGGGCAGCACAAAAGGCACACATGGAAATTTCCATGCCAAGCACAGAGAAACACATTACATAAAAACAGCATGTTGTTACGGTGACCAGCTATGCCCTAAACACTGGCAGCTTTGCAGAGCACAGGCATTAACACGCAAACCGTACCATCCATACACAAACAAGTGACACAAGGCATAATTAAAGTCACACACGAATCATGAGGCCCATACCTGTTCTTCATGAGCCGGAGCTCTCTCTTGCGTGTGGCTTCCTCAGCCAGCTGCTGTGGGCTGGGTACGGACCCTGGTGATGAGGCCATCACCACCCCATGGGGTAGGTTGGAGGTAGGGCTGCAGATCTGATAGGTTGACATGTCACCGGTGGCTGCTGGAAATGAGACAAGTAAACAATCAAGGCCAAAGTACCCCAAGTACTCAATTCAAGCCTAATCTAGTTATTATGTAGAAACCTCTGGCACTTTGTACTACCACCAATTACTGAGTCGTACCCAAGCCATACCACAAACTGATGGATTTCCATTGTAAATTACGTCAGACGTGCCTGAGCCGTACCTACTCTGCCAAGGCCCTGCTTACTAGTGGGGCTGAAAGTATGATCAAACCGAACTGATTGTGTTACCACCATCTGATTGGTTGAAATGTATGGAGGCACAAGTGTTCTGAGTCGATGCGCATTGATAATCTGAAGGAAAAAAGAGCGTATTCAATATATTATTGATTATTTGTAGTATCGCACATGACATTTCGATGCATTCCCAATACCTCAGAACCTGAAAACTTCTAACCACACACTAAAAAATACTACAAAACAGCTGAACTAAATGGATTCTAAATGCAAATGCTAATTCCGCTAGCGTTTCATACGGTGATTCTCACAGGTGTGCTAGTGGAAATTCGCACAGAAAAAAAAAAAATCCAATATACCACAATGTATGTCATTTTAACAGTAAATAAGTATCTTTTTGGGTTTCTGTCACTGTCGCTCTCCAAACCTAGCAATTCCTTTACCAAGCAACCCTTCTGCTGTGAAAAACTGAAGTGATCTGGAACCGCACTGTAACTAGTTTCTCTTCATGGTACAGCTTGGTTCCTGTATGCCAGTGAAAAAGCGCCATTTGTTATTAATTGGGGGCATTCATGGGTTTATTCTTCATTAGTGTTATACAATAAAAGACAAAGCACTAGATTGGCAGAACCAGTTCCAATGAAAAAATGACTGTGACATCATAGAGCCAGAATGTTAATACACTGAAATTATGAATAATGGCTGCATGGATTAAAACATTCAACAGCATAAGAAAAGAAAAAATATAACAGAATTAAAGTGCATTCAATGTCATTCTGGTTTCCAGTGGGTCACAGTTAAGGCATAAACCACTCCCTCACATTAAATGTTAATACATGCATATCTGAGTCTGTGTGTGGGAGTGAATGCGGGGATGAATTCCCAAGGACAGTAAACTTTGTAAATCAGGATGGTGAAGAATAAAATCGTGATGACATTTAAACTGTTCACAGGATTAAGATATTTTATATAACTTACAAAATGAATTGGGGAAAAGATAAAAAAAAAATTCAGCAGTGAGCTGATGTTATGTGTTGTTATTAAATACATCATTACATATCACTCACTTTCAAGCTTATTATTCATACAATGTTTTTGCTACATCAAACACAAATACATACAAAATACTGTACAATGATATATAAGCTATATATAATTCCATATATAATTTATTATAATTAATTAATCAAGAAAATACTTTTCTGATAAATTTGCAAATCATGTAAAATTGCTAGCTGCAGAAAATCAGCTAAAGTGCTTCATAATGCCTTTCTGAATTTACACCCAGTTATCTAACAAATTATTAGGCTGCTACTGTCTTGCCAGAGCAAAAGAAGCTGCCTGTAATCACAGCATGACTCGCGACTGACGTCAATGTACATCTTATTTGCTGTTCAGAGGCTACATTTTCCTGCCAGTGTCTGATTCCAGGAAATGTGGTGACGTCAGCCTCTGCTGACTGAATGGGCTGTGCATTCGAGCGTGTCACACAGGAGGGAGGGAGAGAACAGAGAGAACTAAACTGGGTAGGCTGCACTCGGATTTCTCCCGTGAAAACAAATCCAATCTCCAAGCTTTGCTTTGTTAAAAATCGGAGTTTGGGGTTTTTAAACAACATTTTCTGAATTTTGCACTGTTGTAGTTCTATTGGGAACAAGATTTGTTTTCAAGATCATCGAGCTCCCTTTAGTAAGGTTGTCTCTTTGCTCTGTTCTTAATACATCAAAACTGCAGCACGTAAACTCTGGCTCCCCACTATGGAATTACCATCTTTGGCAAAATACATTATCTTTTTGACAACATTAAATAATCAGGGTAAGTTTTTATATATTAATATTTTCCCTTTAACACAGAGCATGATGTAAACTCTAAATAGTTTCATCACTTATTATTGAACTGCATTGCAACAAATGAAAAACAGTCCATGATAAAGTTACAATTACATTTGAAATTGAGTGTAGAAGGTATTAGCATTTCTCTAAGGCTTCTTCAAAATTACAACTTAACCAAAGCATACAATCAAAGTGTGAACATACCTGATTCAGTCTCATCCCCAGTTACAGCCATGCCTGTTCTTTAAAGATCCAGGAGAAACCCTCTCACTCTGCTTTCAACACCAAATACTCCCCAATCGACAATTACATGTGTGATTACAATTAAAGGCATTGACATCACTATGACATCACTGGCCCCTTGAAGTCAATAACATGACTTCCAACCTAAGCCACCTCCTCCCACCCCCACCCCACTCCTAACAGCCTCTTGTTTTTTTTATGTTTTGACACTTTGGAGACAGCGTATGACTCAGCCAAAGCATCAGAATGCAGTGTAGCTCCCTTGCAAATGAATCTATGGATGAAGTCAAAATCCAAAGGTTTAGTCTGACATCACACGCATACGAAGATACTCCATAACGGAATGAATGATCTTATTTTTTCTTTATGTAGGATCCCCCACCCCATTTTTTCCAAAATATTTTTGCATTTTCCAAAGAATTTAAGACAAAATAAAGTCTACATATTTTCCAAAAAGTGAAACACTGCAACTTAAGTTTCATAAAATATTCACAAGCAAAAAAGGCTGGTTATTTTAACAGGCAGCCTACCCACCGCACATTTTAAACATATCCATGGAAAGAAATCCAGAAGCACATGTATACTGTCATGTAGCAATATGCTTAATTCCCTATTGGGAACAAAAATAGTTACAATTTTACTGCCTTATTAAACAAAGGCCAAAACAGAAAAATATAGCCAAGAGTTCACTAGTAAACAAGAGGATGCTCTTGAGCTCAATCAAAACTGGATCAATACTTTATCTCAATGTTCAAATCTAACAACTACTCAGAGAAAATCTAACAGGCAAATACTGTGTACTAAGGCTAAACTCATTCTGTACCAACAATTTACTTATAACACTGGGCATTCCTTTTACAGTCAAGGCAGTGAGTCTTTAGACAGCTATTTTTCAAGATCTTACAAATCAGGTTTTATTATATTTTTTTAATAAACCCGGTCAGAGCAGTTTTTTCAGATTCACATTGGTGTGAAAGCAAGAAACATTATTTACCTTGCATACCCATATTGCCCCCTGATAGGGAAATTAACTCCTTTCCACCTGGCAATTGGGTAAATGTGGCAGCATACTGCACAATGGGCATCACTGTCACAGGTGTCCTGGGATTGGTCATGGTCTGCAGAACCCATGGGCTGTTGTGCTCTAAAGTGGCACCTTCAAGTGTTTTCTCCTGTGGGATGGGGACTGAAAAAGACACAGCTCTTTGGTAATCAATTGGAAACACCTTAAAGCAGTGTTCTCTCTGGGGGAAAAGCACTGTATTCCACCGAACCTTACATAGCTCTTCTGTGAATAATTTAAATGCATGTTGTGGATCATCACAAAAAAAGAAACAAGTTTTTAAGCATGGTGTAAATATCACTGATTCAGATGGTTTGGCCATGCTGAACACTATTCAGGTGGCAATATTAAGCAATATCAGAAGCAAAAATGGGGTTCTTTGGGGAGACAACAGAAATACCGTGACACTGAGACTTACTGTTCAGGCCTGAGCTGGTGTGGAAACAATCTGGATATGGTCCTGACAGGGTTGCAAGTTCCTCTGACTTAACCTCCTTAATCACAGGAGTGGCCAGTGACTCTGATGATGGCACATTCAGAGACTTTCTGAAAGAGGCGGGAGGGGCTCCCACTTACATTGAAGCAATAAACTGAGCTATGACGTATGTGTGCGGAGCTGGGACACTGTCTCCCACCTCATCAGCACTATGTAACAAAAATCTAAATTAAAGCGAATTAACTGACTACAATGTCTTCTGCTCTCTCTCTCTCACCTGGAAGACCATTTCCTCCTTTTTACTGAGTCGGGGACCTCCATTGCAGTGAGTCCACCTCTGGATTGTGCTGCTGCTTCCTACAAAAAGGTCAATTTTTTCCCACTTTTGGAGGTAGAAACAACTCAGTCCTGACTGGTTGCTATCATAATATATAAATCTCAGACAGTAACAATGCCATTTGATAATGGCCAATGTCCTTGCGTTAAAAAGGATGGAGTCGTAACTCTAGCAAACAGTTCAATACATACAAATGGACAGGAGATTCTGTACCAAACAAAAGCTATACTTTTTATCACCCAATTTACGTGCATATATATTTAATCAGAATGACACTGGTAAAGTGAAATTTTGTGTAAAATGACAAATTGTTCCAATGGCTAGCAGCACACGACTGAAATGAATGCAATATGTGACGCTTAAATCATAAAGCTTAAATCATTTTAAATCCAATCATCCTGAAAAATCCAATTAAAGAATTCACCACTGGGTGCAAACAACGTGTTTCCATTTCATACAGCCAGAAGTGATTTGTCACCTCAGTTGTAAGATTAGGCTCCCCTGCTTAGAAAAGCAAATGGAAAAAAGAGCCATCTATCCAAATAGTGGCACTTTACCTGTGCAGTTTTTGACGACTTCATATAATATAGCTAAGAAGAATGCCTTCCTCCATGGTCTTTGACCAAGAAACAGAGTCCTTTAGAAGTTAGGTACATATATATAGTATTTAATATAAACGAGACATCACCACGTATAGTATTACATAGTGAGACACAAGCAAAGATGTAAAATCTTCTATGATTTAAAGGTGCTTTACCATAAAGGTTTGCTCGGTTTATTTAGAAAATTTCATCTGTGTTTCTAAGCACAGTACAGCTCATTAATTTCAAGGCTGCACTTAAGGTTTTAGAAATTGCACTTCGTCTTGTTTCGTGCTATATGTTTGTCTGCATTTTATGTTGCACTTTACCAAAGTTTCTGTGGTCAATGGACTAAAAACAACAATGTTTTTAAATACCCATATTAAAGGAAAACCTTAAGAATGATTTTTAGTTTTTATTTAAATTACTGTGGATCTTTGCACGTTTTTAACCATCACTGTATCATGTAACCTTTTCAAATAACAGTGTTATACTTCCAGAATGACATCGAGACATGTGAGCTCGTCACTTCCTACTTTCAGGAGTGTGGCAGCCCCCTGACAAGCTCGCATTTCATGTCCCTGTGGCTTCGACATCATAGTCCCGCGCAAAGATGCATTTTACAGCCGTAGTCCCGAACACGGCTTTCAGGGTTGCCAGCTCTAGTCAGCTGGTTGGCCTCGGATACTCAGTTCGAGACAAGTCAGCACAGGCATTTACATATGTGTAACAGTCTTGTTACCTTGTCTTTATGGATTGCGACCTACCCCAAGGCCTTTGCCGTAGCGGTTTGAGCGCTATAATGGGATAATTATGGATTCCTTGCGTGAGCGTGAGAGCCCGATGCGTGACAATTGGCAGCCCTGTTCTGACATCTGCCTCGCTGTACTTGTAACAAAGGAAATGATGGAGACGGGTATGGCAGCCCTGCGCTTTCGGTCGTTGGGTAGGTACCTGACAGATACGCCATTAGCCCGTGCTGCTCACGCCCGAAGTATTCGCTGGGTAATAATACATCAAATTTAATTAATTGGCCAGCTGTCGTATTTATAGTTACATATCTAACTATAGGGTGTAACTCGAGATGCGGGTAATTGCCATCTAGCGGTTGGCCCGCAGCCGCCGCCGTGAAAAACTCACCCGCGGGCGGCCTGAGACCGCCTCACACCGTGACGGGCGCGCCGAAGTGGCGGGGACAAGGCCTCGGAAGGCAGGGGGTGACTGCGGAGCAGCGTACGGAGGGGTCCGGCGGTGCGTGCGGGC
>JAODKN010000001.1:14767863-14793945 GCA_026774425.1 Petrocephalus zakoni | reverse complement strand
GAGGCGCGCGGCAGCCTGCATTTGAGTGTCGCCACACTGGCGCCTGCAGAGCGTCAGTCCGGGCCGCGCCCGTCCCAGACGCCGGGTACTGCCTGGCATAGGCGGAGAAGGAACGCCGGATTAAAGCGGACAGGCTAATGGCAACATCTAGCGGCTAAAATTGGGTACTACGTCCTGTCAACGGCACGAGTGACTTGTTACTGTTACAGTAATAAGGGAAAATTGACATCTCTTAAATGTCACTTTGACTGAGATTATTTTTTTAACACAGTGCTTAAAATAGTTTGCAAATTAGCTGTACTTTTATTTGTAAGGCTCACAGCATCCTTTTGAGATTTTGTTTGGTCAAGAGGTTTTGCATACTCAAAAACAAAACTATGTTTTTAAGTCTTACATTTTTCAGTAGGGTAAAATATAAAATTCCATGTTTCAGGAAATTAGTGTATAAAATGGATACGATGGCCTCTTAAATAGTGTCGTTTAATACAAAGATGGGTGGTGCAGTAGTTAGCACTGCTGCCCGATACTTAACTTATGCTGCTAAACTGTTTTTCACTGTCTCTGTAATAGTGACAATAATGTCTACCTACTCCTGAGTGTGGGGGTTCAAAGCCAGCCTCTTTGTGCGTGCGTTATGCAGCTTTACTCTCGCAATACAAAGACCTGGTGTCTTTAAATTCTCTATGACACATGACTGTTTCACATATGTGCTAAAAGGGGCTGGCATCCCGTTCGGAGCTTGGGTCCTGTGATGCCTGTTCTAAAGTCCAGGTCACTCCTGTGAGCCTGTACTGGATAAGCAGGTGAAAGATAGATGAATAAAATGCAGTAATACTGCTATAACAGAGAGCTTTTCTGTGATTCTGAGATGTCTACTAACACTTTTTCCTCACATGAACACTGTACTTTTCTTAAAATAAAAAATGTAATGCATTTGTTCTAAATTATAGTCAAAAACTGTGATATTGGTGGGAGATGATTCAGTTTTAGTAATTTAGTTTAGTGATTCTGTAACGATTATCTTCTAGAAACCCGACAGACAGGTGTATAATAAGATAATGGGTTCTCGAAACTAAGGTATCAGTGTGATAAGCATTAAAATCTGTCTGGCTAGTTGGTCATAATAGATACATTTGCTGTGAATTATTTTCCTTGCCAACCAAGCGGACTGTAATATGCAGCATTCAGAAGTCTAATAGGCACACTCTAATGTCTTATGCTTACCAGCTTGTTGTCAAGCTTTTTGGCAAATTGTATAATAACGGACGGATTATGCATTTACTTGCACTGAAAGCTACAGCTTGTCGGTTTAATATTTTGCACTGTAAGATCGCAACGAGGACCCATAGTTGCGGGTTAAACCATTCAAAACTGGGGTTGTATGTATAATGTTATAGTGTGATATAATATTTAAATACTTATTAGTAAGAATTGGCGGCATGAATGGTGTAAGAATTTAATAATAATTAATTATTAAATAAATAGTAGGCCTCTATTTATATTTTCTTAAGTTTATATAATTACTACAATGGTTTATTTCCCCCACAGCTGATCTGATGGTGACGTCTTCGGGACAGGCTAATGGAAGAGGTGTAGCTAGCTAAGTGAGGAAAAAAGATCAAGCTTGTGACAGCAGGGGGAATTTAGTTTTTTAGGAGAACAGTGACATTACCCAGAGGTAACGGCCTTTTAAAATCGCTTCTTTCTTGTGTCCGTCAGATCCCGCGGGCTGTCGAGGGAATGGCGTCACGCCGAGTGCAGTATATAGTGTTACGAGCTAGCGTTAGTTAGCCTGTTAGCCTGCTAGCCTGCTAACTGGTTTGCCAAGGCTGCAGCCGCACCAACAAGTCATTTACCTCAGCTCCTACTTGTCAGAACTTTAAGGAGCGTTTCACTGAGAAAATGCCCCAGTTTTAAAACAACTATTCATTTAGGCAGCCGAGGCTAGTTATGTTGCCCGTAACTTCCCTGTGAACTTAAATTTGTTATAGTACTTGCAGCTAGCTAGCATGCTACTTAGCTACGTTAGCCTGCTATGTAGCTATATAAATGGCTGTGGAAATTGTGCCCATGGGTGGCTGGCGTGAGAACAGCCCCATCGAGACGGGCCAGTCTCCGTTACAAAGGCGGACCACAGTGATTATAGGAGTTGCCCGGTCTCCCCGCAAGGTCGCGGCCGGTGTCTGCGTATGCTCGGTGTTCTCCCTCCGGGCGGTCACTAGCAAGTCTATGAAGTAGTTGTGCATATAGGCTGGTGACTTTGTTCGTATTTTTCTTTATTTTTTAACTACATTTTTAAGCTAGTTTAGTATTCAACACCCAATTTGGTGCCTTAACTCGAAACCAACTTGGTGCATCTGTAGAATTAGGGAATGTAAGCACGCCTTCTCCGTCCTGGGGTTGACGGTCATCCCTTATGGCTCAGGCTCGTTTCCCAAAGAGTTAATTTCGTTTGCGAGATGAATGACAAAGTCATTCTGGGATTTCTTTGACTCTGTAATGCATGACGCAGTGTTTACCGGAGGATATGCACTGCCCAAAACGATGTCTACTATTTACAAGGAGAATGAAATTATTAGGATGAAGAGTAATCATTATGCATTTCAAATTCATCCAGTATTTCTCGCGTGGATTGTTCAAGCAATGGCAAAACCGTCATTATTTTGTTATTGAAAAAGCCCCTCCGTGACTTCTGGGAGGGGGGGGGGGGTAACAGTGTTTTATACTGATGTCAAGTACATAAACACCATATACATCCATTACACACAATGAAATTACAGTTTAGAATTTAATTAGTCGTGAGACTAATAATGCAGGCATATGATGGAGAGAGCTGTGTTTGTTGTATTGTAAAATGTGTATTGCTTATTAATGCATTGAAAATGCCATTTTCATCATTTCACCATTTTCAGATCATACCTGTAAGTATAATATTCATACTGCACTCAGATCTTTTTGACAGTAGAGTACTTGTTAGTGTGAGACCTGCATATGATCTCAAATGACATAAAATGTCTGTGTGCCCCCCAAAGTGTGCAGGATCGGGATACGATGTCCTTAAAGCCACGAGTGGTGGATTTTGATGAAACATGGAACAAGCTTCTGACGACAATCAAGGCTGTGGTGATGCTTGATTATGTCGAGCGTTCCACCTGGAATGACCGCTTCTCGTATCCTGCCTGTGTTTTTGTGGGGCCACATAATGTGAAAATTGAATCGTTGTTATTGCCAGTAACAGAGGTGTGTGTTTAAATGGAAGGATGTGTTATTTGGTTTAGTTAGTATCAGTTGAACTTTGCTAACAAATGCAAATATTGACTGTTGATTTACTGTAATGTAACTCACTTAAAAGGCATGTCATATTTTTACTGTGTTCCCCAGAAGAAGAGCTCTGTTTCCTGCTGCTGTGCACACTGAAATCTCAACAGTTCTGTTCCCTTAACCCATGTGACAGGGACATTTACGCCCTGTGCGTCGCATACCCCGAGCCCCTGGGTGAAAGACTGTACACAGAGACAAAGGTTTTCCTGGAAAACCATGTCCGGCAGTTGTACAAGGTATGCGAATTCATGGTTTTCTGTGACCCGTGCATTGTGTGTCCAGCCTGTCACTAAAGACGGGTGCCGCTAAAGACGGGTGCTTTTTATTTCTAGAAGGTGCTGGAGTCTGAAGAGCAGCTTCTGGTGCTGTACCACCGCTACTGGGAAGAGTACAGCAAGGGAGCCGACTACATGGACTGCTTATACAGGTAAGCAGTGACACTGCTTTTAATTACTGCTTGCTGATTGGGGAGCTTCGCTTGTGTTACAAAGATAAACATCAAGGGAATAGTCTGTATGAGTACCATTATAAAAAGGGCTCTAGATCTTTATGTGCAAAGTAAATCCATAATTTCTCATGGCATGTCAGCTTATTTTTGTGTGAATTTCCACTAAACGTGTAAATGTTGCTATCGCTCAGAGAAGTTTCGATGCTGACTGGACTTGGATTGCATGGTAAACCTTTGCTTCACCTGGGTGTGTTTCCTGGGAATCTCTGTGCTTGGATTTTGTTTACTGAGCTGTGCACCCAACTGTTTAAATGTATAAGTGTATCTGGCAGGATGTTTCGCTAATGTCTGAGGATACATCAGCGCCATCCCTGGAAGCAGACTCCAGCGCTGTCCTTAAGCACTATGCTGTGCTCCTCATTCTTTCCCATGCGCTCGGCATTTTAAGCCCCGCTTCAGCTATTCCATTTCTTCTTCACTAACTTATGAATTCTCACTGAAGTCTGCAGCATCTCTGTTGTACACAGGGCAGGGTAAGCGTATACAGTCCAAATCGTGGTAGCGAGTATTAAGGGTAAATTTATCTTAGGTTAAATCTATACATTTGAACTGTGTACATTTTCATGCCCACTTATGTAATTTGCAATTGATATCTTTCACCAGTCCTTGTTTAGCAAGCTCTATTTTTACATGGGCTTCATGGTTGCTTCATCTGCATGCATTCGTGTGTAGTGCAGGACTACTGCCCCTTTCTAGCAGTCTCCTGTTTGTATTTGTCTTTACTTCTGGTTTTATTTGGCTGTTCTCTCAGCTGATAACCAAGCCGAGCTCTAGGTTATCTGTCATGCTGTGATTCTTTAGGTTGCTCTGTTGATATTGGTTGGCTGGGTTGTTGGCTTGGAAGATAAAAAGCCTTCATTGTTTTATGACTGCGACTCAGTGTGTCACATCTGTAAAATAGCACGCTGCCGGCCTTCCTAGCACGCCGTCGGCCTTCCTAGCACGCCCCGGCTTCTCTTGCTGTGTCTCGCTTTGTGTCGCCATATGTTAAGCCACATACCGATAATATTAGAAAAATGCTATGTCTGCCCTGTTGCCATGGCATCCTGATTGTCTGGCAGTCGGGTGGTAATACTATGATGAGAGTGCAGCAGCCAGAATAAAAGTGGCACACCGGACTGATGTAGTGCTCTGAGATGGTGGGGGTGGTACTTGGGCTGTCTGAGTCCTGCCCACAACCATGAGGTCCCACTGACCACCTCGAGGCCAGTCGCCCCCCCCCCCCCCGTAGCAGCTTCCTGCTCACCAGGCCATGGACCCAGCTGCACACACACTGCAGTTCACCACAGCCTTGCTGGTAGGTGTCGACCCCTCTCTTTCCAGGGGTAACTTTTTTTTTTCTCCCCCCCCCCCCCTCGGCACAGGTACCTCAACACACAGTTCATTAAGAAAAACAAACTGACTGAAGCAGACTTGCAGTACGGCTACGGGGGAGTCGACATGAATGAGCCGCTGATGGAGATTGGCGAGGTGAGGGAGCTCCCCAAGGGGCTCAAGATGTTCATTTTGGTCCTCTGGTCTTGCGTGAGATGACAGTCATGGGGCAGTATTTCTCAGCCCAGACCTCATAGACGCCCCCCAGACAGTTCACATTTTTCCAGCCAATCAGGAACACCAAATACTTGCTACCGGTGTGTTGGGAGCAGGGAGAGATTGTCTGGGGTCCTCAAGGACTGGGATGTGAAACGCTGCCATAGGGACGCTTTGCCATGTGCTATGTGGCCAGCGGGTTGCTCCAAAGCTGCGCCCCTCAGTATTATGAACGGAAGCGCCCTGTGTCTGAATAGCTGATTTTGCACCCTGCAAAAGCTAAAGACTTCTGTTCATCCCCAGCTGGCGCTCGACATGTGGAGGAAATTGATGATCGAGCCCCTGCAGGCCGTCTTGATCCGGATGTTGCTGAACGAAATTAAGAAGTAGGTGTTGTTTGTTGGGGAGTTTTCCAGTGTAATTCACAACTTCACACAGATGCAGCAGCACTACAGCGTGTGCTGTGATTGTGATGGAATTTTCATCATAGGGGTCGGCCGTGGACACCGTGCAGGGGTGCTGCCATGCAACACCTAAAAATGTATTACAATGCAGAGGCTCTGCGCAGTGACACAAGTGAACCTTGATCGTTCAGTGGCAAGGAAAATAGTTGCATGAGATCAGAAAGTAGTTGGACCTAAGATTGTATATCAACACCTTTTCTACGCTCTACAATCAGAATCATAATGATAATGGGTAGCAGATTCGGGGTCTGGTTGACTGTGAAAGTCCAGAAAAACCAGCATTTATATGATTCCTCGCTAGGTGTATGTGCCCAGTATATGTTTTTGCATCAGTATTATTATTTTGATTTTTTTTTTTTTTTTTAGTTTTCATATTATTTATTTTCACTTGAAATCTAGTTTAATTTTATTTTTTGGTGTGATCTCATTAGTTTTTATTTTAAAGATCTATTTTATTTTAAAGATCTATTTAGTTATTTTACTTTAGGTTTTAGTAATTTTATTTCTAGGTATAGACTGAAAGTTGTAGGACTTTGTTGGCTTTTATAAAGTGTCGAGACGTAATGCCATTGGCTGTTTCTATAGTTCAGGTGCGCTGCACGAGATAGTGAGAGATAAATCATTAGCTAAATAGTATTTAAAAACGGTAATGGGAATTATTTGACATTTTGTTTTTATCTTATTTTAGTTGGTTTGGAAGGAGTATTTATCCTCTCTTGTTTGTAGTTGTTATTTTCATATTTTATTAGTTTATGGAAATGTTTTTGCTAATGAGAATAACCCTGCTTACATGTGTACGAGTAGTTTCCATAAAATTCTCACTTATCCTTATAACGCATTCCCCACATCATATATTCCCCACTTTTTACAGCAGCTTTGCTCAGCAGTGCCGCCCTCGGCATAGAGCCAATGTGTGCTGTTGCATGCCCCGTTGGCGCGAGAAGTACAAACATTCAGGACCGTCCGGCACTGCCTCGCGCGTGCCGCGGTGCGTCTGCTTTCGCATGAAATGAAAACCAGCCCTTAATCAGACGCCTTTCTTGTATCAAAGCCATCACCTATGTGTGCTTTATCTGTTCCAGTGCGGGCCGTGCTTCATGAGCAGAGACAGATCCACAGTCACTGATACACCCTTTACCCACTACGAATGTCCTTTTGAACAATGTAGCATCATGACATAACGTAATGGCTGGTTCTCTGTCCAACTTGCAGTGACCGCTGTGGAGAGGACCCGAATCAGAAAGTAATCCATGGGGTTATAAACTCCTTTGTTCATGTTGAACAGTACAAGAAAAAGTTTCCTCTTAAGGTGGGTGCATGAGAAACCAGTAATGTATTTTTGTAGTGGACCATGGAGCTTTCTGCTTATTAGTGTGTGGACTGGCAGTTCCCCCTCCCCCCCCCTCCCCAAGTCTGTGCCCCACCTTATTTCATTTGTCCCAGGATGGACTCCAGTCTCATGCTGTTGGATGAGCTGACAGGGAAGATGGATGAATGGATGTGTTAAATTGCTAAAGCAAATGTGATTAGAAAAAGTGTCTCTTTGTTGTTTCCCCCCTCTAGTTTTATCAGGAAATCTTCGAGGGGCCGTTTCTGACGAAAACAGGTGAATATTACAAACAAGAAGCTTCTAATCTGCTGCAGGAATCGACATGCTCACAGTACATGGAAAAGGTGAGGGTCTGTTTCCGGGGTTCGCTGCTGTGGGGTCAGCCCTTTGCCCTGGTGCATTATGGGGTAAAGAGTGCATTGCTCTGTTGCGCCATGGGGGGCAGCCTTGAAATGGGACGAATGTTTTGGGCTTTGGTTCTATTTCCGTCCTGATTGTCCTCTTCCCTTGTTCTTGGGGTTGGTGCTACATCAGCTGTAAAACCCTTGTGGTGAAACAAAGCAGATTTCCTGCCTGGAAGCTTACGGCCCCGGATCAGGTCTATAGTATGGAGCTGATGGCGCACGCGGCCAGCCAGCCAGCCGCTGTTACCCCGTGGTCCCGCAGAGCCGCGGGCTGTCATGCAGTCAGGGGGGATTTCTCGCTGGCCCTCGTGCTCACCAGCCTCTGCCAAGCCAGGGCCACGGGGTCATGTTTCTGCTGAGGTGTGGAGGAAGCAGGTTGGCTAGCCATGGATGGATTGATGTCTTCTGTCAGCTTGCTGGATAGCAGCAGTCAGCGGAGGGCATGTAAACATGGCGTTTTTATTGCACCTCTGATACGGTATCTTGGCAGTTTAGCCTTAAAGCGCTGTCAGGTCCTGGCATGGAATTGCGCTGCCGGTCGCCCACGTTGCCATGCCAGCCGAGGTGACTGCCGCCCTCCATTTGGCTGCAGGTCTTAGGCCGGCTGAAGGACGAGGAGGTGCGCTGCAGGAAGTATCTGCACCCGAGCTCCTACGCCAAGGTGATCCACGAGTGCCAACAGAGAATGGTGGCCGACCACCTGCAGTTCCTGCACGGGGAGTGCCAGGGCATCGTGCGGCAGGAGAAACGGGACGGTCAGTATGTTACGCTGAGGAGCAACACACACACACAAACGATAGTGAAGCTTGGGGTCTGGTCACCAGGTCAGGACATGTGGTGCCCCTGGAGGCTTTATTGCGGGGTTAAGGGCCTTGTTGAAGTCCGGCGTAGAGGTAACGTTTCTGCCAAGAATGGGATTGAAACTGCTGACCTTCAAAGCATAAGCCACAACTGGCTTATTAGGGTCAATTTTTTACTGAAGCGGTGAGGTTACACCCGGCAAGACAGACGGTGATGATCTCCTCCTTGGGCGTTACCCCAGTTGTCGCTCGCGTGGTTAGCATCAGCGTGTGTACTAACATCTCACCTCTGACACCCCCCTCCCCCACAGACATGGCGAACATGTACACCCTGCTCCGTGCCGTCTCCAATGGCCTGCCCCACATGATCCACGAGCTGCAGATCCACATCCACGACGAGGGCCTCAGAGCTACCAGTAACCTCTCTCAGGAAAATGTGAGTCTCCTGGTGGGCCGTACTGCAGTCCAGACGCTGGGGAGCCACCTTGGGGGCACTGCTTGACCTTTAACCTTTTTGTCTGTTATAATTTGTCGTTTCTTAGATGCCAACCCAGTTTGTGGAGTCTGTGTTAGAGGTTCACGGTAAATTCGTCCTGCTCATTAATACCGTCCTGAACGGCGATCAGCACTTCATGAGTGCCCTTGATAAGGTGAGGCCAGCCATAGCGCATTCTCACCACTAGATGGTGACAGAGGCTTTTTACCCTGGTGAAAATACTGATCAGGCAGAGTTATCGGTTTTGGAATGTGGTTTTCCTGATGATTCTGACTTGTTTAATTTATCCCAAAGGAAATTCTTAACTTTCAGTACAGTGGTGAAAAAGCTAAGAAATGTTAAGTCTGTTAAAAGGTTTTTATCATATCTATATAATAGTCTTTTTGTGTGTTTCTAGGCTTTGACATCAGTGGTCAACTACAGGGAGCCAAAGTCTATCTGTAAAGCCCCAGAACTGGTAAGGGCATACAACTTGGATGTCCCCCTCCACCCCCAGACATGCATTAGTCTCTCTGCTTAGGTACAGCTTGTGCCCTCGCTGGCTGTTTGACAGCCAGCGTCGTGCCATGACCCGCCCTCTTACAAGAATCGGCACAATGTGAACGTGGCCCGCGCTCTGACGGAGCCTCCATTTTCCCGTGCCCCCCGGCACACAGCTCGCTAAGTACTGCGACAGCCTGCTGAAGAAGTCCGCCAAGGGCATGACAGAGAACGAGGTGGAGGACAAGCTGAGCAGCTTCATCACAGTCTTCAAGTACATCGACGACAAGGACGTCTTTCAGAAGGTGAGCGCCTGGCCCTGCCGCACCCTCTCGCGTATCTCTGTGCCCGAGCCCCGCTGGGTCCACGGGGCCGTCAGCTTAACCAGCGGAGTAACCCGGCAGCTGGGATTGGGTGACAGCATGACTGTGGGTCATCAGAAGCTGCAGGGCAGGAGAGTCTCCTACAAACCATCTGCAAGAGGCTGCTGAATCCCCCACTGATTCTTCTTCCTTCATGCTGCAGTTCTACGCAAGAATGTTGGCCAAGAGATTAATACACGGGCTGTCCTTGTCCATGGACTCGGAGGAGGCCATGATAAACAAACTCAAGGTAAAGTCATGTCTAGTCAGATATCACCCATATGCAGGTACCGACTGTCCTCGACTTATGTCTCGGTTCTCTTCCAGCAAATGGGTCGAATGTTGAAATGGACATATCTCAGAATACGATAATTGCACTTTTAGGTGTGACAGTGAGCATGTCTGGTCACCCATTAGTGAGGTGATGTCATGTTGGATTGGTGTCCCAAAAGGGCATGTTACTGCCGGTTGCTGAAATGAACGTAATGCTACCATTGCCCCCTGTCACTATGTGTCATCTTATCCCTCATCTCAGCAAGCGTGCGGGTATGAGTTCACCAGCAAGCTGCACCGCATGTACACTGACATGAGTGTCAGCGCCGACCTCAACAACAAGTTCAACAACTTCATCAAGACACAGGAGACTGCAGTGGACCTCGGGATCAGTTTCCAGATATACGTGCTGCAGGTGAGACCAGCTCTGAGCCGTCTGAAAGGAAGCTTCCACAAGGGCTTTCAACATTTAACTTTCTCTGCTGCACTTAATGAAATGCACCATTAGTGTTTATAACGACAGCGTTTTAAGTGCACTGCATGTTGCCTTCACACCTTGGCCTTCTGCAAGGTTGCCCAGAAACTGTTTATTAAATTGACTGAAAAAGCCGAATCCCTTTGGGGCAAAAAGCATGCAGGCTTTACACGTGTTTGTTCTGTAATTTAATGTTGGTTTTTATGGGTCGCTTACAGCTATGAGTGTACTCATATCTAGTCAAACACGGCAGTTAAGTGTAATGCATGTCATCCGAGTGCTAAGGAGGATCAGGCTGGTTCCCGTTTTATCATCTGCGATTTCCTGCAAAGTTGACACACAGATTTTCGAAAAGAAAAAAATTTCCAGGGCAGGGACAGTACTGACTCGGCATGTGTAAATACAGAGATTTAAGATCCCATGTGCAGCTGTAGCAGATAAGTATACAAAGTCTACCTGCCATTATCATGAGGACAGTGGTCTGCTGGCATGAAGATGGGCACCTAGCATGCGAATCCATCAGAATTGATCTTGGCCATTCTGAGCTTGGCCTGAAAGGTAGAAGAAAGGTGCTGTTTATTAGCTTGTAATTGCCCCCATCCCCCCCCCCCCCCCGGATTCCTTCTGAGGTGAGCACTCGGTGGTCAGCCCTGTTCGTGCTCTGATTACAGGCTGGTGCCTGGCCCCTCACACATGTTCCCACCTCCACCTTTGCCATCCCCCAGGAACTGGAGAAGAGCGTCCAAATGGTGAGTCACCAGCAGAGGGCGCAGTTGGGTAGACTGCGTGGCTTTTCAGTTTGTATACGCATGTTGCGATATTTGCTTTTAGTCATGCTTATGTTTCTGCACATGCACAATTTCATTTGGCCACCGGTAATACTGCCATGTGATGTGCAATGGCTGAAGACTATAGACTGTGTTGCAGTCATTCTCTGTGGCTTATATGTGATGGTGCGTATCTCCTCTTGGCAGTTCGAACTGTTTTACAGCCAACACTTCAGCGGAAGGAAGTTAACCTGGCTGCATTACCTCTGCACAGGTACGAGGGTGTGGCCCACGTCGCCACCATTAACAACCCAAGCCAACATATCATGCAATGCAACAACGTTCACCTTGAACCTGCCGCTGCTTTCCATTAAAGAGGCATTAAATGACAAAGCCAAGTCTCAGCTGGACTTCCATTCTGGAAATATCATTCTGCACTACAGAGCTTTTCTACACCCGACTGTATGCTTGTAAATGAAACCCTAAGCTGGGTTATATGCATCCAGGTGCCATGTGAATTTACAGTTTATAACTCCATTTTACCTTTGGGGAAAAAGTCCTTTGTCAACAAACTCTTGTTTGTCTAGCTGATTGTGGTGTGCTAAGTCATGTGCGGGTGACTGATTGCTAATGAAAAGGACCTGATTGTAACTCAACACAATTTGAATGTGAATTTTTCCTCGGCTAAATTCCCATTGCCAAAGGACAACGGGTGCAATACGGCATATACAGTCAGCCCCTGAACGTGATGGTCCATGGTGGTCATGTGACTAGACATTTTCCTGATGTCATGATGGGCATCTGCAGGGAGCTGCGACTATCTCCCACTCCGAAGTTGGAGAGCTGTCATTGCCACACTAATCTGTGAAATCAGAGAGCGCCACAGTTGTTTTGATATGCCAGACGCCAACATAGACCTTGTGCAATATGACACTTTGAGAAGGTCCTGCGTGGATATTTCCATAGAAACACTGCAGATAGAGTCAAGGCTTGTAGAGACGCTAGCCTTTGGTTAATGTAGATGTACAAGTTTTGACTTTGGAAATACATAGTCAACCCTTTTTCAGACATTGTGTTAGTGTCGAATACAATAATGCCAGTAAAACTAGGCATTTTTACTTAAGTGTGGAGGAAACCAGGGGTTCAAAAGCATGACCTACACCGGTCAAAACCCTCCACTCACTCTGCTCTCTTTCTCTCTCTCCTGTCCCACAGGGGAAGTGAAGATGAATTATCTGTCAAAGCCCTATGTAGCCATGGTCACCACGTACCAGATGGCCATACTGCTGGCCTTCAACAACGGTGAGACGGTGGGTTACCGGGAGCTGCAGGACAGCACGCAGATGAGCGAAAAGGAGCTGGTGAAGACTATCAAGTCCTTGTTGGATGTCAAGATGATCAGCCACGACTCGGGAAAGGTGGGCTTGCTTGGTGTCTGTGGGTGTTAGCAGGTGTTCAGGGAGTGTTCAGCTCGTTTAGCGCTGGCTTTCTACCTCGCTCATCCATATCTGGCTAATAATTAGCAACTAGCATCGATAGCCATTGCTTGAGTGGCAAGGCTGTTCTGCCTTGCTTATGGCTTGTAACTGTGGCGCTGTCTCTGAGTGAGCTGTTTACCATTTTCTCTTCTGCCTACAGGAAGACATTGAGACAGAATCCACGTTCTCACTAAATATGACCTTCACCAGTAAACGAACAAAGTTCAAAATCACAACCTCCATGCAAAAGGACACCCCACAGGTAGAGGCTGTACACCTCGACATTTGCTCCCTTGTTAAGTCTGTCCCACTCGGCTAAGAATGCTAAGAATTGTGACCTGTGAGGATAAAATGAAGAACATCAGGAGGGTTAATGCCCAGCTGTCCGTACAGGAAATGGAGCAGACCAGGAGTGCTGTGGACGAGGACCGGAAGATGTATTTGCAAGCTGCTATCGTCAGAATCATGAAAGCACGCAAAGTCCTACGACACAACACACTAATACAGGAGGTGAATGAGTATATCCTGTGTAATATTTTAAATGTGTATGCATATGAGAACATGAATGTACAGTGCAGCATGGTGGAGTAGAGAGAGGCTCTGTCCCAACTGCCTGGGGACTTTCCCTGGGAGCAGTGACCTTTGGGTCAGCCCATGGGGTCACTCCCTCCTGTGATCACAGGAGCTCTTTGGTATGATTTGGGCCCAACTCAGAGTAAAGGGGCAGCAGCCCGGGTCTGTGCTTTTCAGAGACCCAGATGTACATGTTCAAAATTAAGAGACTGTCTCTGTGACGATTGGCCTCATGTTGTATGGTGAGTGAAAATCCACCAGTTTGCACTGTTAGTTATGCAGTGGACTTCATGCCTTAGAACCCAGTTTTCTGACACGGGCCCACTGTGCCGGCAGGTCATCAACCAGTCGAAGGCCCGGTTCAATCCCAGCATCAGCATGATCAAGAAGTGCATCGAGGTTCTCATCGACAAGCAGTACATCGAGCGGAGTCAGAGCTCAGCGGACGAGTACAGCTATGTGGCATGATGCTGGAAGCACCCAGCGGGTATCACTATAATAACTATTATTAATTCTCTGTCACTGTCTCGTGTGCTCCTGTGGGACGAAACGGAGCTGTGCCTCCACATAAAGGATCGTTTCGGTGAGTCGCAAGACACCCCCACCCCACCTTTCGCCCCGGAAAAAAAGAGAATTTTTTTACGCTGTTTACAACCTCACCAGTGCCACGCCGAGCGCGCGTCAGTAGAAAATGCCTGCAGCTGAGTGAGCGCTGGAGCCGGTGTTGCGTTTTTAGCTACATAAAAAACAAACGACAAAAAATGCCCAAAAATGCCACACGGGTCTGGAGCCGCTGCTGTACTAGCGGCCCAGCAGCCACCAGGTGGAGACCATGCTTTCCTTTCTCAGCGTTTGCGGTTGTTGTGGTATTTTTTAAATGTATCTAAAGTAAAACAAACAAAAGTGATATACCAATAACTGTATTTACTTCAAGATGTAAACAACAAAAAAAACGATCCTGCTGCTTGTCAAATAAATGAATAAAACAGCGAATTTTTTTTATTACTTTGTATGTGTCGTCGCAGAATGGTGCGTGTGGCTGGGGCTTTTGATTGTGTTTCTGTTTGAAACGTGTGTTAATTATGAGGGTCGTGCTGATTCTGATCCGATATGATAGGTTGTTTGGGGACAAAAACGAACGTGAATCGATGACACGAACAGAACACATTTTGTTGTGGTGCCTGTCACTTGTATCTTTACTACAAACTCCATTTGCACGGCTCTTGTGTTATTACCGTTCAATATTTTACAGAATTAACATTAAAGTTATTAATGTAAAGCTGACTTCGTTTTGGGCTGAAGAAACTTTGTTCGTTGGTCTTATTCATCGTCTGCTCTCATTTAGTGTTAACTGATGGATGTTACCCACTTAAAGTTTCAGGATAATTGCGTCAAGAAAGGTGGTTCCTAAATAAATGACTAGAGGACTCTGATCAATTTGATAAATTCTCTGGTGACATTCCATTTTAAATCAGATTACATATGTTATGGTAATTGGGGGAAAAAAAGCGTTTGGGTTCAGTTTTGCTTTCGATTTGAAATGCAAACAGGCAAATTAAATCTGAAGTGTATATCCAGAACCAAGGGAAAACTGCCATGCTTCCATGTGATATGTTGCCATATCAGCCCCTGTGGAATCTGGATGGGTTGTATCATCTTTTGGTTAGGCATAGCGTGATAAACATCAAAGTGAACCCACTCTATTTACAGAGACTGCTCAAATGCATGACTGCATGAACATTCAACGCTGCCCGTCAATACTTGTTTGATGCAGAAACGGTCTAATCTGAAGGATGCTTGTTCTGCAGCTGGCTTCTTTGAGCTTGTAAACATCCCACATTAACATGTCTTTGTGAATTATTCCGCGAAACAATGGAAATCTCTTTCTTTCGGCATATCGCATCACTTCCCCAACTAAATTGCCTCAACGACGTTTCCATGGCAGCGTCCAGCTGTGAGTGGGTTCACGGCGCTCCCGATGCAACGAGAAAAAGCCAGGCTTGCCGCGTTCAGCTCGTCGAATCACGCTGAAGGATTATTTTGGACTCGGAAGTCAAATAATGGATTACAGAAGAAATGTTACATTTAGTCTGGGAAAATAACCTCCTGTCAAGGTCAGTGTGACAGTGGTCTAAATGTTGAAGAACCTGGGATTTCTTTCATTTAACCCTGGAAGTAGTTTTGGCATATGCTAAGACATCAGCATTTCACAGTGGATCATTACATGAGACCGTCTGAGATTCAGGGCAGTAATGACCTCAACCTCATCAAATGTTTATGGGGGCACTTGACAACAGTGAAAGCCAAGCATTCAGTAACATCACAAGATGCTCTTTAGAACAGCCTGGAATCATGCTGGGGCAATATGGATCATCAGGTTTCGCACAAACTTGTGGAGTCGTCGCTCGATTGAACTCTATTGTCATTGAAGAAAAAAGGGGAATATCAAATACTAAAAGATTCGAAATTAGAATTTTTACAATGATTCAACTAATCAACATTGTGCTAATATAATTTGTAATAATTCCACATTTAATTAGAGAAGAATGCAAAGAGACCACTGGACCCTACTGTATATGCCTGGGTATTATTCTGGTTGGGAAGGTACCCGTTTTGTGGGGCCACCTCGCTTTGTTCCTCATTAACGCCGCTACTCGGGCAGCCCGGTGGGGATGTCACAGTGACTGCAGCACCAGCTGGGCCGGTTCCCGATGGAGTGGGCGTTGGCTGCTCCCTGCTAATTTCGCTCTGCTGCACAGTTGCTGCGCGCTGCCCTATTATCTGGGCCTGAATGCACTGTAGCAGAGCTTCTGATTCGTATTTGGAAAGATTAGATTCCACCATGCGCTCATAGGCCCTTCAGGCTGCTCCTGGTTTCCACTTTCTCCCAGGGGGTGTAGGAACAGCCCTCAATAGTATAGCATCATATTGTTACCTTTTTAGAGAAGTAAAACAGTTGGTCATTGACTGTTCTTAGGGTAATATATTACATTTTTTATTTCACAAATCAATGGTCAGAGACGTGCCTAAACCAAATGAATGCTGAGCCTTGTTCAAATCACAAGAGGGCAAAGGAAAAAGCCCCCCTAAGTACCACGGAGCTTAGCCTGCTATCTTATCAGCCGTGATCGGGGGACCTCACAGTGGGTTTTCTTATTCATGGGGTTATGTATGTGGCCTACTGGGTTAAGATGCTGGCTCTGTGATTGGAAGGGCACTGGTTCAAATCCCAGGTTCAGCAGAGCGATTTCATTCTCAGGCCCCTGAGTAAGGTCTCCAACTGGCAACTGCTCGATCAGAGACTGTCTGACCCTGCTTTCTCAAAAGTCTGTGGTTGCCTTCAATAAAAGCATCTGCTAAATAAGTGTAATGTCTCCTTTGCGGTATGCATAGAAGGCACGAGGATTAATGACTGACACCTTTCCTGTGGAGAAAACTAAGTCATTGTGACACACGGGGTGGGATTGTTGATTTTTCTTGTTTGGTCCTAAGTGAGTTCATCCAGGAATTCATCAACAATCCCAGCCACACTGTGGTTTGTAGACTCACCCTTTCTAAAAGAGCATTTTCTTAAGGAACAGTCCGTGGGATGATGTTTACTGTGTCAGTCCTGCCCAGTTTGAAATGCCTACGTTTGGTCTGCAAACAGGTGAGAAGTGCCCCCCCCCCCCGATAAACCATGACAATCCCACCCCTGCAGGGGCAAACCGACAACCTGAGGGCTTTCCTGCGGCTCCCCTAGTGATGGCGCCCTTCCCAGGTGAAAGCTGTGCTCTGAGTTACAACCAAAAAATAACAGTAATACTAACTACAAGCTGAGACAGGATTCACTCTTCCCCATCTCACTGTGAGGCAGCTTGACTGCACAGTGTGGAAAAGCAGGTGCCCCATGGTCCATGGTTGAGGGTTCAAATCTAGCCCCAGCTCTATGTGCATATATTGTATAAAGCTTTTTTCTGGATTAAATTAATTTAAGTACTTTTCTTGATCGTCCAATAGCAGATGCCATCCTGGGACTTAATCCAGCAACCACTGCATTATGAAACTGTCTTCTGACCTGCAGGTTGCTTGTCCCAATGAGGGCACAAAATCCAACTTACTCCAAGGAAATATCTGGCCATGTAAAGCCGCTTTTGGTGAAAGTCCTGACCCACATCTTCGGAGGGGAGCCACCATCCACTGACACTTAGAGTTGAGGAGTGGAGCAGATGTGTGGCTAGACATCGGGACAAAGTAGGAGTATAATAAAAATTCACAAAAGATAAGCACCATTACTCAGCCCTGCAGAGGCAGGACATTTTAATATAAGTGCAGGCTTCGCTACATTTGACAGAATCTTAAAATAATGACATGCGTTATTGAGCTTTAGGACAGAAATGTGATTCTCTGTCGAATTAAGGTTATATCTGAGGAGGAGGACTCTTGAGAATGTCACAGGTTATAACTGTGTTTCGGAAAATCCTACTCCGGCCTGTCAGACGTGCAGTGTAGTATGAAAGACAGTTTTTAACTTCTAGAAAGAGAGGGGGGGATCACGGTTCGTTGCGCAGATCTCGATAAAATATCAACAACTGAGGCGACGTTTCATTTTCATACTCATATTTACGGCGCACGTCCACGCCGTTAATCCGCAGATGGAGCGGTAAGTGCCTGTGATCGGCCCCCGGAGACGGTGACACATGGTTTCGTGTCCCGACCTGCCCGCCCTCCTTCCCTCCCTCCCTAAGCTCGGCGCTTCCCTGTCCCTGCGTGTCGGGAGGCAGTACCGGCCGTGACCAGGGCGGGGAGACGCCGACCGCCGGCTCGGAGCACGGAGTCCGGAGTACGGTGACAAACAGGTGGTCAGAAGCGCTCGCTTAAAGCAGCCCCCGGCATGGGGAAGAGGTGAAGGATCCCGCCGTGCCCCACCGCTCCGAAGACGCCGTAGACCTTTAATGCGCAGCGGAGCGGCGCCGAAGGTGCCCGTCCGCCTCTAGGGTTTCGGTACGGACCGCATCGGAAAGTAAGACATGAAAGTGACAGTGTGCTTCGGGAGGACCCGGGTGGTGGTTCCGTGCGGAGATGGGAATATCAAAGTGCAGAGCCTGATCCAGCAAGCGGCCATGCGCTACAGGAAGGCGATCGCCAAGGTAAGCGCACGTCTGCTCGCCTGCTTTCAGCCGAAAGTGTACGGCGACCCGGGGACTGGTGCGGCGAACTCAACATGGCGCTTTTCTGGGAGTAAGGAGGAGGGGGCATCTTAAATGCACGTATTGTTTACATGCACCGAGTTTCCTTCGGTTACAGTGTGTCCGATTGGCCGCCGGCGTTATAAAGTATCGCCCGATCCGGTTTTATTCCTACCGCCGCCCCCAGGACTCTTACGGGTGAAACTTCCCAGCTTCTCCCTCCCGTGGCAGCGCTGCCAGCCAAGCGAAACTAAACTGGAAACGGCCGAATGGTGCCTAAACTGTGCATATAGTGCCGGCATGGCCATGCAGAGCCCCCCCGCTCAGACCCCCCGATGTGCTATCGCCGGGATACGGCCGCCGCTCCGGCCGGGGCGCCCGTCAGACAGCCCGCACCCCAGGGCTTTATCCAGGGCGTTTAATGACGGATCCGCGCACACTGCTCTCACTTAACAGATGCCTGCTGCTTTCCTTTCTTTTATAACATAACCACCCTAAACCTTTTACCTGCTGCCTGCTGCTTTGTTCCCCTGGATAAACTAGTTAGCTAACTAGTTGTGAGGGGAAGGGCGAGCCGGCGCGGTGCTTTCTCCTTTTATTACACTAAAATGTAAAAGCGGCATTAAAGTGGCGCTTTCTCCTGCCGGGTAAGCTGGTTACAGTAACCGGGTGGGTAGTGAGGGGCCAGGCCAGCTGCGTCGGCGCTGTCTCCCTTTATTCTATTAAAAGTGAGTAAAAGCTGTGATTGTGCGCGTTGGTGGCGCTGAAGTGGGGCTTTTCCTCCGTAAAGGTGTAAGTGAGGGATGAGCTCCAGGCGCACCAGGCCCCGCAGGACGGGCAGGGAGACCTGCGTGTTTTGCAATCGCTGGGAAAAAAAACGTGCAACTTTTTATAACGTTTGATATTTACGCGTTATAAAAAGTTACTTTGCCGGCGTCGGAAACGTGGCTTTAAGTAGCTGTACGCTTTTAATAAGCGCGCCGTCCAGCGTTCGCGTGGCTCAATTAAGACCAAGCGGCCGCTAAAAGCACTTCAATACTTTTTATAAGGTGTTATTCATAACGATGCAGTACAGTAATGAGTACTGAGTTTGCTGCTTTAATATAAACCGGTCGCCGGCGAGGAATAAAGAGTTATTGAGAGTTATTAAGAGTAATTTTGATGGGTGAAGTCAGTCTTGGGTCGTTGCAGTGGTGGTTCACCTCCATAAAGATCATAAAAATAAAACATTTATATGAAACTTGGGAACGCGGTCTGTTCGTTATTAAGACGTGTGGTCTTTAAAAACACAAAGCAAATGTGCAAATTTGATCGAAATTCAACATATATTACCATAAATACATTCCGAATTTAACAATAAACGAGACGCTGTTATGTCATTGGAATCCACCCTGCCCTAACCTCCATGTTAAGGGTTTCTGTGGATTTAAAATAGTGCTACATTAAACTGTGAGAGGCTTGTGGAGTTTATTCCAGTGTAAATAGGTTACCTTACGTTACCTGATGCAGTCACAGCCATTCACGCTACATGTAATTAGAAATGTTTGTTTCAGTAATAAGGATTTCCTGAATGAGTGGCTGGTTTGTTTTCCTGTGTTTATTTTAGTGGTCGTCTTTAGGTCTGGTCAGTGCCCTTAAACGACCGTTTATACTTTAGATGTTTGGGCGATTTCAGTGTTGCGGAGTATCATTTATGTCATTTACTTTGGGGCTAATAAAACTGGCAAATAAAGATTCTTTTTAAAGATTTCCTAAATAGAAATGCAATGAAAGTGTACAGTCCTTTACTAAATCCTTATCATCGGAATCCAAACACTGGTGCAGAAGTCACACCGCTCTGTGCGGATGTGTAGCATCCTTAGTGTGAAATACCCTTTGGCAGACAACCTGCCAGTACCGCAGTTTAAAGCCTCACTAAAACGAATGCATTGCCCTTCTTGCTGCTAGGAGACTTTCCCTGAGGCACATTTAGTCAAAATAAGTCTAATAAGTAAGCAGCACTATTTTGGGACCGTGAACCTTGGGTTTCTTTGTCTGTGTGCTGGGGCGTCAGGCTTGTGCTTATCCTCGCGCTGAGAGATGGTGCAGGCCCTGTTAAAGGGGCTGTGTGAATCCACACGCCCTCCCGGTGCCAGAATCTGTCACTTCCCACTGCTTCAGCAGAATGCCGGCGGCCTGTCCATCGATTGCTGGGGGTGCGGGCATTCCCGGCGGCACTTTGAGTCCTTTGCTGTCCTCATGGGGGTTTCTTCCTGCCCGCCTACACTGCTAGGGGGTGGGAGGGATCAGAGTGTGTGCAGACAGGATTGCCTGTGCCCTGTTGCCTTTAATTGATTTATGAATCTACTGATTCATTAACAAATTATCTTCTGCACCCCGTTCATTCTCTGGCTGAAACTTAAAGCCCCTTACATCTCTTGCATCATCAGGCAGCTTTGATCTTACCCCATGTGCCAGTGTGAGAGGAACCAAATTTAGTCGAGTGGATGATGAAAACCCTGCTTGTACTAACCATGATTTTCAGATGCCGTCATTTTGCGGCCCAGCTGGATGTTCTTTTCCAAAGCTGCGTATGAACGTGCTTGTTTGCTCAGCTGGATTCTCCGGAGAAATCCCTCTTTGATACCTCCTTGTAAGCTGGGTCCTAAACCTCCGTGCACCGAGCGGGCAGTTTCTCGGGGGTGTGTGTGTGAGGTGTGTCAGCTACTTTGAGCTGTCCAGCTCTGGGGCATGCCACCTTCACTGCCCTGTGTGAGCTCAAACTTTGCTCATGCCAGTCAGTGCTTAATGTAGCTCACTATTCTGTGGTGTTACCCATTTAAGGACTGTTCTTTCTGTGAAAATAGCAGGTATCGTAGCCCATTTCAGGCAGATACGTTGGTCTAAAGCTGATTCAGATACACTGTACATACTTTTAACATAAATTATGTATAAAGTGTCTGAGTGTTTTATTTATTTTTGGGTGAGTTGAGTGGGTTATTTTTAAATGGGCACTGTAACACTGTTAATTATGCTTATGGTCTGTCCCTTGCTAGTTACTATCTCCTTAGTACCCTTGTGAAGGAGGAGGTGCATGAACATCAGCGCGTGCTGGACCACACCTAGCTTGTGTGAGGTGCCGGTCCAGGAAGATCTGTAATTATTGTGGGATGACTCAGGAGGACTAAAATGGGCTCTGCTGGTCTTGCACGTCTCCTGTTTGTCAATAATCGTGTAACAGAAGGATGATTGTGCCCAGTGTATCCTTGCCGCGGGTGAAACGTTCACGTGTATCACTCAGTCTGGTCGTGATCTCCCTTCATCAGCTGTCGAGAACCTCAGTGGCTCGACTTCAGGGCTCCTAAGGGAAAAGTTCACTAGGCACAATTTTTTCAGTGAACAGTCAGAAGCCCTTGAAGATTTTTTAAATTTTATTTATTTATTTATTTTTAAGACTTTGATTTCAGAGGTTGAAATGGGTACATCTGTCTATAAATGTCAGCCCTGATTAAGATTATATGAGCAAGTATATAAATCCATTTACACGAAACCCCCTAAGGACATCTAACAGATTGCTGATAGACTCAACGCACATCATCTTTACACTGGAGTGTAAATTCTTCAGCCCGCAGCCCTGAGCACTCCACCAAGTGATGCCCTGGGTCTTCTAAAGGTTCTGGAAATGCAGCCGGTGAGGCGAGGTGACAAGGTTTCACCAGGCACTTAAAAAAAATAAATAAAGCTTGGCAACGCTGAGTTCTCTTCTTGCCAGGTTATCCTTCTACCTTCTGCCAGATGATGGCTTCTTCATGAGGTGGTGTCAGTAGTGTCTGCTGACACTTGCTGTAGACGCATCTGACTCTGCCCCCCTGGGGGGACATGGCGTATGTCCAAACGGGCCGTATCGATCCTCCCCTGATACGCCATTCCTGCATCCGCTGTCATCCCTCTAAGACGTCCTGACCAGGGCTTTTCAGGGCCGAGTCGGAGGCCTGCTGCACTTCGACATCGTCATGCCACTAGGGGGCGTCTCCTGGCACCGACTACGCCGCGGGACGGAGAAGCACCACGACACGTCCATGCAGCGCTCCGCTCAGCCTTAACGCCTAGCTGCTGACCGTGTGCAGGTCTGCATAGGCATAACCATTCGCCAGATCATGCAAAGCTCGTCACACCCGCAAGTGCTGCTTCCACACTCCGCCTATACTCCACCCACCCCCCACGCATACACTGACCATTTAAATACCCCTTCCCTTGTGGTGGTGCCCCCTCATTTGGGTAGGCTTGCTTTAGTGTTTATGGGCCTTTTCACTGTTGTGCCCCCCCATAATCAACCAGCATGTTTTTGTGGCAGGCTGGGAGACTGGAAGCCAGCACCTGTTTAATGTTTTAATACTCTGGGGGCCTTGGTCCATGCTCAGAATGCTCCCGTTCCCACCTGCTGGACCCTCATGCTCCTCCAGCCGGGCCATTCGGCTCTGTAGGGTTTTGCTCCCTCTTTCTCTGACTCTTATTTCCCGACTCTGACCGTTGCCGTAACGGTACTTTGAGTGGCGGGCGTCTCAATGCCTGTTTTTTTCCCCACCTAATAATGGCTTGCTACCAGTTTACCCAGAATAAATTATTTATAGAAGCTCCGCTGGCAATTTTAACACCGCTTGAATGATTCTTCCAAAGCAGAGTGAGTGTTAATAAAAGAACATGTTTATTTTTGACCATAAAATGCGATTTGTTGGAGTTTTACTGCCAGCGCCTAATGATTTGTTTGTGCCGGTGCATTACACTGTAATGGTGCCGGCCGGCTCTTTGTCAGAGATGCTTAATCTCATAAGGTCTGCCGCTATTAAAAGGCGGCTTTCTGACATATTTTCAGTGCTGCACTGCAGTTAATGCGATGATAATCCAGTATGTTTGCTGTTAAATGCTGAGCTCAGATTTCATGGCATTGGGTGCCTCGTACAGAAAACTGCGTAATGAAATAAAGGTGGGTCGATACTGAAGGGAATGGAATCAGTCTTGTTGAGCCAAAAAAAGTGTCATAAAATAAATTACTGCAAAAAAATTTTAAGGTGCCGCCGGTCATTTGCGAGCAAGTGATTGACACACGTGCACACACACGATGAATTACTGTTACATGTCCTGTGTCTGTATCAGGGACATGACCAGAGTCCCAGGGCCCAGATAAAGTGGATGCCCCCCTGGGCTCTAAATGCAGGTCACATTAACTGCAAACCGGTGGAATAATAACCCATTGTGTCAGGGCATCACTCCTGTACCGTGGAGGGGAGCGGGACTGCTGTCCCATAATGCACTTCAATTCCCAAGCCAGTGGCTTGCCTCCTCTAGGGCACCTGGTGCCATTACTGCCCAGTTACAGAAATTCATGTAAGGATACAGTGGCTCCCAGCTTTAAGGGGGCAAATAAACAAATAAAGGGGGCTACACTTCTGCAGAGTCTTGCTTAATCGAGTGTTATCCTGTTTGCTTCCCTGTGATTGGCCCCTTGTCCAGAGGGCAGCCCTACATTCACGGGATCACCGTCTCTCTCTCTCTACCTCACTCCCCTGATCAGGCCGCCTGGTGGCACCTGACCTACCCCTAACCCCATCGCTCCATGTGGTCTCTGTTTATGGCCGACTGTGCCATCTGGTGATGCGTCTCGGGCGTAGGTTTACTCCGACGCTCCCGAGAGGCTGATCGGACCATGTCTGCGTGAGAGAGAGGGCTCGCAGCTGAATACGAGGTGAGCGTAGTGAGTCAGACGGTTTCAGGTTATTGAGTTTCAAGTATTTGTCACGTACATGCATCTAGTGAAATGCTTTTCCACGTGCTGCCGGGATTGTGCTTGGAAAAAATAACACATATGGATATGAATAAGTACGGTTAAAATAACATTAAGAATAACAGTAAAAGACAGCCTGTAGGCTTGTCTCTGTCCCTCGTCCTTCTGATTCATTCCCACTCGCTGCTGGGGCCCGGGGCAGGGCCGGGCTGCTCTGGGATTCATAGGCGGCCATGTCCGACTCGCTGACTCACGGCGTCCTGTACCTGCCGGGCGTGTCGGGGCACCGTGCACACTCACGGGCACCGTGCACACTCACGGGCACCGTGCACACTCATGCATACTGGTCTGAAGCCGGAACCTGTGGCGGGGCTGAGAGCCTCTGCCAGGCCGCCAGGATTCGAGCTCGGCGCTCTCCTTCCTTTTCTATGAAGGTGCTGTATCGTGGAGCTCCTTTTCAGGCTGAACCACATTCCCCCAGTGTTCTTCAGAATCAGACCCACCATGTACATACCCCAGGTGTATGTGAGGCACTGGCCTGGGGGAGGGGTTGTGGCTCAGCAGAACTTTAATTTCTTAAGGTATTTGAGATTGCATCTTGGCTGGTGGTGGTGATGATGACGATGATGAAGAAGAGCATTGCTTGAGCTTTACTCTCTTTACTCTCTGGCTGGCATGAACTAACCCTGATTTAAATTTTAGATCTGCTGCTTGTAGTAAGCATGTTACTCCAGAGGTGGTGCTGTGAAGCTCCTCCTCCATGACGGCCCGTTTAATGTCCTGATTGGCTCACCGGCCTGGTTCATGTTCTCTGTGTTCCTGGCATTATAAGAACTCGCCCCCTTCAGGTGCCCGGTGACTCCCGCTTCTGTTGTGCCTCAGCTGGTAAGCAGAGCGAGCTGTGGTTTTGGAGTCCAGCTCCCCGGAAGGGCGTTGGATCCCTCGCAGGCGCTGCTCCTGCTAGTTCGGGCCTGCCAGCCGCCCGCGTGCCGCCTTCCCCATTAGTTAGCTAGCTCGCCCGACGCGTTGCTCGGAACAGGTTTGGTGTGCTCTCCTTGTCCCGCCTGCCCCGTGTTTGGGGAGTCGCCTCTGTCGTGATATGGTGTGGCACGGATCCAGTGGTGTCTGTGCCGGTGAGCGCCTGTCTGCTTTGGGGACGCCCCTCACCCCCCTTGGCAGATAGGTGCTCCACACATGCAGCATTTATTGCTATGGTTGGGGATCAGTGTCGCTCAGAGTGCCACACTCCTGTCCGGTGCCTTTGGGTCGTGTTCCTCGCTGGTGAGTCCTTCACCATCTCCTACCTGGTCTGTATGTCCTTCTGGGCTGTACTGCTTGTCTCTTGCACAGACGTTATTTGCCCTGACCCGTGTCTGTGATCTTGTTAGCGTAAGTGGCGTGTGGCTCTGTGATCAGAAGGTCGTTGGTTCAAATCCCAGGCGATAGAGTGATTTCACCATTGGGGCATTGACTAAGACACTTAAACCCCAATTGCTTCAGGGACTGAATAAAAGCATCTGTTAAAGAACTAAAAAAAAAGAATGCGAGCAGGTAGGGGGTGGTGCCCGTGTGACCTCGGTGCTGAAGGTCGCATGACCTAAAACCTGAAAAGAATGTCTGAGCTTCACATTGTCAGCTGGACATTCCTGATGTGTGTGTGTGTGGTCTTTAGAAAGCATCTTGTGAATGTAGGTTTCCAGTTCCTGCAAGGTGGTCTCTTCCACTTTATGGAAAAGTGGGCCGTCGCCACGGTGCTCAATACAGCCCGCAGCCTGTAGAGCAAATAAAAGCTGGTGGGTAACAGATGATGCCCGGGGGGGGGGGGGGGGGGGGGGGCGGGGGGGGTGGGGCCCCCGGCTGTGCCGGCGGGGGGAGGGCAGGGCGAGGGGGGT
>JAODKN010000001.1:14731486-14742078 GCA_026774425.1 Petrocephalus zakoni | reverse complement strand
TGGTTGATTAGATAATTGCATTAATGAGAAATTGAACAGGTGTTCCTAATAATCCTTTAGGTGAGTGTATATTGGATATAATCTATTAAAGGAATAATCATTAAAATTGCTAAGTTAGTTAAGCCTTTTCCCTATGCCAAAGTAAAAATGTTTTAGCAAAACATTAACCCCCCGCGCTGTCCGTAATGTCCGTATAAAACCGAAAGTAAGAAAAAGTTTGACCTTAATGTAACTCACTAACGCTGTAAGAACTGCATGTGCATAACATGCTCTGTTAGATTTAATATCCAACATCGTCCAGCTGCATACTACAGCCATCTCTCAAATTCAGTACAAAATGCCCCGACTCATGTTGTGCTTTTATTCAGCGCTGGTACCAGTTTTTATGCCAGTGGACAACTATCACAAAAGAAGTACTGAACTTGAGGTACCAATAGTACCAAAAGTAAGGTACGGTACTTGCTGCGGTGGAAAAACCCCCATATAGGCTGCAGGCTGGGCTTTGGAGATGTATGTTCACCAGAGGCCCTAACCTGAACCTATAACCCCACTCAAAAAGGCACTAGGGGCATATGATCACTTCGTGGTTGCACATAACATTAAAATTAGCGAGTAGAGTCTGAATTACCAAGCTAAATAGTTGGTTACCAGAACATGCTGCTTCAGCATCTAAATAAGCAATGTTTTCATTGAGTATTTAGTGTGGTGACTATTTGTGGCCAGCAGGATCCTGACAGAAATGAGTTGTTTGAGTGGTGGTGAGCACTGCCACTGGACTTTGCCAGCTGTCGGGCGATGATGGTGCCAGCTGACTCCCACCTGTGGGACACCCCCTTGCACTCGCATGTCTCGGCCGTGTCTGAGTGCAGTATTCCTTCCTCACCCCCCCATCTCTTCCTGCCCCTTAGCACTTCTGCAGCTTTGGCCAGCATCTGCAGCGGCTTTGCCCCCAGCCCAGTGCATTTATTATCGCTGTATTTGGAATGTCTCGTCAATCAAGCCCACGCAGCCACTGTCACTATGCGGGTCTCAGATGTGGCGCCCCTGATCTCCGAATTTAACGGTTAAGTGTCCATGTGTCGATCCATCAGGTGGAATTGTTTGGAAATGCCTAAATGAGTATCAGAACTGCTTCTGCAACTGCCAGTGTGTCTCTGCTCACAGAAGGCAATGAGACTAGCTGGCTCTCTATTGCCCTCTGCAGGGTAAAACCAGACCTGTCTCACACTGCTGCGTTTCAGAGGGACGACAAGAAAAGTTTAATATCATTAATTTGGTTTGGGGTCTTGGGCATCAGGTGGTCTTTGCTCCCATGGTTGCTTGGCTCGGTGAGTGACTCCTGGACTGAAAGGAAAGCTGGGTAGCAGCAAGTCTCAAAGTAGGAATAGTCCATTACATCCAAGATGGGGCAAAATTGTAAGTCCTGAAAACTGTCGCTAAAAATGTCAATGACAGGCATGTTACTATAATTTTCTCTTATTTATTTATCTTATGTCCATAAATGTAAGTTCTGCAGATGTTCGGTTGATGGGGCCCCAGACCGCTGCCTACACTCGCCTTATGGCAAGTCTGCCCCTGACTGGAGTGATTAGGAAATTCTTTGATAATTAATATATTCTAGTTTATAGATGCCATTGTAGAAGCATGCCCTTTTTTATAGATAATTGCTGCTTTGTAAAAAGTGTGCTTTGAAGTGGGAGCTGCGAGCGTGTCTTGGGTTTAAATGAGCAGATAACGCAGGCATGCCCTTGACTGGCTGCACCTCGTCCTTGACTTTGATGCAGCTGCTGATTTTGTGCAAAAGAGCCGCTTGAAGTGTGCTCTCAGTCATCTGCTCCCATCGTCGGCGGATCCTGCCACCGAAAGTGCCACTGGCCTCTGTCTCTATGGAAACCAGCCAGAAGCGCAGGGCCGTGAGGTCAGTGGCGGCTGGGGCCGTCTCGCGCGTGGGGGATGCCGTTTAAAACTGAGATTAACAGGCTGCATCAGCACACAGTGAGGTGTCTAACCTGTCATTACGGGGAATATTATGTAGATAAAGAGAGATTGCGGTTAAAGCTTCCCTTGTTGAGTGACTTAATAGCTATCACGAGTTTCTCCTCGTAAATCTTGGAGCTTGCATTCACTACTGGCTGGGTCGACATCCCGCCATCGAGGCGCTACGGCAAAAACAGAGGCTCTGCATCGGTCCAGACTTGTTTTATGTTTTGGTCTCTCCCCATCACCAGACAATACATATTCTACCAGATAACCACACGCCTTGTCAGTCTCTAGACAAATCAGTACTCCAGTGCCTCTTCAGGCTTCTGTAGGCGTTTTGGAGATAGCGCAAACAATCCCAGAAGATGTCTCTTACAGTTTTATTGATTAGACACTGAGCCATCTGTATATATGACAAGCTGAAAGTAATGGGGAATATACAGGGGAATTCAAATTGTGCTGAGAGGAAGCCTGAGGCTGCGTGAGATTGCAAATGTGTGTGCTGTTTTAACTTAAGCTTATCTGCACCCCTGTTGTTATGGGGAATAGTTTTATCTTTTTAAATCATATTTTGTGAGACTGTAGCAGTGGCCTTGTGTATTTTATACTTTTGCTGACAGGGTTGCCAACTTTCGTCAGCTGGCTGGAGTGGGATTTACTGTTTGGACCGGAAACCCGATTTGGACTACGCATACGCAGAAATCACGTCATTTCCGTTTTCTTGATTTTACGATTTGATGATTCACAGTAATGTAAGACCTTTGTTTTCTACCGCTACTTTTGCAGCCTTTTTATGCTTCAGTACAATATTCTGATAACCTGATGTAAAAAAAAATCTAAATATCATAGGTGATAAATTCAAATTATACAAAATTGTATTTAAAAGTAATTCAAAATACATTAATTATAATTCAGATAAGTGAAAAATACATGTGATTTTAAATAAACTGTAATAAACCAAATCGTTGGCAACCCTGCGTTAAAGCAAAGTTAAAAAAGGACATTAGCTCATTTAAATATGGAGTACGTACCTGACAATCCAAATGCGAAGTCATAACTCAAGCAGGCCACTGGAACACATAGGGGGACTTTCATTTGTCAAATGCAGTCTCTCCCTTTGTCTTTGAGCAGATGGATAATTTCATCTTATTTAGTTTGGCTCCGGCTCTGCTGGCTGAAGCGAGAGCCAAAAGGCGCCTGCGTCACGCTTCGGCTCCGAGCTGTCGCTGCGACCTGCGGCTGCCCCCTTCTGTTCGAGAAATGCAAGTGCAGGGCGAGTATCCTCTAATTACCCTGCTTTGTTGGTGTCTGCCGCTGTCACAATTACTCGATTAACAAACAAGAACTATTCTGCAATATGACGGAAGGGAGACGGCGCATGGAGGATGAGGATCCAAATAAAGAAGGAACGTATCATTTGCGTGGAAGCTCTGCACATTAAAAGTGAATGAAAATGCGGTCGTTTGTCAGAACTTCAGTATCAGTACAGCATGATTGCAATGCAAATACATGCCATTGGAAGACATTCAGCATTGACGGACTCATCCTGTAATGTTACATAGATATGTGCCGTAGCTTGGCCTGACTGTCATCACTTTGACTTAATTTACTCTTATGATTCCTGTATGTCAAAAATAATCGCTGCTAAACAAACGCACCACTAGATCTATGAATGACTCCAACGGCAAGGAGAAGAATTATTATGATAATCCAGGAGAGCGCGTACGGGGCTCATGCAAAGCAGCGACGGTAAACCTTTGAGTTCTTTTTTTTTAACATAAACTAGATCATGTTGAAAGGGAACCGTCATTAAAATAGCAAAACTTGCTAAGTTTGGTTTCCTATGAGTATGACTGAGTAAAAATGTTTAGGGTAACTTAATGTTTAGGGTAAGTTTTGAACGCAGCCGGCTTTCGCGGTCCTTGCGGTGTGACAGTTGCTTGTGCACGAAACGCACATCATACAAGCTTGTCAGGGTGGTGCCGTGATGCAGTGAATAGCGCTGTTGTAAAAGCTGTGCGCTTTTTCGTCGGGTCCCCCTGCACCTTATAACATGCCTTTATTTTCTATTTTGTTTTCTTCATTTTAGCACTACTATACTGACACATAGTTGTGCCATATTAGAACGAAATGCTTCTGTCCTTTCCAGGAAAATAATTTTTAGTGTACAAAAATTGTACTAAGTAAACTCTTACTACGGCGATCTCAACTTTTTGAACATCATACTTTGGGACGACTTTATTTCGCTATGGCGTTGCGCTTTGGCGCCCCCTTGTGGTGATCGGCGTGTACGCTACGCCTCGCCCGCCTTTGGAGCACAATGCTTCGTTGTATGCTGTTGCCTCGCGTAGTTAAGATCGTGGGATATTTTCACAGTGATGACCACATTTCCCGTATCAACAAAAAAAAAACCTGAAACCGCTATTACTGTTAGGCCGAAACTGTGACTAATAATGATGCTCTTGTATCAAGGTACACCTGTGGTTCGACTCTGATCTCACACATGTAATGAAACTAAGGCGTTGTTTTCAACATCGCTAAGGACCAAATCAGCCCTGACCCCCCCGCCCCCTAAACACATGGTACTCCTACAGCATTGGTAGGGACATCCATACCCAGATCTATGCCCTTGTAAGGAAAAGCCTTGTAGTTAATATAAGTAACAGTAAATTTTCTGTGCTTTAGAAGTTCATGTGCTGTACGACCACTTAACTCTGACTTGTAAATACACAGTGACAGTCCTGTAAGCCTGCACAGGATTACTTGGATTTGCCCAATTCCCAGATGCTACAACTAGTCAAGGCCTTTCCTACGGTGTCTCCTGATCTTTCTCACGTAACATACTCAGCAGTAGAGTAATAGAGTAATATACTCAGCAGGGAGGTGTCCATCAACTCAAAGATAAATCGCTGTTCTTCGCAGTTCACCCACTAAAGCCGCATATTGTAAGGCGATGTAAGGCCATCGTCTGGTCCCTACACTTGTAACCAAACAGCTTTTTCAGAGTAGTGTCTAATGCATGGCATTACATCAGGAACAGGCTCTCACAGCCTCAGGTATAATCCTCACCCTGTTCATAGATCGGTGTAGGTGGAGCGGGTTTATGCTAACTGCAGTCTGACACCTTGGTGGAATAAATCAGCCCTTACTGGTACGAGCTATTGCAGTCTTTTCACCTGATTTAAGGTCTCTTAAAAAGCTCTGTATCCTTAAGTGCTAATAAGTATGATTGAGCGCCTTATTCCAGGCTGTAATTCACCACAAATTTGCAAAAGATTTATAATTAGCTGCGTGTTGGAGTGTACATTTCAATCACGCTGGTCTTCCAGCAGTGAAAGAATAGTTGACGTATTTTTTTTTTGGTCTAATTTCTCTTATTTACAAGGAGTTTTTGGTATAAAATACAGCACAAATTTGATGCTGACTGCCTGGATGCCAGATTTCTTTTCTATTTTTGGCAGTTTAAGTACGGCTCACACTCGATGCTGTCTGTCTGCCAGCATCAGCATCAGTAAAACAGGAAACGCAGTTCAGCCAAAAATCTCCACTGCCAGGAACAACTGATGTCGCATGAAAACGGAGACTGCAGTCGTTTCCTTCGCCAGTCCTTGCGAAACGACGCAGTAGCCCGTGAACTTTACGGACTGGTCAGCTTTCCAGACTGGTCAGCTTTCCAGACTGGTTAGCTTGTCTCTTGGCGACTGAGTCCCTGTTTACCTGGTTTCCGATAGCGACGCCAAGGAAAGCACGCCGGTTGCACACGTTAAAAGCAGAAGTTGGCAGTAGGGGCATCCCGCACTGGGCGCTGTGTTTATTTGCATATGGAAATGCCTCTCGGCTTCGGTCGCGGTCTGTTGGACGTTGCCCTTGACCTCCGGGTCTGCGACGTGTCTGTCAGCTTTGATCTTGAATCCAGCTGCACAGATGGGAAGAGGAGCAGAGTATTGCCCCCCCAACCCCCCACCCCCTCCCCATGGTTGCCAGGCGCTCTCCTGCAGTTTTCAGGGCTGCTGCGGTGTCAGCAGTCGCTAGCATGCCCAGGGGCCCCGGGCCCCTGTCGCCATGGAGCCAGCTCCCCTCTGCTACTCCTGCGTGCCCGAGGGTTCATCTGTCTGGTCATGTGGAAGCTGATGAGCGCAGACAGGCTGTGTGCATGCGTGTGCGCGTTTGTGTGCGCGTGTGGGTTGGGGGTGAGTTACGAGGACCTGGGTTGAGATGGGACCCGTCCGACGGTCCGTCAGATCCAGCCTTGTCACCTCCGATTGACGTACTCAGTGTTTAATTGCCCCCCGCCGTTTTTGCGCTTTCCCTGCAGTCTGGGGACCTGTGTTATACGTACCTGCAGGTCGTGGCTGAGCGTATCCATGCTGCTGTTGCCATGGTAATGTCACTCTGACGTCGGGAATGTCAGCCTATTCCAATCACTGCAGTTTGAGTGACTAGCAAAATGAAGGTGCCGGTAGGATTCCAAATTCTGTAGGATAATATATGCATCAGTCTTCTATTTTCACTTCCAAAGAAATCAAATATTGGTTTATGTCAATGAATAGCAAAGTGGTTTTGTGACTTGTCATTAATATAGTAATGACAAATTACAAAACCACTTTACTATTCACTGATCTAAATCACAACTTAATTTCTTTTATAGTGAAAATAAAAGAGAGATGTTTCTTATTTTTAGATTTATAGTTGTTTATCTGACATTGCCACTGGTGTGTTTTAAATTGTCAATTGTGATAGTGCTATAGGGATCTGATCTTAGATGAAAATTTACAGGAATATGGGTTTGGGAATGCTTTTAATTCAGTACTGCATGTACAGTGCTTGTATGATTGAAAATATTGTAGTAACATTCTGCAGCCACTAGGTGCCGCTAAAAGCTGCGTAATGGGCGTTTGCTGAGTAGCGCACGCGTCGGCTTAAGCTATCACTGCTCCTGCAGGCCTTAACAAAAGACAGGGCTCCATGAATCTATATGTGAATTTTTTTTCAGATATTCTGTAGCAAATCTGTTTCCAACATAGGCAAGACGCATCTGTCGTGTGAGACCTGGGGTGACCCCTCCTCTGGGAGTAACCAGACAGCTGTCTCCACGGTAACCAGAGCTCGACACGCCAGGTCAGGAGGTCCCAAGCCAACTCCTAACATGAGAGGGCTGCCTCTGCAGCGGACTGGGCACTCTGCTGGCTGGCCACCGGGGGGCGTGCTCTCTTGGCATGCCCTCCTTAATGATCAACTGCCATTTCTCCTGAGAGCCGGCACAGAGGTGCTGCTGCTGGGGAGCAGCTTGAGCCTGCACTGAGCATGGATTTCTCACACATTAAAATGACCCACTCTCGTTTGAAGCCATGTCCTCTCTCTCTCCCACCACCCCCTGCCCTTCATTCGCCCTGTTGTTTCATTCTGATCCCCCCCCAGCCATCACGGATGCCCGCTCTTCCTTCGCGCTGCTCCCATAGGCCTTTCAAACCTGGGCTGCGGGCCGTCCGGAGGCAGAGGCCTGATCTCTGAGGGCCAGCTTCAGGACGTCAGGTTGATTCTTTCTGTCATCTAATCAATGCTGTGTTGAGTCGCATCATCGTCAAGGCTGCGGTCCCTCAGCAGGAGTCGGCCGGGCGAGTGTGTGTTTCTGCATGTCTTCATTGGATCTTGGGAACCGCAAACCCAATTACGAATATGGTATTTTGTTTTAATCGGATCCCCTCACTGTTCCCGGCCCGGCACTACGTTACCGCGCCTGATTATAGAGACACGCTAATAATTTAATGATAAATAAGGCCCCGGGCCAGGGGCTCTTAGCGAGCGCATTATCCCCGCTCGGCTAATGCCGGAGAGAGACATTCGTCTCTGTGCTATCGGCCTGCAGCACCTGTTTATCCCGGCGGAAAATCCGGCTCGATTGACACTTATCCGTCGGCCCTGATAAATGGGTGTAATGCTGAAGTTCGCGGCTGGAAATGGGACCTCTTTAGTGGCTTTTTGGGCTTGTGTAGCGCAGCGATGTGCCTCCAGCTTGCCGCACCTCGACAGCGGAGCGCTTTGTGGCTCTGCCCCTCCCCCTTTTATCAGGCCCCTCTGACGGTTCATCCTCACTGATGTCTGGCTTGCAGGCTGAAAGTTGGAGAAACCTTCATCTGCTCTGCTGTTCTTGACCTTCACGCACGGAGGGTGCCAATGAAATTTCTGGCGTTTTTAGACCCAGGCTCGGGGCTTTTGATTGGCCACAGGCCATGGAATTTGCAGAGATTATAGTAAATGGGGCCCGTGGGCTGTGTTTCAGCATCTGAGTGGCTTTTCCGGCACAACTTGGCGCCATTTTCGAATGCCGCTTGTGAGCGGTGATGTGCGTGCTTCCTGACGCCAGCCTCTGCGACTAGTGCTGCTGTCAGCGTTCTCGGCTTTGCTGGGAAAGCCTCACATTGCACAAGGACGTTTCCACTGGTGAAACTGCAGGATTTGCCAAACTAGTTCCGTATAGAAGTGGTGCTATTTGAAGTAGGCTTGTTTTTGTCACCTTGGCGGTGTTGGGAGAGGATGGGGGGGAGAAAAAGAACTAGAATCGTAGGGGATTGGGTCGGGGGGGGGGATGGGGGGTATTGGTCAGAATAATAAAGTAATAATATCCATGAAAAAGAGCCGTGTCTCTTTGTGTCCGTTGCTGTTTGTCAGGGTGGATTCCTGCACTGGGGCTACCGTGCAATCCGGTCCATTAGCCTCCGGGCCACTGTGCCGAGAACCCCGGCCCACGCCCGATGTGGGTCACACCGCTTCGACAGCCCTAAACCGAAGTGACAGGCGGGGGGACCCCTGCTGGGACGGCTTACCCTACCCAGAGGCCATAGCTTTCCGAGAGCATGGAGACAGCGCAGGCCCATTTTAAGGTGTATGTGGCAGGTCCCCGCCATGTTCTCAAGATCGTATTAATGAAAAATCCATTTTGAAACTTCGCTGTGGAGTCTGGCACAGTCACTCCCTGGGGGAACAGCACACTTCCTCTCCGTGAGTCCTGCCTTACGATCCTATTGCTGTTCCTGCATGCAGGGAGCACTGTGCCCCACGCATTAAGCGTCTGTGCGGGGGAATCCCACCGGGCTCATTTTTATCCATCTATTCCATGCAAATGATAACATTTTTCGTATCAGTTTCATTTAGCAAATGAACCAAATGTCTTCTTTCTGCAATTAGCTGCAGAAATGTCTTTTGATGAATGTGGTTACCATTCTTTGAGAGGGGGGGTAGATGTTTCGTCCCCCATCCTGGCAGCACGCGGTGCCTGGCTGATGTCAGTCTCGCGGGGGCAGTCCCTGCCAGCGGCGTCGCAGTCGCAGCCCTTTTCATGTTTAGTGGCGACTGGCTCCCTTCCCTTCCGTCTCCTGCTCCTTTGCCACATGCCGCAGTGTCGTTACCCCATGCCTGGAACTATTTTATATGGAATTGTGACGTGACTGAAGTGCAGTTACACAAGTAGCCGTGAGGTCTTGCCGCTTACATAGACATGAGCTGCACGCCTTCCTGAAGCTTCCCGCCGTGGGCGGCTGCTTCAGCTACCGTTAGCCCTGGACTAGCCTCGCACGCTGCATGTGACGTCCTTATGCGGCGGTTTCCATGGTGCTGAGCTTAAAGGGATAATTAGCTTATGCATACATTTAATGTAGGCCTGCTACCTGTGTGTGTGTGTGTGTGTGTGTGTGGTTTCTTTATTATTTTTGTGTGTTTCTGTTAGACAAAAAAAATAAAAAAACTGCACAGAATATTTTAACATGAGTAACATTACATTTAAAAAGAAAAAGCCCTGAAGTGATTTAGTGCTAAGAATTAAGTAGCAGCATTACAGTCTGTTGCGTGAGTGCCTGACTTGATGTACTGTAACATGAAGACCTCTTACATCCCCCTCCAGATGTCCAGATGAGATGTTCCCATGAAAACACTGCTTGCCGCGGGGTAAAAATGGAAGGTTGTTGTTGGCTCCGCGTCAGCAAAAACAAACTCGAGCTCATGCTTGGTCGGTGGATGGGTCTCGGAATCCTCTGGCAGGGTTGCAGGGATCCCGGTTTTGCTATCGGAGGCTATTGTTGGTTTGCAGTGTCCTGCCTTCCCCCACCTTACCTGTCACTTCTTTACATTGATTAATGGTGACCCCCCCATTAGATGCTGATGCTGATTAGCAATGACTGCCCCCTCCTTGTTAGATGCTAATGCTGGTCAGCAGTAAAACATCCTTACTTCCTTTCCCTTTTAGGTCACTTTCGCATCGCAGTTCTGGAACCTGGTCCCTGGTTACAAGTTTCTTGGTTGTTTAGACCTGGGACTTTTGTAACTCCTGCCCATTTTTGTGTGTCACTTTCACACCACACAAAAGGAAACTTGGACCTTCATGCGAAATAAGCATAGCTTTGTCCCAGCCTTTCTTTTTTTGATGCTAATGCTAGTTAGTGATGCTCCACCCCATTGGATAGTAACACCAGTTAGCAATGCTCCACCCTGTTGGGTTCTACTCCATTGGATAGTAATGCCAGTTAGCAATGCTCCACCCTGTTGGGTTCTACTCCATTGGATAGTAATGCCAGTTAGCAATGCTCCACCCTGTTGGGTTCTACTCCATTGGATAGTAA
>JAODKN010000001.1:14710271-14723824 GCA_026774425.1 Petrocephalus zakoni | reverse complement strand
CCCCCCCCCCCCCCCCCCCCCCCCCCCCCCCCCCCCCCCCCCCATCCTGACCCTTTTTGTGGAAGCTTACTTTCTTATAGCTCAGCAAAGGACTGTGCCGGAGATGCACTCCTGCTGGATGCTCACATGGCCAGGAATTTGAGCCCCTGTAGGACCCACAAAGCTACCTTGCTGTTGTATGCGTGAGAATAATACTTCACAAAACACCGTCTTTGAATAGGCACTTGGGCCTTTGGGCCTTCCCTGTGGGCTTAGCCTGGGGTTCAGGCTGCTCTCCGGCCTTCTCTTGGCCTGTATTGTCCCGGCCTGCTGTTAAACCCATAGTATCCATTGGGTCACTCATTCTGTCTCTCACGTTTCCCTCCATTGAAATGGCATCACCATCAGGCGGCCATCTTGGCGCATGTGACATTAGAGTAGATCTGTGGTCCGTCACGCGATTACCGTACAACAGACAACACGTGTGTCTGTGTTCAGAGGGTAACAGTATCCCTGGCTCCCCCCCTCCCCCTCAGACTGCCTGTGTCTCCCCGTGTAATGCAGGAAGCCATCTGATTGGGAGCTACGATAAGCCCCATTACTGCTCTGCACGTTGCCATTTGCTCCGCGCCGTCTCCATGTTAAACCAATGAAATGTGATTATCTGGCCGAAGGTCCCGAGCTTTCCGGACAGCACCCCGCGCCAGGTCGCTTCGTACGTCCGAGCGTGTGTGTGTAGGCCAGGCTATCCTGTCTGGCAGTGCTTTCTGTTCCAACACCTTCGTAGACCATGTCCTTCAAGGGATTGAGCCGCTGAGTTTGGACCCAACCTGAGTATGCCAGCTTGCTTCAGACTTGGCATTGCGCTGACTTTATCAGGAGAGCCCACGGCTTGGAGAAAGCTCACCTCCACTCTATGAGGCTGTCCGGTCGGTGAGTAGTTTAATGATTAAGTAAAAATCCCATGAGTAGAGGATGGAAGTTTATCCACCTGAAAACAAATTGGAAAAATCAAAGCTGAAGATGGTATCAAAGTGAGAACACGGGTACCTGCTAACGAGACTCTTTAATTACCTTCCGCGAGCGAGCGCCGTGTTTGTTCTTGTGATCATTAGTGCCGGCTGAAGCTCTAGCTCGCGTGTGGGAAGTTCTGGGAATGTTCCGGCAGCCAAATGCGGGCCGATGTAACATCTCTGTGGGCATCAAGCTGTCACCTGTGTCCCAAATGGCCTTTTAAACCGATCAAGAGGTGGGGACACTGGCCCTCTCCTGCCTGCTGTCCCAGTGCGCCAGGTGGTTTGCTGCATTGAACACGACTTGCGGTGCAGTGTGTCTCTCAGCGAGTCGGCCCTCGCTCGCGTGCTGGTGAAGCCGTCCGGCGAGTAATGGCGATTGATGATGTCAGGGACTTTGCTGGACGTGAGCTGCCTGAGAGTCATTAGCGATTTGGAGAGTCCCGCAGTGACACTGCCATCAGGTTAGTAAATGCGGTGACCAGATCAGTTTCCATGGCCACGCTGTCTCCCTGGGAGGGCATCAGGTGGCGTGCGTGACCAGTGGCACTGCTCACAATGGGCCGACACCTTCCCGTTTGTTTCTCAGTAGGGGTGGGTGAGTGTGGGGGGGCGTTCCCACAAGTCTCAATGAGCACCTCCCCATGCACCGTTAAATATCTAACAAGTGACACTCTAAAGGGAGGGGCTGTTCCCCAGCATTCCACAGCACAGTCTTTCATGTGGACCGTAATGCCCCACTTCACCGCACGGCCATCGTCGCCATGATGATGGCAGGGTGACGTCTGCGCCTGGTTAGCTTGTCCGGCTCACTTAGGTGGCTCGCCATCCCAAGAGCCAGTGGCTACATTTCACCCCCCACCTCCCTGTGCAAAAAATAACCCATCCATCCTCTGAGGGCCTTCCTGTGCGAGTTAGTGACAAAGGCGGAGAGCTTCAGATTGTGTGAGAGCAGAATTAATTGCTTGTTATGCCCTGGGGTGCGGGTGTGACTTATACGTTAGCAGAGGGACACAAAGGCAAAGCTCGCCAGGGGTTTGGGTTGGGGGAGGGAGGGGGTTTACTGTGATGGGGGTCCAAACACTAAAACAAGTGATTTGCTTACAAAATGACACGTGTTATGCTTGGTTTCAGCCTGCATTTTTCCTATGGGAATGCCAGGATTTTTGCATTTTGGTAAACCTGTTTAAAGGGCAGTTTTCTATGGGGTGGAGGGTGTGCGGAGAGATTTTTCTGTTGCGCTTCTGCAGCTGCAGACCTAGGATACCGAGATACACGAGCCGCGTTGTGAACCTCTTGCTTATTTCATTTCACACATGTCAGCGAAGGTCTGTCATGGCTGCCAGCGCTGGCTTCGGAAGACTGTCTCCCCCTAGTGTCTGGCATCGGTAAATCTCAGGCTGCTGTTATGTAGGTCAGGCCCTGAAAGGAGGACGGGAGCAATTGCAGCCCAGCTGCCTGACAAAGGGCTGCTTTTTGGATGAAAGAGACTCCTGTTTGGAAGAGGGAGATTACAGCCCTGCTCCTTTAAAATGCGCCTTGGAAGATACAGCAGCTAAACACAATGGTGAGGTTTCCCTGTTTGATCTGAAAAGCAGCCATGGGCAGGGTGTGTGATTCTGCTGTGATCTGACCGCAATGCCGAAATCGGTCTAGGACCGTGGATGACACCCCCCCGCCCCCACACACACACAGACACGGGCACACGCACACACCCCAAAGCTCCGTTCAGTGACTGTTTTTTCATAGGCCCATCCGTTGGCTGTCTTTGTGGGGGGGGTTAGGGTTGGGGGTGGGTGCTTTTATTTTCCAGTGTCCACCCACAGTGACCAGCAGGAGGTAAATCCATAATGGCTGCTAATGCATCCCTGTGCTCGGCATGTATCTCTTGTTCCTGGGTATAAGTCCCACAGCATTAGTCGCTTGCCTCTGCCTGGTCAGGACGACTGGGTGTTGCTCCTCAAATGGGCTGGAGATCCCCCCCCCCCGAGGCTGAACGGCAGCATCTGCGTCTCGGTGGGCAAGAGGTTCAGAGGTTCCGAGTGGTGAAGGTGAGGGCCCCGTACTTTTGGGTAGTGTGGAAGTCAGAATTAACCTAAGCATCTATGGCTCTATAATTCTATCTCTCTCACACATAGATCAAACTCCGGACCTCGCATGTGATGAGTAAAGTTTTTTTTTTTTTCCTTTTTCTTTTATTCAGCAATGCAGCATAGCATTCCAGTGACCCTCAGGTACAATGCGAAATGCACACAGAGATCAGCAGGTTAATATACTATAAGTCCTGATTGGTTACCAAATGTCTGCAAACCGGGCTTCGAACATACAACAAACATATTTCGCCACCTCTATTGGTCTACATCAAGGATGGTCAACTTCCGATCCCCGTTAGGCCTAGGCCTCCTATGGGTCCCACACATAAGCCTGTCCATCCAGCCTAGGAAGGAGGGCAAAAACCCTAAGCTTTAGGGAAATTCCACTCCCAAGCCACCAAAAAGATGCAGCCCCCCTTCGGGGTCCATGGCTGGCATGGCTCACAGCACTATCAGTAAGGGAAACCACAACCTTACATTCAGCGTAAGCATATACAACCCTTACGGGTACATAACTTGCTTATATGCTCAATCACTACCATATAACAAACTGCGTATAGCATAGTATAGCAGCTATATACCAGGCCTTCCCGCAGGCCCCTTTTCTCCTCCAGACGACGTTCCCTTCAGCCCAGTTCTCCAAGGTCTGTGGCCTGCAAAGCTGCTTCTGTGCAGGAGGCTGCGAGGCAAGGCCACACAGCACCCTCCCCAAAACAACAGAACCTGAGACATAACAATCCCACAATGCCTCCCAACCCTGGCCTACCATTACTTAAAATTTTTATTAGTGTATTAGTGTAACTGCCTCAGCACTGCACCAGGTATAAGTGTAACTGCCTCAGCACTGTACCAGATATTAGTGTAATTGCCTCAGCACTGCACCAGGTATTAGTGTAACTGCCTCGGAGCTGCACCAGGTATCAGCGTAACTGCCTCAGCAGTGCACCAGGTATAAGTGTAACTGCCTCAGCACTGCACCAGGTATATGTGTAACTGCCTCAGCACTGCACCAGGTATTAGTGTAATTGCCTCAGCAGTGCACCAGGTATCAGCGCAACTGCCTCGGTGCTGCACCAGGTATCAGCGTAACTGCCTCAGCAGTGCACCAGGTATTTGTGTAACTGCCTCAGCACTGCACCATGTATAAGTGTAACTGCCTCAGCACTGAAACCTGCCCAAAGCTGGCTTTTTGGCAGTTAATATGAAAACCCGGCGCCCCCTCCTCCCCCAAGACAGCCATCCGGAGGTCCTGATTAATGGCGGTCGGGGGGTGGTGGAGGTGGCTGAGGGTAATGAAGATGGGGCATCACGTCGGGATGAAGGGCCCCTTTTTGACTTTTCTGCTGTCTTCCGTCAGAGTCGATGATCACCTCCATCCCAGCCAGGTCTGGGTCTTTGTAATCAGCCAATCAGGGTTGACGGGAGAGGTCCCTAAAAGCCAGTCTGGCCAGATGTAGGAGGTCTCTCGTACCCAATCAGGGCTGGCAGGAGAGGTCTCTCACTCAAAGCAGCAGCTCCCTTCTCAGATCATTTTTCACTTCGAGGTTTTGTGCAATTTCAGTAGATGCTCTGGCTCTATGGCCAGGGGGTGGGGCTTATAATTTAGAAGCCGGTGATTGGTCAGTGCCCTCCCAGGCATTTCTTGTAGCAGTGATGGCTTCCTGGAAATGTGGCCCGTTACTGATTAATGTTAATCAGTGTCAGAAACTGCCACCATGACATGGAGGCACTTCAGAACGCTGATGGAGCTCGTAAAATATGACTTTTCTCCTCCTGGAGTCTGTTCTCCTTGTCTTAGAAATGAGTTGCTGCATTTAAAGACCTTTTAAAAGTTTATTTGCCAGCGTTGAACTAGGTGAAGTTACACTTTGAGGTTGCTCTTGGTGGTTGTATGGCTTTTTATGGCATGTGGAACTGTTTGAGTTGAAAAAGGGAAAATTTTTAGGACGGCAAAATACTTCAGACAAACTAAATTAGCTCGAACTATGCAACTAAATGAGTACAACTATGTAAGTTGCTAACAGGAGCATCCCAGATCAGGACACACACTGCCCTCAGTCATTCAGGTGGATATTGGCTCTTCTTGTCTGGATCTAAATATGCTGATAATGAGCTGTGGTCCTGCCCCCAACAATGCACCAGAAGCCGCTGATGCCAAGCAGCTTGGGATATGTCTTTATCCTCATTCCCCCACCAGCTACCCTCAAACCACAAAGGATTGTGGGATATGTTGGCAGGGTGGTGGTGTTATCCCCTGACCGCTAACACTGTAGATCCCGTCCTTGGATGTCAGGCTGGTCCTATCGCCTTTTCCCCCCTGATAATAGGTGCTGAGGATTGGATTAATAAACCCACCCCGTTAAATCACTCTCGCGCCAGAGCATCCAACACAGAAAAGAACAACTCGTCATAGAGTGTAAGTGCATGCTGTGCAAGATTCTTTTGACGGCTGTAGGCTCCACTAATGAGGAAACGTTCTCGCTTGTTAAATGTTAAAAATGGAGAGGCCACACGCGAGTAAGTCACGGGGCTCTTCCCTGCTCCTGTATGGGGCGGGGGGTGGTAAGATTGTGCACAAGCTTGGTGAGTGGAAGTGGCCCCAGTGACCCTGTTCTGGAAGGAGGACGTGTGATGCTGGACACACTTTACGCATCTTCGGGGGATGTGTTGTTGAAGCCTTTATGATGTACTTCTTTTAGATAATAGATTGTGTCTGGGTTCTGTTGAGAGACATACTCAGCGTCGCCTTCACAGAATGAATAGTTTAGTCAGTCTCCGTCATTCATGTCCTGTCTGCCGATAGTCTTGAAGTTGAAAAAACTGTCAACGGCGAGTGTTTAATCGCGTGTGATTGGAGATCTGAGCGCTAATTAGAAGCAGGGCGACTGGGGCAGCTTTTAATGCTCGTCCCTTTAAAGTATCACTTTCCCTGAACGCACTCTCTAGGGCTCTCTGTCTAAATTAGCCTCATTGGACAGTGGGGGGGGCTTACCTGGCACTGGAGTGGTGGGGTGTCTGCAGTGACCAGGGCTGCCTTTTGCTGGATGACATGTTAATGAAAACAAGCAAAGCCCCCCCACCCCCTGGGTGGCATATTAAAACGAGGCCCCTGGGTGGACGGCCGACAAACTCCCAGTGTCATATTTCATGCGCTTTATCCCAAATTTCACCGGCCGTGGTCCGCGGGTGCCAGCCCAGCTCCTCGAAATGGGGATCCTTCAGCACTCGTCCTGCACTCGCAGTTTACACATGGGTCATTCCCGGGTCACTCTGGGGAATCCCCAGTGTGGGAGGGGTAGCTGGCCCTTGCTGGTGGTGAATCAGGCCTGATCCTGCCTGGGGCATTTGTGGCCCTTTGAAAGGCCCCTGGAATTTGAATTATTGATTATAAACCCCCTCCCCCCCCCGCTACTGACCCTGAGTCCAGCGCCGATCTGAGCTGTTCTGCGTGTCCTCTCGCTAGAGGTGTAATTAGCTCAGCTCTGGAAAGCATACACACATAATTAACGAGCAGTTGGTATGAAATGATGGGAGCGCTTGTGGCAGAGTCCTGCAGCCCGGGATGAGCCGATGATCCCGGCAGTGTGCCTGTGGCATTGGGGAAGGCTTCCCCAGAGGGCGCCCTGTGCCGCGCGTCTCTGCACTGTAACCGGGTCGTCTGCACGGAGTGGTGGGTATTGCTGTTTGGAAAGCAGTGGCTGCACAGTGGGCCAGAGCTGATTGCTATCGATCGTCCAAACTGCAAGTCAGGAACATGGCAAATCTGTGCAACTGCAGACTTCCCTCCAGCAGGGGGCAGCATGTGCTGGCAGTGTCAGTTCGATAATCTTTACTCTGAGCCATGACTGCACATGGTCTCAAGCCTACTGTTCCATTCCACCCTGAAATCAGTAATGCTGCCCCCCCCCCATGCACATTAAAGTGAGGCACACACATTGCGTCTAATCATGGATTGTTACTGGAGGAGAATATTATTTTCTCCTATAATCGCTTGATTGCGTTATAAAAGACAGTCGACTGCAGCTGAATGTGGAGAATGTAACAGGGGCGGCCATCTTAACAGCCGGGTTGTGCCTCCAGATCAGGGGTGGGCAATCTTATCGGCAAAGGGCCGGTGTGTATGCAGGTTTTCGGGATAACCCCAAGGTCAGCTGTTAAAACCCAGGTGTGAGAATTCTTCAGCCAATCAGTCCTCTAATTAGTGATCAGTTGGGGAGTTGCAGTGAAAACCTTCATACACACCGGCCCTTTGCGGATAAGATTGCCCACCCCTGCTCTAGATCATGCCTCCCGCTCCCTGTGTTAGTGGCGGGAGGGTGGGTTGGTGGACGAGAAATAGGCCTTGTCTTCTGGAGCGGCAAACAAGCTCATTTCAATAGGCCTCTGAGAATCAATTTTTCCAGTAAACAGCCCCTAAAACAAATGGCAGGGCCTTCTCTCAGGCCATATAAATGGCCATTAAGCGCGTTATTGTCATGGTGTCAGGTGTGCGAGATGGCGCGCCTTGCAAATCGAGTCGCCGGCCGCATCCGTCAGCAGGCACTGTCGCCCCCCCCCGTATTGGCGTTCTAATTGGCTGAGAAATCATGCAGCATGGTTACCTTTGGAAACCGGAGACGGCACTGCATCTGGATTGATGGCTGATGGGGGGGGGGGGGTGACTAGGGGACCAGGGTTGCTCCCATTCCTCGCGGATATTTTGCTGCGCCAGTTGAAGACGTCTAACAATCCGGGACACAGGAACAAACTTCATCGTTTACCACGATTTTCTCACAGGGGCTTCCCTTCGCTGCCTTGGTCTTTGTCTACTTGTTAGTTGGTCTGACCTTAGAAGCAACAGTTTACTTATTATGTGCGTTTTTAAATTTATTTCTCCCCTTTACAGTGTATTGTGGCTTGTGGGTGTGGCTTCCAGTTGTGGGTGTGGCTTCTCATTGTGGCAGGGTCGTGCACAGGTTCAGGTCCGGTTTCATGCACAGCGGATAAATTAATGAGTGCAGTGTGACATCCGGATGCTCGGGTGTGATGACGCTCCCAGGGTTAAATGGCTTCTCTGGTCAGGATGGGGCCATCCCTGCATACCCTCTCCCCTCCTGAATACCAGTAATATGATGCTGGATCCATGCCTGTCCCATCCCCCCCTGCTTACAGTGGCATCAGGTAGCTGCCCAGTAGATTAAATTTCCGGTCTGATCCCCCATAAATAGCTGTCACACTTTGCTTTATGCCGCAGATTTCCACGTGACCATCCTGTCTCATCCCTGACGCCGTTTGGTAGATGGGCTGTTCTCACCCCCCCCTCGGGCTTCGGGGCTTCCTGCTGAGTCTTCCTCAGCACATTGATTTACTTAGAGTTATTGCTCCAATATGGATTGTTCCAGGCCATCCGTCTAGCCCTGTGCCCCCCAAGTCTTCTGCAGTCCCCAGCTGCTGAGTATGATGATCCGTTCAGGGGGGAGGTGGCACCCTATCTGGTCTTGATGTAAGAGGTGGTGACACTCGGGATGCCAGCTGCCCCAATGTCCATCTGCCCACCTTCCCGACCAGGCAGCCATCACCTTCCCAGGGGGCATTGCTGCAAGGGCGGTCACTGGCCTCTAATCGGGCCACCGTGTGGTCCTTCCCAAATTGGACAATTCTTGCCAATTCTGTAACTCTGTGATCTGGCCTCCATGAGCACCATAACAAAGGCCCTGTTTGCACTTGGTTTTAAAATGCATTGTGGCCGATTGGATCACAATTGGACAGCACTAAATGCAAGTGTGAATGACCACCAAGATGCATTGTGATCCGATTACTCAAGCGACTGGCTGAGGTGGTCTGGGATGCGTTTGACCACGTCTTTGGTGAAAATGCTGATGCGTTCGGTTGCATTCCAGAAAAGAATGTCACAATAGTTGTAGACAGGGCCATTTGTCCTTCCGACAGAAGTGTTGTTGGCACACAGGTAGTCAGCTGGACACCTTAGAGACGTGGTGGACACAGTTGCAAACAGCGATGTGTCTCGGCTGTCTCCTTGTGATCTGCTCGCCCAAGTGTAAAGCAGATATGCATAACCTCCTGACTGTACATTTATCAGATATCAAATGTTGCCTTGTTTCCTGCACTGAAACGCGTCCGCGGTTGTTTGTGAGTGGGTCTGGCTTCAGCTCTGTCTCTGGATTCTGACACGCAGCCCCAAAATGCAGGTCCCATGGGCTTCTGCACCAGGACGCTTAATCATCGTGTTTACCTGGTCGCCATGAATATATCAGGGTGTCCTGCCTCAGCACCCAGCAGGGGGCACTGTCTTGGAGCGGCACTCAGACAGGTTTTGGGGAAACATCATCTTAATGCCTTGCTCTCATCTTCTGGGCTTTTGATGCCGCTGAACTCATCACTGACACTGTCCTCTTCCCCCTGACTGTTCATTAAGTGACCAGCTCCCAATAAGTCCCACACTCGTATACTCACAGCCACCCCCCCCCTCCCCAATGAGCTGGCCTTGTTCTCCTTTTGTAATGACAGATGTTGCTCCCCAAGGTTGCCTAGGAACACGTGCCCGTTCTGGAGCGTGGTCGCCATGGGGATCGCCGCCGTTTGCCGCCGCTCTGTGGGATGGGCAAGAGCAGCTTTTTAATTGGTCACCTCCTCTGTGACCAATTGTGGTGTTTATAAACCAGCGGCAGGCCCCCAACCCTGGCCAAACCCTTCACAAACCCTGCACCCTGCTCTCACTCCCGTCGGATGGGCTACCGCGCCCGATCCTGCCCGCCGTTTCCTTCCTCGTTCCCTCCTCAGTTACCCGGGTGACTGCAGTCCACGTTTATCCTGACTCGTTGTACCAGCTTATTTATGCCATGCTCGCTTACTAGTGTTTCCAAGTCTGGCCTGTAATTCCCAGCCATGACTGTTTTGCATTTAAATTGACTCCAGGAACTGTCATTTGGAAATGCCAGCATTCCTGTTTTTGTCATTGAATATTAATATTTGGATGCCAATAGGTCGTCTGGGTATCACACGCAGACTTGGAAGTGCGTGTGTGAACACGTTTCCAAGACAGTGGGTGTCTCCCAAAGATAAACACTATCTTTGTTTTAAACATATAAAGCTGTTCATCATCTCTTATGAGTTCAGATGTTGGAAAGCATGGAAAGGTGGCCCCCGCACGGACGCATTTGACTCATCGTGGATATTACTTTTCCGCATGGCTGCCTTGTAGCTGTGTCAGTCGCTCTTCAGGGTGGCTAGGGCGGGCGGTGAGAATTCACGTCGTGTTTCATAAAGAGCATTCTGTGTCCCAGAGCCCTTAGTGTGGGGCTGAAACCCAGCCCTAACCCCCCGGAAAGTTCCGGAAGTCGTGTCTGAGCAGCCCGTCCCGCCAACAGCGGCCCGTTCCCCCACCTTGCCGGGCCCTCTGCTTCCCATGTCGGCTGCTGCCGTGTTTATTCTGGCGGGTAAGTCACCTTCTGCCCGTTTCATTCCCCCAGGCAGGCCCCCGCAGACACAGACCTGGCAGCGCCCCACGCTGCTCCCAGGGACTTTCCCATTTCCCCTTTTCTCTAATAACGGATATCATCCTTTTTCAATTCAGAGCTCGGCCAGATTTTAAACTAAATGTAATTTTCTTTTGTGTGCACTGGTGTTAATTATGACCATTATAATAATAATAATAATAATAATAATTAATAATAACTGTCATTATAATTATCATTATTGTTTTTGCTACTATAATTATCATTATTTTTATTTTATCCTGCGATTCTTTTCGGGTCAATATGGCGACAGTCCTCCAGACGGACTGGGAATGTTGATGAACGGGTCGTCAGCTACTTTGGGAAGCAGTCAACTTGTTTTAGTGTGATTTCGTGAGGAAGTGCATTGTGGGGCGGCTGGGTGATTAGGCCGGTGGTACTCAGGGCCGCCCTCTGAGATTGGCCGCCGTGACTGTGTCGGTGCAGGCCGTGGAAGTGGCCACTAGCGAGCCCAGAGCCGGCGGTGACGGGTCAGCTACAGAGGACACCTTAGTGAGCGGGGGCAGGCCCTCTGGGGGGTGGGGCCTGTTGCTCCTCCCGTGAAAAGCCGTCAGAATGATAAGCCGGCTTCATTAGCATTCCGAGGTTGACTCCATTTTGTGTGAGCCGCCACTGACTTGTACTGGTGGAGTCAGGCGAAGCGATTAAAGCAAAGAAATTACTTAAAAAAAAAAAAAGAATAAGTCAATATAGAATGTGAGCACGCTCCTGGGACGTCCTGCGCCCTCGGCCCCCTCCCTGGGTCTTCTGTGTGTTTTATCCACAGAGGCTGTCATCCTTTAGGATGATTTTTACAGGCTAATTGGGACACGTGTTGGCCAATAGGAACCCAGAGGTCCCAAGACCTCTAGCTTGCAGTCAGATCGTTGGGCCAAGTTTGTGGTCAGGGAAAGGGGGGTCCACCTGGGGTGTCTTCTGGTTGGATGTTCTCCTTAATTTATTTTTTTTGCTCGAGCTTGTGCAAAGACTTGCGTTTTGTGCCTAGCTGTTGAAATTCCACAAATGTCTTGGCACTGCGATTAAAGCGAATTCATCCGAAATAACGATTGCCTCATGCAGCTCTGCAGACAGATCTCCAAAACGCTAGCCTGTTCCGGTAGATTTAGCAGATTTGGATGTGATGCTGGCTTGTTACACAGGCCCGCTCTCTGCTTACGAATGCTGCCTGATTACTTAACTTCAGGAGCAGATTACAGCAGGTGTGGTTTGAAGGCTGTTTCCCTGGCCATCGCCGGAGCGGCTAAGATGGCGGCAGGCGGTATGCCGGTCCCATGGGGCCCCTCCCTGTCGTCTCCAGTTAACAGCCAGAGTGCATCTGGAGAGCCAGGGCTGCTGTCTTCAGAGCACCAATTTGTCATGTTAGATGGAGATTACAGAGCGAGCAGAGAGCTTTCAGATGCAGATAGATACGGCGACCACGGGCTTGGGGGCTGACCGCGGCGTAATTCGATGACGACGGCCCCTTTCCTTTCCATGTTCGGCCAATTGTCTTAAATTACATTAGGGCCGCTGTCTGTTCTGTCGGGTCGCCTGGTCGCTATGTGGTGCGCTTTGAGTTGGAAGGTCACCTGACCTGAAAAAAACATTATAGCCTCGCTGACCTTCCTGGTTGGGGGCGGGGCTTAAGGTGTTCAGGAAGTTTGCACACCGTTTGGGGCGTGGCTTTGCGGTTTACATCTGGGTCCCTTTATTATGGCTCAGAGACAGGAGGCAAAAAGCCGCACAGCCCGTTAAGTTAGAGGTGATGGGAGCTGGGACTCTCTGGAGCTTCCCTGGGATCCGGAGCAGCGGGCTTTTCAAAGATGACAGCTTGACACCCGTAAGTGACAGGGAGCCCTCGGCTCTTTGTTCTCAGTCTGTCTGCTGAGCTGCCAGGGCTCAGGTGTAAATATCCTCCTCGCAAGCCCCGTGTGGCGAGGCCTCGCTCATGCATAATGCAGCCCCATTAATTACCAGCCCTGAGATTTTTCAGGACCAACTTGATGCCTTTTCTCATTTATTTACTATTTACGCCCCCCCCCCCCCTTCTGGCTCCCCATTTTATGCGCTGGGGCTGCGTCTGGAGTCGCTCCGTTTGGCCACATCTCCTCCTCCTCCCTCCTTTGGTCTTCATCACGGTTAATTTCCAGAAGGTCCTTTGATGTGTCCCCCCCCCCAATAGACAGACAGGTGTTCCCCTGCCCACGTACACACTGAGAATCACTATCTGCCGAGAAAGCAGTGTGAAATTGATAGGATATGGAATCGTAGGGCCGTAAACAGCATACAGATGCCATCGTTTTGAGTGTTGGTTGTGTGTCTCTGAAAGTCCTTAGATCTCACTGTCATCAGGAAATAGGAAGTCTGCAGAAGCAGGGGGCGGGTGCGTGGCTCAGCTGGCGAGGACAGCGTGCCCGTCATCAGACGGCTGCAGATTGGAATCCCAGGTGATGTCACCACTGTGTCCCTGAGCCGGGCCCTTCACCCAGAGTTACCCCAGGGACTGTGTGACCCCACTTTCCCAAAAACATGCAGCGCTTTGCATAAAAGCCTCAGCTAAATAGAAATGTAACGTCGCTGAGATTCGAGCAGCGAATCAGAGGAACTGGGTCTTTAACATCTCGTGGACTTTTGGACTGGCAGAGTACGAGCGTTCTGTGGACGTGTGTGGGGTTATGGAGATGTTTCCTCAGAGCTTCTGGAGCATTCTGGTGTTTCGCTTCAGCAGATTATGCCCCCCAGTGTTTACAGACTGATTAGTGTCACCGGGTAGTATTACTGTCCAGGCAATTAGGCTGTGAAGACCCTACAGCGCGAGTGAATACCTAACGAAACCTCCCCGGCGTTCGGGGGTTATCCCTCTGACTTTAATTGGCACATAAATTTTCATTTATAGGTCATAATTGGTCATTTATCAAGCAGGCCCCAATTACCTAGAAGCCATCCATCCCTAGAGAGTCCAGATTCCCTGGCAC
>JAODKN010000001.1:14698878-14710253 GCA_026774425.1 Petrocephalus zakoni | reverse complement strand
AGACACCCATTAGTACCTCGCTGACCTGTTGACCAAATGACTCTGGGGTCTGGCCTATAAATGTCAGGGAGCGTCGGTAAATGGCGAGTTATTCCAGATGTTTGCCCTCCCCCCCCCCAGCAATCGGTCATGCTGCTGGTTTTTATTGGCCCTCCTGCTGCCATGGCGCGCGGTAACCGTGGCTGTTCTCCCACTCCATATCTCACAGCATTAAAGATCTCCACCCCCCCCGCTGTAGCTCTGCATATATAAGCTCGGAAGCCGCTTTGTCTTGTCAGCGAGCAGAGCCGTGGACACTTCCGGCAGGCCTCAGCTCAGCCTTTTCACGTTCTCTTTGTCACTTTGGGGTGGGTGGGGAGTTTGGGGGGGTGTCACATCCCCGTTGGTGACGGCTTCCCATCTTTGGCATAGCGCGTGGAGCTTTGTTTCGCTCACGCGGCGTCTTTTCGCGGCCCATTCCCGAAGGCGCCATTCCCGGGATTATGGCGTCAGTGAGGGCCACTGGCAGAGCCCTCCAAGAAAAACACCTATGGGCTTCAGGAGATGACGAAAGCCGTGTGGATGACCCCCCTCCCCCCGTGCCCCCCACTTTAATCAGCGTCTGTGATCGTGCGGAACCGGAGCCGCTCGTGCACAGTCCGCGTGTAAATCTCGTCCTGTTGGGATCGGTTCCTGCCCCTGTCCTGCTGGTGATGGAGTCCTTTACAGGCTGGGGGGATTTGACCCCCCGGGTCTCGACACCCATGCTGTCCACCTCCCCCTTAAAAATGGCTGTTTTTTTTTCTTCAAAGCTGTGGCACTTTTAGGAGTAATTGCTGGTAACATGCCACGTCCTGATAATGACCTGCTTTGTCAGAAAGCAGGTTTAGGCTTTGGCGTTTGGATAGCCCGTCTCTTTGTTCCTTCCGGGGTTTCTGCCTCTCCTTGCGGAGTGTGCCGGCTCAGACAGATCGCTGTGCATGTCACCTTTTCCACGCTGCAATCACAGTTGGCTTTCTTTATTTTAAAACCTTCCAGAACATTCTGTGTGTATTGGGGATGTGTTTGGCGATTAAAAGTATGCTGCCTGGATCTCATCTGGTCCAGAGTTCGATGTTTCCGTGTCTGCGGCCGATGGGAAAATAACATTAAGCGTTTGGGATTTGGGAGGGGGGGAGGCTTCCCCGTTATTAATCATCGCTGAATCCTCCGGAGATCTGAGTGTTTCCCAGCATCCTCTGAGAACAAACAGTTTTAGCACCCAGTACACACGTGGCCAATTCACTCAGTGCAGCTTCCCTGAGTGGGGGGGGGGGGTGTTTATAGTCACCCCTCCTTGGCTGCCATCACTTTCATGCTTTGTCACTTTTAGCCCCAGACAAATTAAAAAATGGCCTGTGACATGGGGCTCTCTCTCAGAACCTGGAACTTAGAAGCTCGCCCTCCTGCCCAGCTATCTGTCGTTTCTTTAGCAGCTCATAATATTCATGTTTCATTGTAAAAATAAAGATGAGCTTTAATTGTTGTACCTGCTGAGGTTTCGCTGTCATTCAGTGAAACAAGTATTCTGCCGGGTGTCAAAGGTGGCTTCCTGGCCCCCACCGGCCCATAGAGCCACTATCCACCCCCCCCCACCCCTCCCCCACAACTCTGAGGAGATGGTTCGGCCATCAGCAAGCCCACGACCAAGGACCCTGGGGTGTTTTGCCATCCGGTTAGCCGTGGCCTCTTCAGCCTTTACGCTGTGATCTCTGCAGGTTCCTCTTTGATTCCATCTCCCAGCTGCCTTTTCCAAGATCGATCCTGCGACCTGTCGAGTCTCCCTCCAGGAGAGCTCGCCTGTGCTGTGCAGAATCCCACCCTGACGCCGGGCTGCAGCTAGCTGCAGCTCCCTATCTCTCCACCTGTCATTCTTGTAATGGAATTAGCCAGTAATCAGCATCCTGCCTGTCACCCTGAGGGTGCTGGAGAAGATGGCGAGATGTTTTAGCCCCACGGCTGTCCGTCTGCGCTGTCGCAGCCAAGATGGAGACCCGACTGCAGGGGCAGGGGCTTTGAATGTAGCTGCCAGCAGGGGGAGAATGGGCCCTTCCTCCTCCTCCTCCTCTTCTCTCGTTTTTGTAGTATTATCATTGTTTTTCCGGCAGACCCTGCAAGCACTGGGTTTGGGAGACACACTTACTAGCTGTTTAAGTTTCCCTCAGGATCATTAGGGAGCATAATGTATGTTCTTGGACATTTGTGGCAGTTGTGAACGCTTAGTGCACTGCAGCTCTTCGTGTTCGTCATACCAGCCCGGGCCTGATTCCCACGGCTGCCTCTGAAAGGTGAAATCTCACACGTCGCCGATCGCCTCGGACTTGAAAATGTATAAGCAGTGAATGAGAATGATGCCGTGTTCCAGCCACTTGCTTTGACTGGCTCGCCAATTTGCTTTGCCGTTTTGTTATGTAGCTACGGGGTATAACTCTTGCCGCCGAAGTTGGGTCTTGATGGAAAGTTGCACCAACTGAAATGCTGCAAAAATCAGTCAATTTTTCCATGGCAGTTAATCTCTTCCGTTGAATGCATCTGTGTCTGTAATCTGCACGTGCGACGCGCCCAACTTCAAAGCGTGCGGCAAGACCGATTTTTTTTGTTTTTGTGTTTTGAAAAAGCGGCGATATTTTTTTGATGTGCCCTGCCGGTTGAGGAGTAGCAGTCCCTCTTAATGGTTAGCGGCTAATGAGGCCCGCGTTCCATCGGCGTGCGACACCTCCACGCTGAAAGGGGGCGCCGCGGGGAGGCTCGCATCTGAGATGTCGGCCAAACCGCTGGCGCCAGCCTCTTGGGGCGAGGGTCTGGGAGAGGCGGCCCCTTGAATGGGAACGTGCCCGCCCCCCCTGTTTACCCCGCGGGACCTTTTTAAATCACTCAATGGCATCCTTGTTGGCTAGCGACCAAAGCCCACCTCTCTATAGGCGATGCCCGTCTGCCGGATTTACAGGCTCAGCGTTAATCGAGCTGGTGATTAGATTCCATCCCCATTGGTCAAAATAAATCGCCATCAAATCTAAAGTGCGATGTTGCTTGTGTGCCTGGCTTATTTCTGACGCATCGAAGCGTCGGCAAGCACCAATGGGCCTGTCCCGCCAGCCAGCGCCAGCTCTTCCTGCCGTCCATGGCTGGCTTCCTCCCCTTAATTGGCGGCACACATTTGGACCGGAGTCTGAGCGCCTGTCTAGGTGTTAATTGGCCTTGGAAACGGCTAATGGCAACAAGCTTGAAAAATGGGAATTAGCGGCGTGCAGTTTGGCTGTAAATAGCACCACGGCAGCTTGGTTTTGTCAGGGTGATGCGAGGTGCTCTGCCTTATATCAAGCGCTAGGTAGTTCTAGAAGGCTTGGTGGGGGGGTGGTTCCTCTGTACGTTCCTGAACCTCCATTTCCTCAATAATGCAGGCTTTTCTCACGATTAAATCATAGCACTTCAATAAAACATCCACCACTGAAATGATTGCTGCACTTGTGGGGGTCACCGCCTACCCCCTAGCCCCCAATCCCCCCCCCGTTAACATTAACAAACAATCCAGTCCATCTCCTTTAAGCTGCGGGCTCTTTTAACATAAGGACTCAGATGTGGCATTTGATTGGTCGGACACGGGAAGGGGTCAGGGGTCATTCCTCACAGCAAAAACGTACCTGGCTTAGGGGAAGCATTAAAGCAGGAAAATATGAGCTGTGAGGAAGGAAGAGCGGGTGGCGCTGTACTTGGCCTCCTCATTAACCTTTTTATGCTCTGATCTGCAATTAAAACGATAAATTCGAGCCACGTTATTGGTTCCAGCTTGGGGGCTTCAGTGCACCCACAGTTTCCCAGATTGTATGTTCATGCATGCTGAAAATGCCACACGGCCACAGTGTTTGTCTGGCCTCATACTGAAATTATCATCACTGGCAGTGACGGCCGTTCCTGTAACGGCGCAGTGTGTATGTGCGGAGGGTCATTGAGTCTGGCCTCATACTGAAACCCCAATCAGCTATATTATCATCACTGGCAGTGACGGCCGTTCCTGTAACGGCGCAGTGTGCTTGTGCGGAGGGTCATTGAGTCTGGCCTCATGCTGAAACCCCAATCAGCTTTATTATCGTTACTGGCTGTAACGGCGCAGTGTGCTTGTGCGGAGCTCACCCCAGACCTGTATTAACCTCCCCTCCGCATTTAATAACCAAAACAGAAAAGCGCTTTTCGCTCAGCCCTGAGCTCTGACTGCCCCATCTCCATTACAGAGCTCTCACTTATTACGTTTCCAGCCTTAATTATCATAAAAGATGTGATGTGCTGCTTTATGTCTGCTTATTAGAAAGTGTGGGAGGTATAATGACTCTTCGCCATCTTATTTTAACGCGCCGTGTTTTGCTAATTCGTAATTTGCCTCTGCTGTGTTGCTGTCGTAGTCATTAGGCTGATGTCGGTCCCATAACACAGGAATCATTACTTACCCTGGCTTGCCAAGTCCACTGTAGCTCTTAGACTTCCATCATATCAGATGGAACGTGATGGTCCCCCATCTGTATTTTAATGATGTAATGAAATTAAAAGGCCATCACGTTTGGATTATCATCATGGCGGTTTGTATGCATGCCAGTGTAATGATGTGTCACGAGGACCTGGTGGCTGCCATAGAAATCGGTGGGGTGGGGGGGTGGGGGGGGCTTCCTCAGCCTCTTACCTGTTCTCGATGTACTGACACGTCCGTGGACTCTGAGAATGAGCAGAAATCACTTGCTGAAGGTCCGCCTGCCCTCAGGAGACGGAGGCGTCTCGTGCTCTGTGGGGTGTGTGCGTGGGTGTTTGCACGTCAGCGTTAAGGTCTGACGCCATTCTTCTTGCTTCCTTTCATGACCTCCACATCCTCTAGGCTGCGCTCTCCCCACACGGGTTACTGCCAATCAGTCCAGCTCTTTGGCTCTTTTCCCACTTAGTCTCTCTGTAGCTCCATGGTCTTCAGGAGACCCGAGTACGGCCGCAGACTCGGTACACCACCGGATCCTGCTCATGGAGTTTGTTCGGCGGAGTTTAATCCTTCCAGTTCTCTGGCATCTGCCCCAGACTGGAGCTGCATTCCCCAGGTTTACCTCTCTTGGTTGGATATTAAAGAAACAAAAGCCTGGGCCTGGAGGTCTGCGTAAGGCCGTCACTGTGGCATGAAGGGAGGGTGTGAGCCACGGATCTCTGCAGCGGACGCTTTCACTGGGCCTTTAAGCGCTGTCCTCCAGCTTGGGCCGCAGTTCCCAGTGGAGCTGATGAAAAGCGCCCTACACTGTAGTGCCTAAGTGGCTTCTTGTGCGCCGTCAGGGGTGGGGGGCGTTGGGAGATTTGCTGGCGGTTTGTGCTGCCTACGACTGTTTTTTTTTTACATTTTGTTTACTGAAGTTGCTTGAGGAATTCAGCTTTTATATCACATTAATCCACCTTTCGATTCTCTGATCCTATTAAGTGGATCCAAAGCGTCATGCTTCCTTCCGAATGGGTATAAACCTTAAAGGTATTTATGGGCTGGCGGGTGGGAAGCATTACGCCGGCCTGCGCTGCCAGGCTGCCACTCACATCCTTTTTGTTTTCTCTGTATAATAACTCGGCGATCTAGCTCTCGTGTATACAGACACACGCACACACAGATACAGACACACACACACACACAGACACACACACACACACAGACACACACACACACAGATACAGACACACACACACACACAGACACACGCACACACAGATACAGACACACGCACACACAGATACAGACACACGCACACACACAGACACACGCACACACAGATACAGACACACGCACACACAGACACACGCACACACAGACACACGCACACACAGATACAGACAGACAGACACACGCACACACAGATACAGACACACGCACACACAGACACACGCACACACAGACACACGCACACACAGACACACGCACACACAGATACAGACACGCACACACAGATACAGACGCACGCACGCGCACAGATACAGACGCACGCACGCGCACAGACACAGACACACCCACGCACACATACAGATACACGCACAAACAGATACAGACGCATGCACAGATACAGACGCACGCACGCACACAGATACAGACGCACGCACGCACGCACACAGATACAGACGCACGCACGCACAGAGATACGCACAGGGATACAGACACACGCACGCACAGAGATACGCACAGAGATACAGACACACGCACGCACAGAGATACAGACACACACACGCACAGAGATACGCACAGAGATACAGACACACGCACACAGAGATACAGACACACACACAGACAGATACAGACACGCACGCACAGAGATATAGACACACGCACGCACAGAGATACAGACACACGCACACAGAGATACAGACACGCACGCACAGAGATACGCACAGAGATACAGACACACGCACGCACAGAGATACAGACACACGCACGCACAGAGATACGCACAGAGATACAGACACACGCACGCACAGAGATACACACAGAGATACAGACACACACACACACACAGATACAGACACACGCACGCAGAGATACAGACACACGCACACAGAGATACAGACACACACACACACACACACACAGATACAGACACACGCACGCACACAGAGACACAGACACGCGCGCACAGAGATACACGCACGCACAGAGATACAGACACACGCACACACATCGCTGTCAGGCCTGGAAATGCTGATTGGTGGGGATTGATATCAGTTGACCTCACGGAAAATGTGTCAAAGCCAGTCTAGACAGGAGCCAAACTCGCACCCAGCCGGATGGCGGTCAGTTTCTCTGTCCGCACTCGCCTCGTTATTGGAGGTGCCAATTAGTGCTAATTAGAAGCTGATCTCTCACTGCTGCTGCTGCTGTGGGGTAGGCCGGGGGCCCCGCTGGCCTGCAGAACCTTCCAGATTGATGCAGAGTTTGATTTAATGAGTTTACCTGTGTACATGTAAGTGTGTATGTGTGTGTATGGGGGGGGGGGTCATGTATGTATGACATAGAAACCTGTTATTTTGATGGTGTGGAGACCACCTTTTCAAAGCTCAGTTTTATAAAGATCTGTGACTGGAATCAGAAAAGTAAAAATGACAAAAGTCATGTCTTCTGTCTGGTTATGTATACTTACGGTTAGGGCTGGGTAGGGGTTAGGGTTAATCCCCCCCGGGAGGTGTTGTCGTTGTCAGGCCACTACTGACTTTCCGGATCATTCTCCCTGAATCCTCAGACCGTGTGACTCTGGGGGACCTTCGGTGTCACTGTGACAACCTTAAAGTATCAAGGACTTGTGTGATTATCACAAGCCGGGGTGGCCTGCTAGAGCAGAGACTAGTCCGAATCCATTGTCCCCCGTCCGGACTCCCGAGTGCTCCCGGGGGCCCTCCTCTTGGCTTCTCTGGCCTTTCGTTCATGTCTTCTCACAGTTTTCTGATTACTTTATTTAACATGTTTTCGGCATTATGAGGATGTCCCCTTGTCATTCGTGATTACTATTATTTTTTTTTTGCAAATAATATTCTTTTTGATATTCTTTTGCTCTGCCAGGTAGGGATGGGGACCTTGCATTGGGTGTGGTATCTCCCCTCACAAAGACAGGCCCATGTAAGAGCAAAAAGACCAAAGAGGGACTCTAGAGGGCACAAGACACCGTATCCACAGAGACCGCTCAGAGAATCAGGAAGCTGGGTGGCACCCCCCCCCCAAACTGCGACCGTGCCACCACAACGTGGTATTGTTCTGAAAAAAAGGCCCTGCCCCCCTTGACCTCACGTCTGACTCACACTCCAGATGACATCATTTAGTGAGCAAGATTTTATTTTTCTTTGGGGGGGGGGTTGGAAGTTAGTCACCCTGTAAGCTGTAAATGAAGACATAGCTCTGCCCCCCCCCCAAAAAAACATGCCCATTTTTGTTCTCCCCTCCCTGAGTATCCAGGGCACAGTATCTAACCAAGATCATGCCTCAGTGATGGAGGCAGGTGGCAGGCGGCCACACTTCTGGGTTGAGCTGTGACCCCCCCAGTTTGTCTGAGCTGAATTATTGTATGAAGCATCCTTACGGAGGGGGGGGTCACACCTGGTGGGGTGTCAGAATTGAGGTGCACTCACTCGTGGAGCCATGGCAACGGAACCCTAGCCAGCTCCCTGGGAGAGCCGCGCTGACAAGTCGAGCGCTTAATTAGACCGGCTGGTGGGGTGTACATGTTGCGTGGCTCGTGGGGGGGGGTGGCTGTCAGTGTGACGCTCCGATCAGGTCCTGCCGTCCTCGGGAGAGCCCTGGGGTACTGGGTAACCAGAGCCACCTTCTGCTCCTCATAGGCCGGTCATAGGAACGGCCTCCTTGACAGGATGAGCAGCCTTGAGGGGCATCGTGAGACCACCTCCTCCTCCGAGAGGCGAGAGGTGTGGGTGTGTCTGTGGGTGTGTCTCTGTGTCTGTGTGTGGGTGTGTCTGTCTGTGTGTCTGTAAGCTGAGTGTGACTGTTCTGAGGTGCAGGACTAGTTTGGGACATTAACTGTGATCTGCTCATTCCTCTCCTTTGCACTTGTGTGATATTTTGTTGTTGGATGGCTCCTTGTGGGGGGGTTGCGCGGGAGGTGCGGCTTTTGGCTGAAGCCCGCCTTGCTCTGGGGGGGCCCGCCTCGCCTCGCCTCGCAGCTGACTGATCGTGATGCTCCTTTATCGTCGTAACAGAGGCGACTCTCCTGCAGTGACTGAGCAGAGTGCAGATTGGCGCAGCTGCTCCGTGTGGCCTGTGCTGATGTTTCACACCAGGATGGATGCCTCTTTCCTACGCAATAAGCATGTTATTCTTTATGATGTTGACCAGAGTTAATGTCCAGGTGGGGGGAGGGGGGTGATGCGAGTTTCCCACTCATCTTAGACAGGAGGATGGCCGCGATGCTGGAGTGTGGGGGGGGGGGGGTTAGTCTTGCCTCAAGTGTCCTGGCCAAAGGACAAAGGGCCCTAGGGAGTCTGGGTGGAAAGGGGCATGGCCAACCCAGTGGGTGTGTCCCTACTGTCCTTTCTGGAAGGGTGCACAGCAAATCATGGGACCCCTTTGGGGTCCTGGACAAAGCGGGTAGGCAGATGGGTTCAAACGGGGCCATGTTTGCTGAGGGCGCAGGCATGTGACTCACTGTAAGCTCGTGACATGGCGATCTGACTCTGTTTGCTGTTCACGCCTCCCGGGCTCACGCTTGTTTCCTGCTCTCCGAGAGCGTAGTGCGTCGTCTCAGTTGTCAAGGCTGTCTCCTGCTTGGCAACTGGGCCCTTGGCTTGGAGAGTGAGGCTGATGATAATTACCCTCTCTGTCAGTCACCAGTACCTTCTGGAGCACGTGCTCTTCCCCAGGCACCCAGGACCGGGTGGCTGTGCCCCCAGTCACCCTCCAAGAAGGTAGCGCTGTTCCGCACGCAGCCAATCACCCGGGATCTCAGGCATTGTGGCATCCCTCTGGGAGGCTCATAGCCAGTGCTAGTCAAAGCTCATGTGGTATCCTAGGCAGACATCACCTCTGGTGCCCCCTGTCTGCGCGGAAGTGATATTGCCTTGCCATGTCGGCGCGCCCTCTGAAGATGGCTGCCTGCGTCGCCTAATGGGTTGTCGGCTTCTGGCTTCCATACTGCAGAGAGAAACTGTTTCCCTCCTTTGGCAAATAGGCTTTGGGGAGGGGGGAGGTCCGGGGGGGGGGCACGCCACCCTTCCGATTACATATTAAAGCTGCCAGTCAGGCAGACGGCGCTTGCTATGTGAGGATCCCGCCCGACTCTCCTGTCAAGGACGATGTTTGTGCTTCTTGCTGTGGTCGCTCTCTTTGTTTTTTTCTTGCGAGCACCACAGAGGCTGGAAATGTTTGAAGCCGACAGCCGTGTCCCTGGATAAAGGTTTTAATCACTCTCCCCGGCTTTGTGCATATCAGATGAAGCATCGAAGGGCATCTTTTAAACACTGTTCTCTCTTTTTCTTATCATGTATTTTCCTAATGCTTGCATTTTAAGTTGGGATTACTAATACTGGCAATGGAAACCTTGGCATTTGCATTCCGAATCCACACAATGAATATGAATTAGGGGTAAAGCCGTGGGCTTCGGAGCTCAGTGCCGCTGTGTGCCGGTATTTTGGGGAAGGAGGTGCCTTGGTAAGGAGGAGAGTATTAGCTTGAGGGAAATGAACAGGATGTGTCTTAAAGATGGGATCTGCTGTTAGACATCAGCAGTTCTGTAGGAGCCCATATTTCCCCGTCAGGCTGCCTGATGGTCACAGGTACGCACAGGGGGTGGGGGGGGAGGGGGGGTGGTGCAGGCAAAAATCCCATCAAATTGGAATTCTGAATTCCTCCTCCTGAATTCCTTTACTGCTGGTGGTGCTGACGAGGTCACGATGGTATCCGAATGGGACACACGCCATGGTCGGCGTAAATACCACCCCACCTCGCCCCGCCCCATGTATCGTGGGCCTTTTTCCGAGCCACTGGCCGCTAATGGGCCCAGAATGATTGCTCCTTTTGCCTCTTTAGATTGGATCGAGGCTGTTTTGATGGCTGGGGGTTATTACATTTTCAGTTAGGGGGGTTTGTTAAGAGCTCCCGTTTAGTTGTCCGGCACTTCCTCCCTGATGTGCCCCCCCACCTCTGGCTCTGCTTTGTGCATTTTCAAGCGTGACTCCCTAATCTGGTTAAACTTCTCCTTCCCTGTGCGTCCGTCTTACCCCGGTCTAAAAAAAGTCACTGTGCCCTCCCCCGAGGGACCTGGAGATTTAAAGGGAGAGGGCCCAGTTTGTACCTCTTCACACACAGCCTCACACACTTTGGAACAGAGTCGGCATGGATGGGGGGGGCAGCCCTTAGCTCCCATAATGCTCCTCCTACACCTCTAGTCTGGCCCCTGATTGGCCCAGTTTCTTTAATGCTTCTTGACCTTAATTATGGAAAATAGTACGAAGCTGGTACCGGAGCGGCCCTTTAACCCCTCAGTGCCCTCGGAGACGTCTCGATAGGCTGCACTGGTGATGTGGGCGTGTCCCATTACGAGCTGAACTCATTGTCAGTGAAATGCGGCAATTTCTGGAAGATATTGAGATGTCCTTCCCCTGGAGACCAGAGGCAGAGTTTGCTCTGTGAGGGGGTGGGAGTTTTTCCTGCGGGTCCTTACGGCTTACGGAGGAAGCGGTTGACTAAGCGGGTAACGGTTTTCCAAAGATCTGAAATGTTATTATCCCATGTGCCCTTGCAGGATGGTGATAAGTGGCAGGGGGGCGGGGGGGGGGGGGGTGGATGGTTTTGACAGCACCCAAAAAGCCTTACCGGGGCCAGGGGGGTGGGGGCCACGGGGTGGAAGAGCTTGCTTCAC
>JAODKN010000001.1:14653343-14663602 GCA_026774425.1 Petrocephalus zakoni | reverse complement strand
TTGCTCAGCCGCTAATCAGAGGCCAGTTGCTCAGGCACCAATCAGAGGCCAGTTGCTCAGGCACCAATCAGAGGCCAGTTGCTCAGGCACCTATCAGAAGCCAGCCACCCAGCCACTAATCAGAGGCCAGTTGCTCAGCCGCTAATCAGAGGCCAGTTGCTCAGGCACCAATCAGAGGCCAGTTGCTCAGGCACCAATCAGAGGCCAACTACTGTGATCTGTCTGTGTAGCATGTAGGGTACAGGTGCGAGGCATGCACTAGTCACTGCGGAACACATCTCAGTGAGGAGAGGAGAGGGTCCTACAGTGTGCAGCAGGGCCAGGCTGCAGCTCCAGCAGTCTGGAGAGTATATCAGTTTTTAATTTAGTCTGAAATGGAACTTAAAGCAAACGGCAGAGCCAGCATCCTGAAGCGGAAGTCACCTTAGTGATGTGACGTTGTTTGGTCCATAGATGCTTCTCTGTAATGTGCCAGCGGCTTCATTAAAACCCCATTGTGGGAATACGATGGTGACTGGGCTGTCGGGGGGGCTGCCATCACTCCTGTTGTCATATTAACATGTGTAGGTGCCCCCCACACTGTTAAAGGATCTCTATAATCCATATGGCGGGCAATTCATAGAAATCAGATTAGGGTGGCTCAGGGCTGAGCCTTATTGCCAATAAAGCTGTGTAGAGACCAGCTCTCTTATTGTTTGGCTGTCAGTTGCCTGAGGGATGGGGGGAGCTGCCAGGGTTTTTCTGTGGGGGGTGGGGGTCGCACACATGTGTATGTTGGTTGTATTCAGTACCTGGGTCTCTGAGGTTAGAAATTGGCTTTAATGACATTTAACCATGGGATGTGGTTTCCATGGCACTTCAGTGTAGTTGAGCATCTGTGTTCAGCTGTATGTGACCAGTGGGAGACGACAGCTCACCTGCATGTAGACCCTCAACATCATAGAGGTGTCTCCTCCTACGGGCCCTCCCACCCGCCAAAGGGTTCACGTGAGGATGTGTGTGAATCACCTGGCCCAGATTAGCGTCTTGTTTTGGACACATTGCATGGCCGTCATTGCTAGTCGACCGGAGGGGTAGAATATGAGGTGTTTTGGGGCTGCTGTAAAGGTCTCGGGGCCATATGGCTGCACCCCATTGGCTGAATTCAGACATGTTCCTTTCTTCCCGCCTTCATTCCCGAATAAGGGAGAGCATGGTGAGAAAGTGGAAAAAAGGGATTTGCAGGAAGACGGGGGCTGAAGGGACTGCGACCAGTCAAGATGCATTTTTTCAGTGGAAGTGAAGTACAGGACATGAGTGATGGGGGAATGAGGCCACACCCACCCGGTGGCGATCTCTGTTCTCATTGGATGAGGCAGTGATTGACAGCATGTGATAATCCTGCCCACTGCAGGTCTCTGGGCTTTGATTCTCCCAGCACTTCTGTGGATCGCTTCCCGGATGGAACCAGTTGAGGGGTCAGGAGGTGGGGGACAGAGTGAGCTTCTGGTATAATTAGTGGCAGGCTGTGAAGCGCGCACACACATACATACATATACACACACATGCTCACACATGAACACATACACACACACACATACATATACACACACATGCTCACACATACACATTCACACACATGCTCACACACGAACACACACACACACACGCACGCACAAACATATACACAAACATGCTCACACACACACACGCACACGCTCACACACACATGCTCACACACACACACACACACACGCACATACATATACACACACACATATACACACACATGCTCACACACACACATGCACATACATATACACACACGCACAAACATATACACAAACATGCTCATATACACACACATGCTCGCTCACACACACACACACATACATATACACTCACATGCTCGCTCACACACACACGCACATACATATACACACACATGCTCAAATACACACACACATGCTCACATTCACACACACACACACACACACACACATGCTCACATTCACTCACACACACACACACACACACACACACACATGCACATACATATACATATACACACACATGCTCGCTCACACACACACACACACACATACATATACACACACATGCTCGCTCACACACACACACACACACACACACACACATGCACATACATACACACACACATGCACACACTCTTCACTGTTCCCCGATTGTCACGCAGCCCCTTCACATTCGCCCGCTTGTGGTGCCACATCCTTCAACCCCCCTCTCTGCGGGGTCCCAGCGAAGATGATGGCATTTCCCGTTGTCCCCTCCCGGATAAATAGCCCCCCCTCATCACGGTTGGCCAGTCACACTGTTCCCACTGTGAAGCGTGCTCTGGCACTGATGTAGAGCTGCCGCCCGCGGATGGAAACTCGCTCTTCTGCAAGTTTCTGTGCTGTTTCTCTGGTTTATTTTTATGTCTGGTTTTATTTCTGACTATTCTAGAGAGCAGAGCCTCCACTGGTGCCAGGGCCAAGACTTTTGGTAAGAGCTCGCCACACGCCCCTGTTATAAGGCCCACAATGCTACTGTGTTATGCTGCCCTGGACACTACTGAACACCACACCTGTGTCATGTTGCCCTGGACACTACTGAACATGACTCATGTGTTATGCTGCCCTGGACACTACTGAACACCACACCTGTGTTACGCTGCCCTGGACACTACTGAACACCACTCCTGTGTTATGTTGCCCTGGACACTACTGAACACCACTCCTGTGTCATGCTGCCCTGGACATTACTGAACACCACACCTGTGTCGTGCTGCCCTGGACACTACTGAACACCACACCTGTACTTTGCTATGTTGAGCACCACTGAGCACCACACCTGTGTTATGTTGCCCTGGACACTACACCTTTATTCAGCCTTTATTAACATTGCAGTCAAGTGTCAAGCTATTCTGAAGCGTAACCCTTGCCGTAGATGCCTCGCCCTTCATTCTGGCAGGTCCACCTTATATCGTCCTGAACAATCTACACGAGTGTCACACTGTCCCCAGCACTCGTGTGCATTCCTGTACTTCCTGTGTGTACCTGCTCATCTGTTCCTCTGACATTCAAGCTCATCGGTTCCTTACAAAAGATTGTTCAGCTGCTAAACGAACAAACCATCTAAACTCTGACCCATAATATTCCCCTTTCCCATAATAGCTCCAGAGTAATCTTCCTGCGCCATGAGCAGCTTCATGACCAGTCTGAGAGCTCATCGCCATTCTCCCTGGTGGGCTGTTCAGAATCTTTCCCCATAAAAGTTGTAAAGCCAATAAATAAACCATTATTTATGCGAATTTTATGCATGGGTTATTAACCTTCCGGCAGCGGGCAGGAGAACAAACAACCAATATTGTTATTGAAACGGAGCCTTTCTGCTCGGTGTAACAATGGATAAACCATTTGAGAAAACAACCTGAACATCAATCGTGCCGCTTTCTGTGTGGTAATTATAGATCCGTTCCTAATTCTCCCAGGGAGGCGTTACCAAGCTTTCTGTAATAAATCCTCTTGTGGGGTCCTGGGGTTTGTGCAGCGTGGAATGACTCCGGACACGATACATTCTCTGTGTTTGTGCCTGTCAATGACGTGCTTGATGAGCTGGACTCAGAGAGGGTTTGCAGCAGGGATTTTTGGGGGTAATTTTACACAATGATAATTTATGTCACTGTATAAGTGCCACGTTAAATGCACATCTTGGTGGGTGCTGTTTATCTTAAGTGCTTGTGGTCTCATTTGGGGTTTCGGTCTTCTGTCAATGTCCGTCTGTGGTTTTTTAAACAAGTCGGGGCGTCTCCAGCCCAGAAGATGCGTCTGCCCTACCCTCCCCACGGCAGGCCGCGGTATCCAGCTTTGCTGCGTGCGTACTTCACTGATTTCTTGACGTCTGGTCTCTTCGTCTCTCCTTCTGCTCGCCAACATTCTACAAGGATGGCCTGACTACTTCCGTCCCCCAGATCTAATAATTCAGAAGTAAAATTAAATAGTACATTAAATTCCTCTCTGCGATGATATCTGGCTTGTCGGAGACCCATTAGAGACCGCGGCTGCCACACCGTGAAACATCTTAATTGTCCAATTAATTTGAGCTTTCAGGACGGCGTGACGGCTGGATTTATGCCTCCTTTCGAGAAGAGAGGCCCGCAAATATGGGCTCGCATGCATTATAATTATCATTTCATCTGGGCCTAGGGCTTGGACGTTTCTATGCTGACAGGCAAGCCTCCATCATGCCGATTCTCTGTAATGCGATCGGACGCAGTAATTGGCACAATTAGAAGCACTTCGCTGACAAATCTGCCCACTTGTTGTTTCTGGAGTTTTTCAGAATGTCTGCTGTAGGTGAAGTTGGGCTGCTGGTCTGCCGGTTTTAATCGTGAGCCTTTCCTGTGGCGTCCCAGGATACGAAGGACTTGGCGTTCCTGGCAGGGCAGCTTATCCGGTCCTCTCTGTCTTTCGTGCCAGAGCTGTGAGAGCATTACAGTGGTAACTCATCGAGTTGTGCTGAGAGGAGAGTTGATTTCCTCCCCGGACGTGTCGATGACCTTTTTCGCAGGGAGGCAGCCTCCGCTCTGTACCTCTCTCTCCCTCAGCCTAAACACCCCGCTCACTTTTCTGGCTTTTTCCCACCCACCTTTGCCCCCCCCCCCCCCCCCCCGGGATAGCCGCCATCACGATCACCTGACAGCGGGGCTGTATTTACGGGAATCTTCCTGTTTGCCACGAGTGTGTGCCAAATGCTGAAAGCCGGACGATGAGGTAACGTCTTGCGGCCGCTGCCAGGCTGAACTTCACCTGTGATCGCCCTAGAATGCTAGAGCACTCTACTCTCCCTTAATCACATTAATAATGCTGTGTGGTCCAGATTCTGCCGATATTGATAAATTTGGGATCACGTGACTTAGGACACACCCCCTCCCTGCTTAATTCTTACACATGCAGATGGTCACTCTGTAGAAATAACCCAAGAGGCTCTTCAGCCACTGACAAACTGGTTTGTGTGTCGCAGTTGGGGGGCCCGAATTTGGAGTGCCAGTTTGATGGATGGTGGGGGGGTGTCTCTCACCATTTGTTCCATTGCTTATGGCCACCTGACAGATGTTCCCCCAAACTGTCTCCCTCAGGAACTCCACTACCCTCCATGTCCTTACTGTACAGTCACCCCTTCACATTCATTAGGGTTAGGGGCGGAAGATCCAGAAGATACTTGGGCACCCCTAACCTCAACCCATAATAGTCTGCTGAACAACAACATAAAAAAAGTCAATTTATTACCAATTTCTAACAAACAGTTATGAACAGTACTGCGCTGTACACTTTGCCTGTCAAATTACTTCGTCGCTTCCCATCAAGACCTTTTTATATACAAAAGCCATCTAAATTATGCCCCTGTATGTGCAGAGTTACTACTGTAGGCACTGGCAGCACAACATTTTGGAATCATTATTGAAAATGCTAAATTAATGGCGCTGGAAAGTTGGAAAGGTATTGTGGGAAACACAAGAGTCAGAGAGACGGGTAACATGTGAGCGAGGGTGGTAACAAAGATGCACTGCATACCCAAGCCAAGGCTTTTAATATTAATGATGTAATATGTACTTAATCAATCAAATATTATATAATACTATTATCTATATATTATATCATTTAATGTGATCCGGTCCATTTCAGCATTGTTTATAGCTCTCTTATTGTCCAGGAGTTTCCGAATACCCAAAAATACTCCTTTTCAATTGTTTATAGCCAAGTCGCGCATAGCCAACACTGCAAACGTGTGAATGTGGAGGGGTTACTGTACAGAGGTGCCCCCCCCAGTGTCTAAAGCTAACCCTGCCCACAACCCCCCCCCCCCCCTCTATCATCCACTGCCAGGCGGAAACAGAGCAGAGAAAGCGGCAGGACGCTTATCGAGTCCAAGCCTGCAGTAATTACACCCTCCACTGCTCCCTTTATGCCTCTCAGCTTTGGTGCCAGTGACCTTTATGTCGGCCAGATTCGGGGGCCATTTTAAAAACTTAAAGCGATGAACTAATTGTTTAAAGCGGTGATGTGCCAGTGAGTGTGTGCGCCTGTCAGTGTGTCTGTGACGGATTGTGTGAAGGGCTTCTCTCAGCTTTGGTGTGCTGGCCTGCCGTCCCACCCCCCAACACAGGCAGCTGCTCCTCCTAATGGCCGCCGACGGTCGCATCAATTTATTGGTTAATTAATTAATTAGCTGCGTGCTTAATGACTGGTGATGATATGGGGTATGGTAGTCTGTTCCAGGGCTTGGGGTGGGGGGGGTCTGAATTATGGCACAGTGTTATGGCAATGCAGGGGGGGGGGCACTCAACAGTCAATGGTTTTTACCCACTTTCTGGCCAATCACATGTCTGTTACACTCCCAGCAGCTGACCTGGGCCCTCATATCAGGCTCCTCTCATTGATTTAGCGGAAGGGGCCCCTAATCACCAAGATGATTATGTGGTGGCAAAATATTTAATCATCTGCCCGGGTCAGCATACTCCAAGATGGCGCTCGTCTCTAACGGTGAGGGGGCCTGAAGATCACCGGTGAGGCCAGCGACACCAGGGGAATCAATCTGGATAGAAGAGCCCTCTCTCTCCCTCTCCCTCTCCCTCTCTCCCTCTCTCTCTCCTTCTCTGTCTCTGTTCCTCGCTCTCTCTCCCTCTCTCTCTCTCTCTCTCTCTCTCTCCTTCTCTGTCTCTGTCCCTTGCTCTCTCCCTCTCTTTCTCCCCCTCTCTCCCTCTGTCTGTCTCTCTCTCCCCTCTTTCGGCACCTTACTCGTCACCCGGCTTTTAGCTTGTCCTCCGTCCTCATTCCGGTCTGCGTCGTCACGATTGAGGGGGCTGGCCGAGTGTAAAACACCGTGGGTGTGATGCATTCCTCCGCAGAATTAGAGCATGGGGGCGCGTCCCCTTCAGCAGAGAGGAAAATGCACGCCCGAATGGTCGGCTGGCTCCAAATGGGCCGCCGCTGCGTGCTGATTCGGCCCTATTGAGCGCCTGTCAAGGTGAACCGGCTGGCGATTGGAGTGGCCAGCGTGGGCCTGTTCGGAAACGCTGGTACATTGTGACGGAGGTGGGTGGGGGCTGCCGTCACGCCTCACGCCCCCTTTGACAGCTGTTGAGGATCAGAATTCACACCCCCCCTCGTTTAGCTGCTTTTGTTTCTCACCGCGTCTGCATGAAGATAAGGCCTCATGCTCCTTCGCGGGCTGTGGCAAGTTGCTCCTTTTATCTTGACTCTGCAAACAACTTTATTGTATTTTCTTTCCGTTGTGTTGGTAATTAGAGCACGAAGCGGCACTGTTCTGGGGGCGGGGTGATACTCACCCTCGGTGAAGCATGACACGTCCGGGAGGGGTGCGGTGGGGCGGATGCAGTTTGCCCGCTGTGTTTCATTTTCCTGGGCATCTCCAGCTTGACTCTGGCTCACACACGTTGCCGGTGTAATGACATGCCCCACCTGAAGCCTGACACCCCCCCTTGTAGAAGAGCACCGAGGAGGAGCTGGTGTTGACCCCGGACGGCACTCGGGAGTTCCTCACCTTTGAAATCCCTCTGAATGACTCCGGCTCCGCGGGGCTGGGCGTCAGCGTCAAGGGCAACCGGTCCAAGGAGAACCATGCCGACCTGGGCATCTTTGTCAAGTCCATCATCAACGGCGGCGCCGCGTATAAGGCGAGTGTCCATCCAACCCACCCATCCATAAGGGGAGCGCCGTCTCCCTGAGTGGTCGTATGTTTACACAGCTCCCCACTCCCCCACAGGATGGCCGGCTCCGGGTCAACGATCAGCTGATTGCAGTGAACGGTGAATCGCTGCTGGCCAAGACCAACCAGGACGCCATGGAGACTCTGCGCAAGTCCATGTCCACCGAGGGCAACAAGCGGGGCATGATCCAGCTCATCGTGGCCAGGAGGGTCGGCAAACGCAGCCAGGTATTGGAAGGTTCCAGAGGACTTGTCTGAGGGCTAATCACATACTAATATACTAATAATCACACACTAATATACTAATAATCACACACTAATATACTCATAATCACATACTAATATACTAATAATCACATACTAATATAATAATAATCACATACTATTAACACATTGGGCTCCCAGTTTTGGAGGCAGTGGGTGTTTCTTTTGTGCAATATCTGTCTCTGAGTCCTCAGCCGTGAGGCCACCTTGTGGTGGGAAAAGGTAGGTGCATCAGTGCCTCCTGCTGCCGCCAATATGAACCCGGGAATACGGGGCGGCACAGTTCGACACGGATCTGCCTGAGCTCTCAACAGGCTGCTCACGAAGCCGCGACTGGATAACGCCATCCGCGGCGCGTCTACGTGACAGGCGAAGGAGATCGTGCGATCGGCTGACGGCGGCCCGCGGAGATGGGGGGGGGGTGGTGAGTTGGAGCTTAAAAGAGAATTAAATTGGGCTGCCGTTATCAGCGGGCGGCAGGGGTGACGGGATCGAAGGTGATTCGGGGGCTGAGACGTGCCTGCAGATGTATCTGATAAGCGTTCGCTGTGTGAAACCCCCCACGCCCCCCCTCCCCAAGCCCGCTCTGCTCAAGAATGTGAGTCTCTCCCCATACTCATAAAAATTTTACGCTTATCTGCAGAAATATGAATGTCAGTGTCTTTGAAGTGGCTTGAGCTAAGTGTGGGGGGGGGGGTTGACTGATGATATGTAAATGTAGCCATTTGATATCACGCCGGAATGTTCCGGACTGAGCCAGCAGTGGGACACGCAGGCCGAGGCGGTTTTGGGTCAGGACTGATTAACAGCATTGGACCCCTGGTTGTAGCCGGCAGGCTGAAGTGTTACCCCCCGACCCCTTGCTTTCCCTGTCTCCTGTTACCCCCCCCCCCCCAAAGGCCACCACTCTCAAGGTCAGCACCGGTCAGACCAGCAGGTCGCTCCAGGTGGAAATGTCATGTGACCAAACTCACTACCAACGTAGCAGATTTATGGAACTGTGGTCGCGCCTGTTCTGCACCCAGAATGGGCGGTGGGGGGGGGGGGACATATTTTTAAATGTTCTTCATGTTATTCCAAAGATGGGGCTGTGCATGTTGGACTGTAACCAAAAAATTTATTGCTGCCCTTCTCCCGGAGGTCAGTGTATGCTGTGTTCTTAAACCAGACCTGTACGGGGCGCTGCTCTTAAACCTCATCACTTTATTGTCCTATTCCTGGGAGACTGTCGTTAATTACCCACCCTCAGTGGCGCCATCATTATTTATAAGAGAGGATTTAGCCCTAATACAGATGGTTTGACTTCAGCTCTCTGGGTGGATTAACCCTTCATGCAGGAAGCGACATCACTCTTAGTATGCTAAATTACCCTGAATAAACAGGGTGCCTGTTTGCTGTATTGCCCTGCTTCTTATTGCCCATGCAGACTGATTAATGCACTTATGTTTTCCTTCACTGCTGAATCTGAAATGAGATTTTGACCCAGATAATAGAGAAATCCAAGATTGATCATTTTAATAGATGCCTCTGAATATTATTTTAATCAATGCAGGGGTCGTTTGCTAATCTCTAATGCCAGCTTCATTCTATAAATATATTTTCATATATGTTCAAAGCAATTAAATGGCACCAAAGTCATTTAAATTCAATTAAAATCAGTGAGTAGCTCTCTGTCCGTGCTGACGGCAAAACCATTTTTTAATTTCCAATCTACTCTGCAGTTTACACCCTCCTTACCCTCCTTATTCTGGCTATTTATTTACTCACCCCCCTTCCCACACCCCCAGAACAATCGCTTATGAGCTTAATTGCTGATGTTTACCATCAGTTTTTGTCGGGAGCAAGTCGCAGAGGGTTTCGACACTCTTCTGGACTTTTCCGTGGGATCCTGGCCAAGGTTACGGTTATGGTTCAGGCTTCCAGTACTGGTTATGGGGAATGTCAAAAGGAGGAATCTTGGTAACATTCTGCCCTAAATGGGTCCACGGAATGAACGTTCCTCGGTGTCCCTGTCCGTTTTGCTCCTGGGTGTCGGTGGGTTCAGTTCTGGTGGCCGCGATCAGCTGTCAGGCTATTTTATGGTGTGTAGAAGCCGTTCGGCGTCTACCCAAGCGTGGTTTCGGTGTGACCCCGAGCCTCGCTTGGTTCTGACTGCAGGTGGGTGGAGCAGCCGCTTTGGGAGGGGGGGGGGAGTCACAGCGAGTGGCTGCAATTGGCCGTGTGTCAATCTGACACCAGGGGGGGGGGGCACCGTCTGTTCTGTGAAG
>JAODKN010000001.1:14631161-14642825 GCA_026774425.1 Petrocephalus zakoni | reverse complement strand
CCCCCCCCCCCCCCCCCCCCCCCCCCCCCCCCCCCCCCCCCCCCCCCCCCCCCCCCCCCCCCCCCGCCCCCCCCTGTCTGCAGATTCTTCCTGCCTTTGATCTGTGTAATATTCTCCCTCTATGAAAAGGTAATCTCCTCCTTTTGAACACTGCCGGGAGTGTGGGAGAGCCTCGCATCCCCACCCTTAGCCATTAGAGGGCTCTGTGAGCAGCTTCCTGTTTGGGCGTGGCTTCATTTTGGTCCCGGGCCCCGTCGTTCTCTCTCCCTTCTTATGCCTGTGCACTGCATCCAAGACAGCAATGACACCCCAGTATTGGCTCCGACAGCTCTCCTGGTGCCTTTGCCGGAGATGGCCTACCGTAGCTCAGGCCCCCACCGTCCTGCTGGCAAGGTGTGCCGATTCACTTCAGTCTGCTGCCGATGCTTTTCATTTAAATAGTAACCCCCCCCCTCCCAAGACCGCATTCAGTGGCTCTGAGTACTTGTCTGGTGATTATGAACATGGCACATGTGCTGCAGTTCCTATGGTCGGCTGTTCCCAATGCCCCCCCCCAGCCCCCCGTTTCAGGTGAGCTGCGGCTGGGCGCCTTGCCAATGACGCACTCCAGCTGCCCGTGTCCCATTTATGGGGGAGCCTTTTAAAAGGCAATTAAACTGCAGGAACACAGCGCAGTGTCGGGGGGGCTCAGACAAAGACGCCTTAATCGCTTACACCCCTTGCCGGTCCCAGTGCAGACCCCCCCCCCCTTTGATGGCAGTGAGGAAATATCATGTTTCCCTGCTGTAAGTGGTTGGTTGGGGGGGGGGATCCACACCCCCATAACCACAGAGCGTCTGATTATATTCAACATGTCGCAGGAGAACATGTTTAAAGGTCTGCATCAACCACAGTGTTATCTGGTGTGCACTGTCCCTCACACTGCTGGGGGGGGGCTCTCAGCAATGCCAAGGAGAGAGGCTCATAATGTTTAAGAAAACCACTCTGAGAACAGATCTGAACACAGACTCCTAGTAAGGTGGTGTGGTCGCCGTTGGACTGCTGTCAGACTGGGTGTGGTCACCATTGTACCACTATCAGACTGGATGTGGTCACCGTTGGACCGCTGTCAGACTGGGTGTGGCCACTGTTTGACCGCAATCAAGTTGGGCGTGGTTGCCGTTGGACAGCTATCAGACTGGGTGTGGTCACCGTTAGACCGCTGTCAGACTGGGTGTGGCCATTGTTTGACCGCAATCAAGCTGGGCGTGGTTGCCGTTGGACAGCTATCAGACTGGGTGTTTTTGCCGTTGGACCACTGTCAGGCTGGGTGTGGTCACTGTTGGACCGCTATCAGACTGGGTGTGGTCGCCGTTGGACCGCTGTCAGACTGGGTGTGGTCGCCGTTGGACCGCTGTCAGACTGGGTGTGGTCGCCGTTGGACAGCTATCAGACTGGGTGTGGTCACCGTTAGACCGCTGTCAGACTGGGTGTGGCCATTGTTTGACCGCAATCAAGCTGGGCGTGGTTGCCGTTGGACAGCTATCAGACTGGGTGTTTTTGCCGTTGGACCACTGTCAGGCTGGGTGTGGTCACTGTTGGACCGCTATCAGACTGGGCGTGGTCGCCGTTGGACTGCTGTCAAACTGGGTGTGGTCGCGGTTGGACTGCTGTCAGACCGGGTGTGGTCGCCGTTGGACCGCTGTCAGACTGGGCATGGTCGCCGTTGGACCGCTATCAGACTGGGCGTGGTCGCCGTTGGACCGCTGTCAAACTGGGCGTGGTCGCCGTTGGACCGCTGTCAAACTGGGCGTGGTCGCCATTGGACCGCTATCAGACTGGGTGTGGTCGCCGTTTGACCGCTGTCAGACTGGGTGTGGTCGCCGTTGGACCGCTACCAGACCTCAGATGGCACGGGTTTCTTGGACAGACAGGCCAAGGGGAGTACAGACTGCCGATGGCCGAGTTCAGTCGCAGGTTGGGGGGTTGGCATCCTGATTAGCAGGGGCCTGGGGCCCCGAGGCCCCATTAGTGTTCCTGGTCGCAGTTGGGCTGTGTACGAACCAGCAATCAAGCAGCAAGTGGGTCCATCAGGAGCGGTCTGATTGAGAGCTCTCAGCTGCCAGCCGCTGCTTAGCAAGCCCCCAGCTCTCCCCACCCCGCTGAAGAGCTTGCTCGGCGATGTCGGCTCCTCTCTGTGAGGGCCAGGGCAGCCCGGGCTGGGGGGGTGCTGTTGTGACCGCTTCCATTAAGTAAGGGGCTGATGGGAAATCGTTCGCAGTGGGACCTGTCTGCGAAAAATATCATTTCTGAGGCCAGAAATCAATGTTGAAAATTGTGAAAGGGAAAACTATTTACTTGGGGACGGTCCGGCACGCTGGCTAATTTGGGACTGGCACAAGGACCGTCAGAAGATAAAAGACTCAATCTCCCCGGGGCGGGGCGTCGTCACCCGGCGGCAGCTAGGGCCCAGTCGCCCATCCTGCGGCAGGCAGGCGGGCAGGCAGACTGGTGTTAACCTGTTAACCTCTGAAGACCTGCATTAAGCACAGAGTTAAGTGGAATAGCATCAGTCTATTTGCTGTTATCACTGTAGTAAAAAAGCGCATTTCCCTTATCATGCATGCTGTAGCGCGGTGTTCAACAGCTACACCCCAACCCTGCCTCCCCCTGAGGTTACTGCTGACCTGTATTCCGGTAGCTATGCCTTGCTTCCGGCCTCCCTGTACTCCTGCGCGTTTGTTTTGTGTCCGTATTGATCCGCAGGTAGTTCTGACGAGACATCCTGGCTCCAGGATAAATCACCCAGATCCCTTCCCAGAATTCCGCACACACCTTGGCCCTTCAGGCTAATGGCCTGGCTAACGATCTGCGTAGTTTCCGTGCAAATCCACAACGGTGGATCGCAGACGGAGTGCACCCAGCACTTATCCCCTGGCGATCCCGAGCCTTGGGGGCCGGGGCTTCACGCCGTCCACCTCAAACCGGAGGACCCCGTGTTCCCCCGGGATCCTGATCTCCCGTCCCCCCCGCGGGACTCTCCCCCAGCCTGCTACACATCCCTCTCTCCGGCCAGGGAATGCATCCGCGTCCCCCAGCAATTTCCCAGAGATACCGCTTGATTGCTGTGAGATGGGGGGGAATTGTCCAAACTGGAGGTGCCTGTTGATGTTTTCTGTGCTGGAGCCGGGGGGGGCTTGATGGCCCCCATGCCTCACAGCCTGACTATGTGCTCGCCAAACACAAAAGAAGTGGTTAAAGTTCTCTCATAGGAAGTGACATCACAGAGCATGTAAGGCAGCTCCTGCAGGCCTCCTGTAGGTCAGAGAGACATACTGCATGCGTGTGTTCCACCCGCCGCCCCCGGCACGGCCTCTACAGCCCCACACTGACAGACCTACTCATATTAGCATGTGTGTCTGGGGGGGTCTGTGACTCACAGTGACTATTTCTGTGGTGTTACTGTCCCGGGGGTCAGGTGGGCCTCCCTGATGGATCAGGTCACTGTTCAAGTCACCCCAAGTAGTGGTCACGCATGTGCCATGCTGCCTGTTGTGTATCCCCCCCACCCCCCCACGGGGTTTTTCTGTGCCCAGCCACCTTCATTGCCCCATGTGACTTGGAAAGTCTCTCCTGGTGATTGCCCACCTTGCCTGTTGAGTACAGCGCTGTCTGTGGTGGGGGGCGGGGGGGACAGTTGACATACCCTGGTTTTCTTTCCCAAACCTCCCCCTGCTCCCAAGCGACTTTTCCATTAAGATGCAGACGGCGATAGTGCCACTGAAAAGGGGGGTCTGATCGGGGCCCCAGTCCAGACAAGACATAGCTGATCTGGTGTCCCCAAGCTGCCCCCCCCCCCCCGAGATGCCACATTACCTGCTCAAGGACGAATGCCTTGGGAATGTTAACCTGGCGGGCTGCTAGCTTTAACATATCCTTCACTACCTGTGTTATCTTAATGGGTCGTGGTGTCCACAGAAGCATAAAAAGCTCTTCCCATAATGCTTTGCTTGTTTCTCAATCATGGCCTCCCCCTCCCAGCTCCCTGAGCCCCGATGTGGACCCCGACAGTGCCTTCCAGAGGGAGGGTTTTGGCCGCCAAAGCATGTCAGAGAAGCGGACCAAGCAGTTTGGAGACGCCACCCAGCTGGAGTTCATGAAGAGCCGCAAGTCCAAGAGCATGGATCTCGGTAATGGGGGGCTGGGGGGTGGATGTCCATCAGGTCACATGCCGGCTCCAACACACCCCGTCCAGTTCCCAGGTTCCTGGGAGTCTGGTCCTTTCTTCCGTAACTCCCCTGGTCCGAGGTTTCCCACCTCAGAATACAGTGGCCAGGCTGGTCGCTTGTCAGCCGTTTGTTTTCAAAAAGAAAGCTTTAATTAGTTGTTCATTATTTTCCAGCATTGCTTGGGGGGAGGGGTTTGGCTGCCAGTTTGTCCACTCAATAAAGCAAAGCCGTAACGTGCAGAGGATGCATGTGAAGTGCTCCTCTCTCGCACACTTTGTTATCATTAATCAACATTCTGGCTAATTACGCACCTAAGTGCCGCCGGTTACGGTAAACAGCACTCCGGCTTGTGAGTGCCGACTGATGCACGGGAAACCCCGTCTCCTGGCAGGGAGGGGCGCTGTTGTCCCGCCACATCAGGGGACCCGTGTGCTCGCCACTGAGCCGCAGTGTTAAGGACTCCCTCTATCAGGCATTTATTTGGGTGGGGGGCGGGCGTCCCAAAATCTTTGTTCCCCCTGAGTGACAATGGATGTGGCAGTGTTGGGGGTGAGTCTAGCTCCGTATTCAGCAATTGGCACGCTCCATGCTGGGGATGGGGTGACATCACAGTGGTGTGGGAGGGGTGGCGGCACTGATGAGCCTGAGGACTGTGGTAACGGCTTCATTCGCCTGTCGGGTTTATCCGGCCATCAGCCAGGAAAACGTGAACATCACTGGAGCCGGATTCACCTGAAGGGGCCCATTCCGATCTGGCCGCGATTCCAATCAATGCGGCTGATTATTCATTAGTTATGATGTCCCCCTCCCCCAATGCTGAAACGCCCCCCCACCCCCCAAGCAAGATGATTGTGTGTTAGGAAGTGCACTGGCGTGTCTTGCCCATTGGAGTTCCTCACGCTGCTCACCTTTTCTGCAGACCCTCAGAATTAGGTGCCTTTTTCCTCTCCCCACTGACTGCACCCCCCCCCTCCCCACCCCACCCAAATCATGTCTGCTTCTCTTTGAGGAATCAGATCAGCAGCAGCATTCCGCGAATTTGAATCCCATGAGGGAGAAATTATGCTAAACTGGCCAGAGAAGTCAAGCCTGGATCCCATTTAGATTTAGAGAGAGATTCGTGTGTGTCTGCAGGGGGGGGGGGGGTCAGGCACCAATCACTGATCCTCATACTCTGCCTGAAAGTGGTAAGCTAACACAGGATACCCCAGTGGAATGACTGACAGCTTGGCATGGTTCTCAAAACTTCTCTACTTGCCTGCCTCTGTCCCTTAATCCCTCTCTTCCCAGGTGTGATTTGCATGTCATCTGATTGGCCGCTTGAAGGCATCCCGGCGCTATTGGGCCACGGGCACTAACCCAATCCAATTGTTTATGCCCTTTAACAGTCGCGGACGAGATTAACCTCACGCCCCGCTCAGAGGAGATGGCAGGTAAGCAGTCTCGGACGCGGGGGCGCTTGGGCTGGGACTCCTCGCTCGCCTGATCTTCTCTGATGAGATGGGGGGTGGGTGAGGGAGGCCTTCCCTTGCTTTTGGGCTCGGGCTTTCGGCTTAACGGCTGCATGAGAGAGCCTGTGCTTAGGATGGGGATGTTCGTGGTTGGGGATGCAAGCCATCTCTGGCTGATTATTTTATGTATGCGACAGGAGAAGGTGGTGTCACAAAGCCCGGCTGTTGGTGGCGCTCTGTGCCACTTTCGCTTCTCACTGAGCCTGGGGACAGTGGGGACAGCCCAGGGACACAGAGCCGGGGACAGTGGGGACAACCCAGGGACACAGAGCCGGGGACAGTGGGGACAGTCTTGGGACGCTGAGCTTGGGGGCAGTGGGAACTGCGCAGGGACATTGAGCGTTGGGACAGTGGGCACAGCCCGTGGACGCAGAGCTTCGGGACAGTGGGCACAGTCTGGGGACACTGAGCATTGGGATAGTGGGGACATCCTGGGGACCCCGAACATTGGGACAGTGGGGACAGCCTGGGGACACAGAGCCGGGGACAGTGGGGACAGCCCAGGGACACAGAGCCGGGGACAGTGGGGACAGCCTCGGGACACTGAGCCTGGGGACAGTGGGGACAGCCTGGGGACACTGAGCATTGGGACAGTGGGGATAGCCTGGGGACACAGAGCCGGGGACAGTGGGGGCAGCCTGGGGACACTGAGCATTGGGACAGTGGGGACAGCCTTGGGACACAGAGCCGGGGACAGTGGGGACAGCCTTGGGACACAGAGCCGGGGATAGTGGGGGCAGCCTGGGGACACTGAGCATTGGGACAGTAGGGGCAGCCTGGGGACACTGAGCATTGGGACAGTGGGGACAGCCTGGGGACACTGAGCATTGGGACAGTAGGGGCAGCCTGGGGACACTGAGCATTGGGACAGTGGGAACAGCCCGGGGACACAGAGCCGGGGACAGTGGGGGCAGCTTGGGGACACTGAGCATTGGGACAGTGGGGACAGCCCAGGGACACAGAGCCTGCTCCCTTGCTCAGTGACCCTTTTAGCGTTTGGCTTCATTTACTCAGCGTGCCGCATAAATCCCACATTGCCGGTCCCCCCGGCTGCACGGAGTCGCCGCCCCCACCTGACTAAACATTGCACAGACCAGCTCCCACGATTAACCGCCGGTGATTTATTCCTGCTGCTTGAAACGCCTTCATTAACGTTTAATGATAATCCGTCTTTTCTATCGTGTGTCCCGGTCACCCACGGTTACACTTAAAGCAGAACCAATCACGTGCCCATCCGTGGCCACGCATCGAGGGTCCCAGGGTGACGGGCCTGAAGTTTCTGTGAATTACTGCCAGATTGAATGCTGTGGCCCCACCCTGTAAAAAGGAGAGAAAGTCGACGGGGGGGTGGACACCTGGTGGCGCAGCGGTTAAGGACACAGCCTTGCTGTTTCCCTGTACTACACACATAAGTGTAATTGCCTCTGTAAAGCACGCGGCCGTACAGAGGGCTGGAATTATTATTAGCTTTCCAAACGTGGCTCATTTAGGCTTCCAGTGCAGCCACTCGGCCCAGTTACTCGGTGCTTTGGTTCTAGCCGCCCTGCCATTCTTCTTATCCGGGATCCATCTGGACCTATAGAAATGCCCTGGCCGTCAGATGCTCTGCTGATAGTCGTATAACATCCTGAGTATGCTCAACACAGAAGCATCCAGCAAGGCCTCCTAATTATAGGAAGATGTTCGGATCTCTAAAGACAGCTATGTATTGTGTGCCTTTCATTAAGTACGAGTGGACTTCTGAGAAATATATCCCCCCACCCCCCCCAGTTCCAAATGTAGTCTCAATAAAGGGAGCAAATGGGATTCTTTTGTGCAGAAAATTAAGCTTCCACTCGGGAATCCGACCCATCTCCTGAGCAACCGTGCGTGGGGCCGTCCCCTGGTGCCCTTTAGGGGGCGCAGGAGCGCGGACATGGGCATCTGGGTCCCTGCTGGAAGGGTGACGCTTATAGCTCAGCTCTCCGTCCCACTCCACGCGTGGCCGGCGCTGCGTGTCCTCGCCCTGGCGAGTTCTCTGGTCCCATTTCCCATCACGTCTACGACATGGGCTGCCTCATTATCCGTGACGGGGAGATGTGGAAACATGCGGGAACAAATTCACAGATGAGGAGAATCAATTTGAAGACTGAGGGGCTCGACCCAGGTCACCTTGCCCCCCCCCTTCCTCAGTTACTGTTATCTGGGGTCTCGGGCAGGTGGAGCTCGGGTTGGGCCCAGCGCAGCATGAACCCTCAGTGTCATTACCTGTTCCCTTTAAAATGGGCCCATTCCTCCTGTGATTGGACAGCTGGGGGGTGGGGGTTGGGGTCCGGCCCAGCCAATCAGATGCAAGCTTTGACTGCAGACTTGCCCACAGGAGATTGAGGGGCGGGCAGCTGGGAGCAGGTTCAGGAGCCATCACTGCCCACACGCAAGCATGGCGGTGTGCGTGGCCATCGCTGTCGACACGCTCCCTCAGACATCTTCCATATTACCATCGGCACGGCGGTAATAGATTTCTGATTGTTTTCTTTGCATTGGCCGTTTTATTTTGCCCGTTTGGCTTGGCGTCCCCAGGAGGGTCAGCTGTGGGCTTGACGGCGATGGGTCTCGGCCCATTTAGCACCATGGAAACACGTCAGGGTGTAATTGATAACAGAGAGAATTTCAATGCCAGGAAATCCCCCCCCCCTTCCCAAAACCCCAGAAAAGCCACCCAGAGAGTCCACATTGCATGTATGCAGTTGGAGGAGCAGGGGTTCGATAACGACACTGTGTGTGTCCGCACTTTCTGACAATGCCGGAAAAGCAAGCCACTTGGCAGGGAATGTGCTAAATGTCAGACTGATCCCGAAGGAGATTTTGGGATGCTGTCACTTTTACCCAAAGCCCCTGGAGCTGTTGAAGGTTAGGGGCCTTGCTCAAGGGCCTAGTGGAGACATCGCTCTTCCAATCCTGGGATTTGAATCTACAACCCTTCTGTCTTGCAGCCCGGTGTTAATGGCATTGTGGACTTCACACCCCGATGTGGTGTCTGAGTAGGGGGGGGTATCCATCTGGCTGGGTGTGCTGGAGGGTGTGGCCTTGCCCCTCCGTTTGCCGATATTCAGTGTGGGTCTCCAGGTCAGGGCGGTAATGGGATTGGGACCCACCTTCTGTGGAGTGGTACTTCTCCAGACCCAACCCAGCCTGCTCTCCAGAGGGTCCCAGAACACGGGAATGCATTTCGGGTCACTCGCATTCCCTAAACCGTGCCGGTTGGACAAATAATTACAGCTGTCCCAGGCCGGCTCTCAGAGAGACAGGCGGTCTGCTGGCCACCTACCGCGGAGACCGCTGTCAGTTAGGAGCTTCACTCATGCCTTCACACATGTGTGCCGGATCTCGACCAGACATTCACATGCATGTTTGTTAAATGCTCTTGTGTGGAATTCCATGGAAGTTTCCATGAGTTGAGCAGTTCCAGGGAGCGGTGGGACTGGAGGTGTGAGTCGTGGCATGTTTTGTGTGTCCGACACCTGTCTGCCAGCATGCAGACTCGAACGGAAACCTTCCGGAAAGTCGGCAGTTTTCCCCGGATGTCATCTTTTAGGAAAAGGAGAGAATTCACAATAAAGATTTTCTTTGCTTGTTCTCAAGAAGTGCCCACTTACCTAGCACTGTGCCAGTCAGAACGAGAGACACTCCAACCTCATGGCTGGGAATTTTCCAGAATTGCGCATTTGGAGACTCCCTCCGAGTCCGTAGGCATCCGTTTGGCAGGCAGCGTCACCCTCGGCGACCTGACAGAGATAATAATCACTGCTACGCTGTGGCGTCGTGTTCGATAAACAAGCGCAGCCATCCAGCGGCATGCTGGCGCACAGTCGGGCTGGAATGGGAGAGTAATGCTATCCTCGCCAGTGCAGGGTAGGGAATCCCGCCTCTCACGCTGTGACCTCGTCCCCTGGGCAGCTCAGGTCAGTGTGCGCTGACACGGCGCAGTGAAAGGACTGCCTTTTGCTGTCCTGAAATGGAGCTGAAAGTAAACAAAGGGATTAGGCCCGCCGGGGCTTCCTGATCAGGTGGGCAGGGATCTCTGAGTGATGGGGGTAGGAGGGAGGTGGGAGGGAGCCCCCAGCCCCATTCAGGTCCAAAACAGGCACTGAGGCATCACCTCTGGGTCCCTGCAGTCTAAGGGTATAGAGCTAGTGTTAAGCTATTAAGCTATGGGAGGTTAACCTGGGTGCTCAGAGGTTCTGGGGAAGAGCTATTTTAACAACATCTCCTTAAAAGTTATAACATCTCCTTAAAAGTTAATACTGTCTCCAGAATAATAGCAGATTTGCAATTATTTACATTGCTCTTAAAATAATTGTTAGCAGAGCTTTAGAAAATATAATTCTGTATGCAGAGTGTGTAATATTGTTTTGCTGCGTAAAAAAATATTAAAGCTGGTTGAAATCTCATCTCATATCATCAATATCATCTCATGTGTCACCTCTTGCCACTTTTTTTTGTATATGTTGGATTTTGTTAATTTCATTGTTATTTGTCTGCCCTCTATATTTATATGTATCTTATCTGCACTTTGCACAGTCTTTGTAATCGGTCAGGGTTCATGTCACTACATGTTATACCCGTTATAACTATGTACGTGAAAAATAAAGAATCTTGAATCTTAAATCTTGAATCTTGAAATAGCTCTTGACTTTGTGTGAAGGTTAACCCCCCAACACTTTCTACCCGTATTTACCCACAATGCTTAGCCCTAAGTCCTGCCCTTGTGTTCTTCTCCACAAAGGCTCTCCGACGAGGGACGTGGGCCCCTCTCTGGGACTGAGAAAGTCCAGCTCCCTGGAGAGCCTGCAGACAGCCGTCGCTGAGGTCATGTCGAACGGCGATATCCCGTTCCACCGGCCGCGGCCACCCATCATCCGCGGCAGGGTGTGCAATGAGAGCTTCAGGGCTGCCATCGACAAGTCGTACGACCGGCCGGCCGCCGAAGAAGACGACGAGGGCATGGAGACATGTGAGTGAGGCAGAACCGGATTCATTCGTAACGTTGTCTTCCGGAGTGAGAGTACTTAACCTTTTATCTAGCCACAAAACTGAGTATTTACCGCAGGAATGCAGGTCAAAAGTCCCATTCGCAGCTAGCTGAAAAATTCTGGGTCTTCAACCTCTACGCCACCTGTTGCCCAGCTGTGGTTTTACATGGTCAGTGTACTTCCTGGAACATTTATATTTCCAGCCAGCATTTTCCCAGAAACACTGAGGGAGCGCTTTCCAGGCTGACGTCATGTTGGAACCGTCAAAAAACCGCGGTTGAGGTCCGATGAATTTTTGATGGAAAATAGATACAGGAAATAGATTTTGACTGTAATGGATACATGAGCAATGGTGAAACTGGACTGTGACTGCGTTCCTGAATTGCCGCTGTGCGTGACGGCTTGCTCTGGCAGCCCGAACATGCCTCCATGCGTGTGCATGCTCGTAGTGTGCTCTGGAGCATCTATGGGCTCCGTTTCTCTTATCAAGCTCCATGTTCTGGGCTCGGAGTTCAGGGTGGACGTGAATGCCCGTCAGGAACAATCGCAATGAAGGCGGGAGCTTTCCGGCATGAATATGGGTCAGATGTCACTCTGCAGCCTCTGGCTTTTGTGGGTATGTGTGCCTGCTCAAGGGGGCCTGGATCTTTACTGAACTGCTTCCGGGGGTTTAGCTGACTGGACACGCCTGGGGGTCCTGGGGGGGGGATCATAAAGTTGGATCTGTTAGACAGCGGCACCCCCTCCCAGTCTGTATCTCACACCTGCGGTGGGTGCGGGGGGCGGGTGGAAGAGACCAGGTGCGGTCGCAACCCACAGCAGGAATTGGCCGGAACGTTATGCAGCGGTGAGGCGGGTGGAGATGGCAAGACCTGGAACCTCAGAGACCTTCGGAGAGCGAGTCTTCTTGTGCTAATCTGCCGAGCTGGTCCA
>JAODKN010000001.1:14607471-14622007 GCA_026774425.1 Petrocephalus zakoni | reverse complement strand
TCCAATTAATGTGGAGGATCTCCCCACCTCCCCGCCAGCTCAGACTCGTCACATGCTCCCCCATCCCAGCCTGACCCACCACCCCGTTAGGCCCCCTGCCGGCTTTACGATGCGTTCCGCACCCCTGCCTCCCGCTCGCCTCCGCTCATCAGCGAGATTGCTCCGCTCACCCCCGCCCCCCCCCTCGCTCGTTCTGAATTTACTGGCTGCCAGTGTCGCCCCATCATTAAAATGTAAAGTTTCCATGTAAATAACGCTGCGTCGCTCCCAGAGCCTTAAATGGGAGAAGGAGATAAGATTAAGAAATGGCTCCTTTCTGCACGGGTCGCAGGAAAAGCCTGAGGTGGCGGCTCTGGGCTTCGCTCGACGACGTAAAGAACCCCGACGTCCACAGAGGAAAGTGCCAGGAAAGTGCCGGCACCACCTTTCTTTTCTAGAAGGTTCCGACTTCTTTTTTTTCAATTCGGATTGTGGCGTTACATGTCAGCAAAATAAGAAGTTAGTCGTAAAACTCCGGGTCATGGGCAGTGGGGGTCTGACACCGTGTCGGTTTTACAGGTTTGGAAAGCACCGGAAAGACGAGCGCTCCGGAGTGGAGCGCAAGATGTCCGGCAAATGGAGGGTGGAGGAGGCGCAGGTGTCCGAGGAGGAGGCGTGGAGGATGAAGATGGAGAAGGAGAGGTGAGCCACCCCGTCCAGGCCCCAGAACCAGGATGGGGACTAGCTGTACATGTTGGCGAAAACCCCTCTGTGGATCAGGTAGCATGTCAGCCGTTCCTAACAGGAAGCTTAACCGATCCTTTATAAATATTTTTTTTCTGCCTTTGCTACCCTGCTAATGGTCGCTCATCCTCACATGCTTGAAACCTGATTGGATGTGAACCTGGTTACAATCACCAATCCGTGGCTTGCCTGTTGCTCCCCCGTCTTAGCCGTGTGGGTTGGGGGGGGGCTCATATGGTTTGGTTGAATGGACCGCCCCTGCGACGGTCCCAAGTCTGACCGACGTGCGGATGCGGGTCCGATTCCTTTGGTCTGCCGTTGCCCAGGAGACCTCGCTGGAGAGCGGCAGCTGTGTCTATTGTGAGCGGTGTGCGGGTGGTGCTCCTTAATGCCTCCTTTCAGGACCCGGAAAGGAAAATAAACAATGGGTGCTAATCTGCGGGCCTGAGCGCCGCGATGGGGCGCCTGCAGAAGCCGCCCTGGCCACAGCCTTCCAGCGCCCATGTCCTTGGTACCGTTTGCGTGGAATCTATTGCACAGAGATATTCATCTTCGTCACCATTTGTCTCCATCCCCCACCGAAAGGGGGGTGTTCTTTCTCCACCCTGTCGTCGAGCCTCGCCCAGATTTTCCCACCTTTAGCGGCGCTGGTCCTGGGGGAAATTTCCCCTGGCAATAAAGCAGCCGAGCAGAGTGGCGCGTGGCACAGGTACAGGGTAAAGTGTAATGTGACTGGGTGGCCACGCCACAGGCTAATGCCATGATGGATGAGGCTGCCTCCCCGTTTCCGTGGCACCACGGATGGTCCCGTTCCACTGCATCAGGCTGCCCGAGCAGGGCGCCGGTGAAACGGCTAACACGCCTCTGCTATAATGCTGTGTTTCATTCATAAAGGAGCCAGGGGAACGTTTGGATCACTCTTATCGCGTGCTGTTATTAAGTGAAAATTATATATTTACTTGTCTTACCCAAGCATTTTCAAAGACTTTGGTATAGAGGGAAATTGGCATTTTTGTGTTTGGTGCTCCTCATGCAAACCTTAGGGGCTAGTGTTGACAGCACCAGCATATAGCTTTGACCATTAGCTCCGGCATTTAGCATTGACAGGTAGCACCGGCAGTTGGCATTGACAATTAGCCCCGGTAGCTGGTATTGGCAGCTAGCGCTTGCCAGTCAGCATTTGCTGTGAACTCCGGCAGCTAGCAATAGCAGCTCCGGCCGACTGTTTGCGCCGGCAGCTAGCGTTTGCCAGTGCTAATTGACAGTTAACGCAGCAGCTAGCATCGGCAGCTAGCATCGGCAGGTAGTGCCGGCAGCTAGCCTCCGCGGGTTAGCATCGGCAGGTAGTGCCGGCAGCTAGCCTCCGCGGGTTAGCGCCGGGTGGGCCAAATGCAGGTGTGTCGCTTTGAGCAGCGGTGCCACAGAAAAACTGATTAAAAGTTAAATCATTGGCAGAGTTTGTTCCGCTGTTGCCTCCCAGCTCTCGCTATCATCAGGGACACCATTAAAATCCTGGGCCAACTTGCCCCTTCGGCTCCCCCCAGTCTAAGGACATGTGTTGTGCTAGTGGGTGGCCCAGGGCCCTTGTTGCGGCGTGTTTGGACTGAGCCGGAAAGGGCCTAGTGACATGGGTTCCCCCCGGAGCCGTCAGCGACGCTCGCTGTGGAAGGCGGTCGCCCGGCCCCCCGGCCCCCGTGGGATCGCGTGGCTGTTTTCGTTCCTGGATCTCACCTCACAGTCTCGTTTTAGAGGTCAGAAGCCTTTTCCTGTGGCCGTTTCCTCTTCCTGCCCCCCCTCGGCCCGGTCCCGGCCCTGGCCTACAGTAGTGTTACCGGGCAGAAGGTGGGGGGTGTGCTGTGGCCCCTCCCCCCGCATTTTCGCTCTGTGGGTTACCTAATGACCAGCTCACACCGTGCATCTTAACCTTTTTTCACTTTAAAAATAGCCGCCCGATGCCGCCCCTGGTGTGCGGTAACCTTGCTGCGTTGAGGGGGTCGCCCCGTAAACAATCTCGGAAGTCAGAATTCGTGATGCACCCCCCCCCCCAGCCTGCATGTGGCGATCCCCCATTGTGACAGATCTTGTTTAATTCATGTTGTACCTGCGGCCTTTCTCATTTAAATGTCCAGAGCGCGTTTCCTCCCATCAGTATGTATGTCGAGAGGCCCGTGCTTTATTATAAATATACATATTATGCATATCGTATTAAACACAGAGCTCTTGCCTGTTTTTTTCCATGTATTTCCTTTTTTTATCCAGTTAAAGTACTTCTGCTACTTACAAATTAATTACTGCGATAGTTCTGGTGTCGTCGGATTACTTCAAACTAATTTAATTGCCTTTTATAACATTCATCTGTCTGACTGAATAACCACATGCAATTAGGCCGCGGATCACACGGATTGATTGTGAGTCTGATTATATTTCTAATTATATTGATAGCCAGCAACAAGCCGAGATGAGTTATTATGGAGTTTGCTTTTGGCCAATTACCGCACTAATGAAGTTATGGGGGGCTCGGATCGGCGTCGGCGGGGGGATCGGCGTGTCAGGATTTGGCGGCAGTGGATATGCAGGTGTTCCCGCGCTCTGCTGTCACTTCCCTGCCTTTCCCGGAGCTCCAATCGAAGATGGGATATGGGAGTGAATCAGACCTCAGTTGTGATTCAGCGTAAACCTGGCAGGGAACAATACGCCAGCCCCAGCGTGACCTCTCACCACCAACAGCCCCCCCCCCCAACCCACATACACCACTGCACCCTCTAATTTAATTTATCGTTTCAAGGTGTGTGTCGGAACAGCGCACTTGCTGAATGAAGTTCCGGCTGCTAAGTGGTGTGATTTATTCGGCGTGGCGAGCCCGAATACGGCGAGCAGCAGCTCCCCGCCCCAGTTAACCCCTTCTCATCCACAGTACTACAAGTCAGATAGCCTCATGAGGGCCCGGTGACATCACAGAGCGGCCCTCACCCTGCAGCTGACCACGTCATATGCGCATTTCACCCTGGAGTAATGTTTGGGCACCGTGCCACCAAACTAAACTAAGATGCTTGGAACTGATCTGCTTGTTGCCATGGGGATAGAGGAGGGGCACAGTTTTCCGGAAGGTGTGAACCTCCCGGCCGGTGCCCACTCTGTCCGAGGAGGTTGGCGATGGAGACTTCCAGAGCGTTCTGATTGGTGAAAGGCCACACCACCAGTGGCTTCCTGTGACTGGGGGGAAATGGTTGGCTTTGTCTTAAACACTGCCTGAAAGCTTCCTCCCCTGAGGGGGATGGGGGGATCTGGAGGCATCCCGTTCCCTGTCTGACTTAAACCGCATGTATGAGGCTCGTAAATACCGCTTAATCGATACCGGCTCTTGCTTCTTCCGCTCGCTCTTTTATTCTTGTCCATAATTTCAGGGCCTCCATTTAATTACGAGAGCACTGATGAGTAATTAGCTTTGGGCACAAAAGGTACACTTTGATTATTTTTGTTTTTGTGTGCTCTTCCTGCAGCTTTATCAGTCCTTGCTGCCTGTCGCCCTTGCCCATTCCATAACTCTATTTTTCTTTTTATTCGGAATCCAGCCTTTATTTTGATTATTTTGTGCAAGCACTGTGAATGTTTTTATTTAGCATTTGTGGATGTTTTCCCTGCGCTTGGGGGTGGGGTATGTTTTTGGGGCAGCCGATCGCCTGCATTCACACCACATGGTACCATTAATGTTTAAAATAGAACCTCCGGGGGTGGAGCCATAAGAGAGCTCTGCCATGGGGCATTTAGCCCAATCTGCTGGGGCCTTTGCACGGTAGCCATCAGGGCAGCTGGCCACTGCTGATCAGTAACAAGTCTTCTAACCTCTCTGGTTCTAGAGGCTACCTATAAGCAGCATTCAAACACCCACAGGGCTTAGGGGTGGGCCAGTGCCCCCATGGGACCCCAATGGGACTTGGGCGCCAAGCCTGGGAACTAAATTCAATCAAAAGAATAAATAACAAATCCTCCGGAGGTGTTTCTGTCCTGTGGTTCCTCCCAAAACCCAGGGTGACATGCTCGTGTTTTGTTGGCAGTCAGCTGACCTCAGTCAGGTGACCTCGGTTGGATTTGGGGTTCCTCCAAAGACTCGTGCAGCTTAATCATATGGATGTTATCCTGGAGGACGGCCCGTTTACAGAGCGGCGCCCCATGGTGGGTGTAGCGGTCAGTGCCTGTGTTTATTTTTGGTTTCTTATGATAATAAAGTTCAGGGAGCAACTGGCTCAAGATGAAGAGGCGTTGAAATGCTGTTGGGATTGGGCGGGGTGGGGATTTCCCCACATGGAGGCGTATGGTGACCCTCTGCTATGCGCAGAGAGCACCTGGCCCGGAAGCAGGTCGACGGGCCCATCTGGAACCACTGACGGTTCTGGCTGTGGCCCATGGGGTTGCCTGCCAGGAGAGTCCACCCCATGGCCTCGCCTTCTTTGGGGGGGCATTCAGAAACTGCACCCACCGTCAGCGGGGGGGGCATTCAATGGCCTTGTTGTCTGAGAGCAATGGCAGCAGAGGAATGTTCCAGAGTTCAGAGATTGGGAAGATTCTGGGAGAAGGATCAAAAGATTTTCTGGTGCCTTAAGAGGAAACTTGGGAAAACTGTCCCAAACCCTTCAGGAAGTGAGCTGAGGTTTCAATAGTACCACCTACTGGTCGGAGGCTTTTGGCCTACCTGAAATGCATTTTGGGAAGAGTGCCAGCTGCTCTCCACCAGAGCCTTTGACAGACGACTGAGATGTTTGAACATTGAACATGAAAGAATGCTGGCGTGAGGACAGTGTTTCCACGGATCTTAGCAGCACCAGGAGAACATGTTAGGGGTAAAGCTCTGCATTTTTGTGAATATGAGCATGTCGTGGCGGATTAAGCTGCCAGCTCCCATCTCCGTTGTCTGTTTCCATCGTGTCACACCTCAGACGCCAACTGGAGCTTCATATCAATTCACAGAATCCAGGCGAAAACGCGGGAGATCCGGGAGAAGCAGGCGCGAGAGCGCGAGTACGCTGAGATCCAGGACCTGAGCCTGGTGTCAGGCTCTGAGGAGGAGCACCTGTATGCAGGCATCGGCTCCATCGCCTCCTTCGACTCCTCGCTGGACAGTGGCCACAGCCTTTCCCTCTACAACCAGCCGCGGGATCCCGGGGACGACAAGCAGACCCTGGAGTCACTGTACGCCCAGGTCAACAAATCCCGCAACGGTCACCCTCCCTCCGGTGACAGGTAGGGGGCGCCGTGCTCACTTTGTACACTCCTCGGTCATTTTGGGTTCCTCCTCGTGTTCACAGGAGCACCCCGCCTCACCCCCAGAGGTTCTCGGCGTACACACAAAGGAAAAGACATTTTTATCTCCTCTTCGTACACCTTGGGAGTGGGTCAAGCATCTGTGTAATCTAATCATTTCCAAAGTGTGAAAATGGAATGATTGCCACTCTCCGGCTCCCAATTTGTGTCAGTCTTGGGTTGTGTCACCGTCCCTAACAGTCGGGGGTGGGTGGGGGGGGGTGGACATGCATCTTTCCTGAACATAGATGACATGGTTTCAAGTCAAATTAAATATTTAGTCTGTCACTCCGTCCATCTGTCCATCACTCTGTGTGTGTGTGTCTTTCGCTCCATCCGTGTGTCCGTCTCTCCATCATTTTGTCCGTGTCTTTCGCTCCATCCGTGTGTCCGTCTCTCCATCGCTCCGTCCTTGTGTACATCACTCAGTCCGTGTGTCCGTCTCTCCATCACTCCGTTCGTCTGTCCATCGCTCTGTCCATCTCTCCATCGCTTTATCCGTGTGTCCATCGCTCCCCCCGTATGTCCATCGCTCTGTCCGTGTGTCCATCGCTCCATCCATCTCTCCATCGCTCCATCCGTGTGTCCATCGCTCCGTCCGTCTCTCCATCGCTCCATCCATCTCTCCATCGCTCCATCCGTGTGTCCATCGCTCCGTCCGTCTGTCCATCGCTCCGTCCGTCTCTCCATCGCTCCGTCCGTCTTTCCATCGCTCCATCCGTGTGTCTATCGCTCCGTCTGTGTGTCCATCACTCTGTCCATCCCCTTGCCTTTTCTTTTTGCAGCTCTGTCTTCTCACCATGAGGAGGCATCATGTCTCCATCTCTATGTGATGATTCTTTTGTAAGCCTGCTACCTACTGTCGCTCACCTACTGCTGGTGACCTTTTGACAAGGCTCAGAGGGATTATTAGACCATTCCCCCTGGCTTCCTCCTGCTGGTGGCCACGGAACTGGGGGTGGGGGGTGGGGGGGCAGCTCCAGTACATGTGACATGTTATCTTTCATCAAACAGGCAGCGAAATTCACCTGCCGATAAGCTCTGCGTCTGGGCTGGGGGGTCGATATGTTCAGATGAAGTCAGAGTTTGTTTACACCCCAGCAGAGCCCCGAGTGTCCGCAGGCAAAAATATATGTAATAATAATAATCATCTTCAAGTTGTTATCTCCCGCAAACACCATGGTCCAGGTGCTCGGGGCCTACAGGACATTGATGAACATAATGATTGGTCAGGGCTGCTATGCCGGCTGCCAGAGCCTTTGTGTGGATTCATTATTTAAGGTCCCAAAGCTCTAATCCACACAATCTGAACCCCTGGGAGATGCACGCTCTTTATGAACACCTATAAATCACGATGCCGCTTTGGCCTCTCATTGGAGGACAGGCCAGCTTATTGTAGCCTGTCACGGGACGGACCCGCTGGCACGTGTTATGGCTCGGGACCGGATCTGTACCAGCATACTTTCGTGAGATTTTATTGTTTTTTGGCTTCGTTTATCAGCTAGAATCATCTTCATGAGAACCTGGTGGTCTTCTCTGTTTGCAATGACATCTCACCACCTCAAACCAGTAAAACATCTTTTGCCTTAGTAACAATACTTATACTTGCCATTTTTGTTCTCATGCTGCTTTATTTTGTAATTAATCATGTAATTATCCTTGATTTAATTCTAATTAAATAATGGAGGTAAATTTCAGGGTGGTTTACATTTTAGTTTCTCTTTGCACACAGTGAAACTGTGTGTAGGTCCTCTCTCTGTAGAATGTATAAAGCATCTCACCCATTTTAACTCCTGCTTTCCCTCTTAATAGGCACATAGTAGAGTACTCACTGACCTTGTGTGTTTTCATTTTGTCCCCCTTTTTACATGGAGATGTTCTGTGTAATAAAGCAGTAAACCTGAAAGCGTCCCTGACCCGGGAAAGAGCCGGGCTCCCAAGCTGTAGATGATCTCCAGTGGCCGGCTAACCATCGGGGAATGATTTCAGGAACATCAAACATCCAAACAAAAAGGATGCAGGAATGTTTCTGTTCTTTGTGTGGGTCTAAAACCAGAACGGAGATGAATGGTAAACATGTGGCAGGTTGGGCTCTGTACGTGTAAGGGAGCAGGCGGTGAGGGCCTGGGCTCCACAGTCACGCTCGGCACACATAGCCTTGCCGCTCGCTATGCACAGCTCAGGAGTGTGTGACGTTTCTGATGGATGTGCAGCTATTACCACCCCCCCCCACACGCACACACACACACGCGCACACACACACACACCCCCCACAGAGCCCATGAGACTATCCGTGGGATGTTTTTAAGTTGTTTAACTTTGCGGAAAAGCTGGACATTTCCGGTGTTCCTTCTGGTCGAGGAATCCGCTCGCCAGCAGCTCCGAGTCGCATTGCGAAGCGCAATCCTCGAGGAGGAATCTCGTCCGACTTTCCTGGCTCGCAGAGTCTCGGGAGCGACATGGTTTGGTCAGAGATGCCGCGATGCTGCGGTTTGCGGTGAGCTCGGCTCTTTCTGAACGGCTGGCTGCAGTGATCACTTTCATATATTGTCCTTGTTCATGCCTCCCACTGGCATGGACGTGTGGTATGTGCCGTTTCTGGAGCAAGGTCGTCTGGAATGGCTGGTCATCTGACCTTGGTGTTGGTGGCTGTTTGTATCAGACTTTGCTTGGAAGATTCTCCCGATTAGTACTCATCCTTGGTGGTCAGGCTGACCTGTGCTTACGGACATTGTACAGTGTTATGTCGGGCACATTATTCCCAAACATCTATCACTGATTGCGGTCATCAGCTTCCTCGTCATCATTCACCGCCAGGGTAGGATGCTGAGCCTGTGCTTTTAAGGTAGCTGGTTCAAATCCCAGGCTCAGCAGAGTGATGTCATCACTGGATCCTGGAGCGAGGGCTTCAGGGACTCTTTGTCACTTTGGATAAAAGTGTCTGATAAATAAATGTAAAGTTATTAAAGTATGTAAAGACTTATTTTTCTTATTATATGTTTTAAGGGTGAATAACTGAGTTCTATGGGTGCAGCAGATAATTCCACCTGTGCCATTGTCCTGCTGGGATTAATCTTTGAAAATGATTTCTGACTAACCCAGCACATGCCGTGGGAAAGGAACAATCGCTCACTCCGCATGTGATATCACTGCCAGTCGGCCGTTTGGGGCTCGACTCTCAGCACGCCGCTATTTGCAGATAGGGATTTAGCTTCCTCCCGAAACTCCTGCCGGTTCTTCTCCGTCACATTCCTGCACGCGGCTAAAACGTGCTTTATTGGCGCTGCTTTGAACTGCCACTAAATTATCTGCATTAATTTGTGTTTAGCTTGCAGGCTCGCCGTTTGTATTAATAGCATTAAATGGCTCGAAATTAATTCATATTCTAAACAGTCACACGTTGCTGGCATCAATTTTGTGCGTCTGGTTACTCCATCAGCACTGTAAAGCAAACACAAACATTGATTTGCATTTTCAAATTAAACCTAATAGAAGCCAGGTAATTTGAAATTTCCACTACAAACACTGTAGTTGCTTAAAGCGTGCAAGGGTCTCTTGGTAAATGGAAATCCTTCCGCATTTCAAGGTTGGATTCTTATGTTTTGTGAAAACTGCTGATTTAGAGCGTAAAATAAGGGACACTTTGAAGTCTCCTTGCTGAGCCTGACATGAATGCAGAGGGTTGAGGTGGCGATCAGGAGGCTCACTTCCTGTCACAAGATCTCAGGAACAGGAAGTGAGAATTCCTCCCTGTGAAACGGCCCACTTTTTTCGATTCTGTTTTTATGATTGTTTTTTCCTCGCTTGCCTCCGTGCTCTTGCTCAGAGACCTTGAGGTTAAGGTCATTCCCCAAAGTATTTCAGATGTTTTTCAAGGTTTTCCCCCTGGCTGAGAGGGATGGCTAGCTTTTGTTGAAGATTCGGCAAGAGGCTGACTTGGCCAGGAAGAGGGGCGTGGAGTGAGCTAAACCAGGTCCCTGTTACACTCCCCAGATCATCCACTGGAGGCTGGAAGGCTGATAAAGCCCCCCCCCACCCCCAGGCAATCTATAGCTATTATAATCCATTACAGTTAAAGTAGGCCATTTGGTTTTGCGGAGACGGCCAGCCTGTCTGTTGTCCACTTCCAGGATTTATCGCGCGGATAATGGTGAGAGGCACGCGCAGGGAACCATGGGGGGTGGCTGTTCGATCAGAACACGGCAGCCAGCCCACAGCTCAGTACCGTGAAAACTCCCTCCGTGGATGAGGCCCGAGTTTGCTCGAGGTGTGATTCTTTTGGATTTGCGCTGTCTTTCCGACATGAATACCCCTTAACTGCGTCTGGACTGACCAGCTCCGGCTGGGAGGCCGTGACCCCGACAGTGGCTTTAGTCTGAGGTCTGAGAGCGTAAGCGTCAGTCCTATTTATCTCTATTTATCGGGGAGGAGATGGCCAGTCCTGCAGCAGCTGCTGACAGTCACGTGTCCCCTGGGCCGCATCCGGCCACACTGACCGCCGGCTCCCGCGTGCCCGGCGTCCCGCGTGCTAGCACCCCGCTGAGCCTCACGGGGGTCTCTCAGTGCAATTCCGCTTTTTCTCGTGCCAGCTGGAGGTCAGACGGACGTCTGTTTGGAGCGTAGCTAATGTAAACAAATGAAAAAGGATGTTGCATCCGTATCTAAGCTGACGCAGCCCAATCTGCAGGGCTACGGACCCGAACATGGAAACGGCAGAACTTTCTATAAGGTCAGCTGACAGACATCTGGACATTAATAACTTAAAATATTCTCACAATGTCTCGTTGTTACATACAAAACATCTGTCCTGGACAGTTTCTACTTTCGTTTGAGAGTGAGTCTTAATACAGCAGCACTAGAGTCTGCATGTTCGACTGTCTGGTTTTTGGACCTTACCCTCTCTGTGATCTCAACATAGTCCAGTGAAAACCTGGGCCAGCTTGACCTCCAGGTCACCGGATCCTCCGTGATTTGGGCGTGAGATTCGCTCACCGGTTAAGCATCCCTGACATCTGACTCGGGGGGGGGGGGCGCTGTGGGGCGCTGTGGGGCTCTTTCATCGATGCTGAAACGCCCGGGGAAGGTCCAGGACATTTATAGGGTTGGAGCCGCTCCCCTTCCTGGCTGCTGTCTGGCAGACGAGGGCGTGACGTTGAGGATTAGAACTTATATCTCCCCATCTCATTTTTTTCTTCCTAATTTCTCCCGCTTGGAAAAACACTCTGCAGCTGCATAAATAAATGCCGGGCATATCTGTGCTTTCCTCCGTCCCTCGGCGGACGCCCCGCCGTCCTTAACGCAGCACAATTGTAAGCAGGTCCGGCTTAATTGCTCCGCTTAAAGGAGCCAGCAGGCCGCTCTTTGGGGCGTGAGACAGGAGTGAGACCTTTTTCCCGGGGAGTGAATGCGGATCCCAGCCCAGACGGTGTTTGACTTCCCCCCTCTGCAGTAAGCGAGGGTGGGATGTGAGCCGCTGCTCCCTTTTTCTGGATCTTCACTCAAAGCCATTAACAAGCTGCTGGTTCTGCTTTTTTTGTTTTTTTTTTTTTAAAGCAGAGTCCTAGTTTTGCAGCTTCTTTGGAAATAATCTATAATTGCTGTTGCGGGCTCTGGTCCGCGTGGCTAATGGACGGCTCGCAGGGCGCCAGTTCCTCAGCGTTACGGGCCATGCTTATGAACATCTGTGCCTGCGTGTGGGCCTTCAGGTTTGGGAGGGATGACCCTTAAGCTGGTCAGCACCCCCTAAAGCAGGGGTAGGCAATCTTATCCAGAAAGGGCCATTGTGCGTGCGGGTTTTCGCCGCAACTCCCTAATTGGGTTACTAATGAGAGGACTGATTGGCAGGTGAGTCCTCACACCTGGGTTTGAACAGCTGACCTAAAGGTTATCCCAAAAACCTGTATACATACTGGCCCTTGGTAAATAAGATTGCCCACCCCTGCCCTAGAGGGAGGGGAGATCGTAGGCTTATTTCCTCCACAGTTATTCAGAGATAAATGACCTGGGCAGCTAGATGGTGCACGTCTGTGCGACGCAGATGCGTCTGCTGGCTCGTCTGGTGGTGGGGGTGGAGGTTAGTGGTGAAGAAAGTGAGTAAAGGAAGCTGTGCTTTTGCAGCCGGGAGCTTGTGATGGCCGACACGTATGGCCGCCCGCTTTCCTGGTCTGGTAGGTCTTGCACGTTTCCACGGCGATTTCCCCGCTGATTGCAGGAGCGTTCACGCGACTTCTCCGTGTTTGTGTCCGGTTATCACCGCCGAGATCTTTCCTGTCACCGGGGAAGCTGACACAGGGTTATATCAGGGGTATATTTTTCCTCTTTCTTTCTTTATTTTTAATCTTAAGGTCCTGTGGGAGGTGCGGTGTAGGCGGGGTCACAGTGATCCGTTTGTCCCTGTTTCTTTCGCTCAGCAAGGCGAGCAGCCAGCACCGAACATCAGGAAGTGATGAAGATGTATGTAAGTAGTTCCCGGGGTCTAAATGTGGCCTTGGAGCCTTAATACATTCCAGCCAGATATGAAAGGATGGCTGGACTCCTCCTCTGTGTCTGCTCCACATGTGAGGTGAGACTGAGCCCATTGAAACCAGCCCGGCGGACCGACCCAGCCCAGCAGAGGCCAGTAGTGTGGTGTAGCATGGTTTGCTCTAGCTTAGCTTAGCACGTTACCCTCACACCCTGAGCAGGCTGCTTCTAAAACACTGTTTGCCGGAAGATGCTCCATCGGTGCTGTCCCTAAATGGTGGGAGCTCCGGTGCTACCCCCCGGCTAGCTGCCAGTTAAAGTCCTCATGCTTCTCACTTTCCTGCTGGTCCTGTTGACCCGACAGCATGCGGCGATCTTCTTCTCTCTCTCTTCATGCCCCCAACCCTCCTCGCCCTTCAGGACACCCGGCCCCTAACTGGCAAAGTCTTGCAGAATGTAGGGATCTCATTAGAAGATGGATATTTTCGGCGGGGTGTGATTTCGTTAAGGTTCTCTTTGGCGGGACGAATCCGTGGGGGCTCAGCTCCTCTGGCGTGTGAAGACTTTGGCTGCTTGCGGCTCAGAGGCTTTGTCCCCCGGCCGGAGAGCCAGTCGCCTGTTTTCCTGATGGCCGTTTCCTGGCGATGCTGACTTGCCCCCTATATCACGGGTAGCCCATTTCCGTGACCTGGTTTCCCAGACCCAGCAACGGCATTCCCGGCTTCCATTGTGGCCATTTCCCCACATTCCCAAAGCAGCAGCGCATGTTCCCCAGAATGCGGGCGGTATCAGAAATCCCATGTCCCGGGCCCGGGTGAGTCCAGAGGCTTTCTGTCCCTCACACTTCCATGCCAGGCTCCTAATTGTACTTGGACTAGCCCAGCTGCTGAGGGCAGGCCCTGCTGGCAGGACAGGTCTTGGGAAACTGCTTTGGCCGTGGAATGTCCTGGAGCCCCAGAGCAGAACAATTACAATTAAAAGAGTGGATTGGTGCAGACAGTCTTGCTTCTGGAATGTCACCTTTTTCTTCCTTTCCACTAACACGGTGCTGGTAGCGGCACCAAACTTTTAGTTCCACACATTTCCACCACAAAACCTGGCCCTGGGCCAGCAAAACGGCTCCGGCACGGTACTACAGAAAAGCTGGTCTCAGAATTTGGAACCGTAACGTCAGCGAAAGTGGGACAGTCTATCGCTTCCTAACCTTCTGTATACCCCAAAAAATCAATCCATAACTGATATTGTTTTGTCTAATATTTGCGGTGCTGGAGTGAAACAACTTGCCAGCTTATTAGTGGAATAAGGTTTTTTCTCTTTTTTTGAAAAATTGATTTGCTGGCTAAATTATAAACATGTCGCAGATCGAATGCATAAAATATTGTGGTTCTGGAGTGGCGAAGAGATCACGAGGTGGACAGCAGTCCAGCTTGTAGCCGACTCTTTGGTTACGCAGTGAGTCTTTTGTTACGCAGTGACCAAAAGGCACTGTCTTTTGTTACGCAGTGAGTCATACTCTGACAACTTTTTTCGGCCCGGCAGCTTAGAAAAACTTAAAATCCAAAACAGATAAATAATTAAATAAATAAAAATAAATCCACCGATATGAACCGCTACCTTACGCTCACTTCCGCCTACGTAACATTAGCGTTGCGTTCTCCTTTGAAAGCGGCGGAAACACAGGCGGGTTCTCACAAGGCGTCGAGCGAGAACCGGCCCGGCACTGGCGGCGTGTTGGTGGGGGAACGGGGCACTTGTGTGTGTGAGTCACTCTGCCCTTGTTATTGATGTGGGAATGTCGCAGCAGTGGACCAGCCTTAACCCACGCATGTCCACATCGCGCACCCACCCGGACCGGCCCCCCTGTTCCTGTGTGTGAGATGGCCAGCTCCTTTCCCTGCTTGTGTCACACTGCTTTATCTAATGCTGTCACAGTGTGTGGGAACGTGACGTCATCTCCCAGGCTCTCAGGAGGTTCTGGGGGGGGGGGCGGCGGGGGGGGGGGGGGGGGGGGGGGGGGGGGGGGGGGGGGGGGGGGGGGGGGGGGGGGGGGGGG
>JAODKN010000001.1:14574523-14585164 GCA_026774425.1 Petrocephalus zakoni | reverse complement strand
TGGTCCCGAGGCAGGACAGCGGCGTGTGGTCCCGAGGCAGGACAGCGGCGTGTGGTCCCGAGGCAGGACAGCGGCGTCTGGTCCCGAGGCAGGACAGCGGCGTGTGGTCCCGAGGCAGGACAGCGGGACGCGCTGGGGGTGGCTGGTACCACCCAAATGCTCTGTGTTTCTCCCCTTTTGTACAGGCCAGGAAGCATCGTGTTTAATGGCAGGGAAAAATGTTTGGTGTTTTTTATGATTTAAAAAGAGTGACAGTGCTGATTAAGACAGAGCTTCAGTATACGGGCTTTGTTCCCAGCTGCCTCGTTTATATAGACCTATATATCTTTATATAGAGTTTCACTGTATATAATAAATACATGTATTTTGCCACATGTTCCTGATTCCCAGTGGAAGATTTACTTATGCAGATGTGTGTGTGTGTGCGTGTGTGTGGGTCATGTATATATTCCACTGTGGCGACCAAATGTCCCCACAATATGATAAAAACCTGTTATTTCGATGTTGGGGGGATCGTTTCTTCAGTTTCCATGAGGGGAAGCTCAGTTTTATAAAAATGTGTTACTGCAATCAAAAACCTTAAAACCTCTATTTCATTTGGTTCCTTATGGTTAAGGTTAGGGCCGGGTAGGATTAAAGGTGCCGTTGTTGGGATTAAGGTTATATGCCCATAGAAATTAATGAAATTGATGGAGAGTTCACACAAAGATTTGTAGAAACAACTGAAGAATGACGGGGATTTCAATTTTGACATGGGTGGGGGCCAGCATCTGGTCCAATCACAGAGGACATTTTTTGACAGACTGTCCTCTGCCTTGTCCAGTCACAAACAAGCCAGGCTAATACATGTTACCTGCGAGTGTTAATGACGAGCCATACCCCCGTGTTCGAGTATCTAGTAGACGAGCTGCCACACTGACCCCTGCTGCTGACCCTATAGTCGCACCCCCCTACCCCCACCCCTGAGCTTAAATGTCAAAGTGCAGTTCCTGAGAGGGCAGCTGGACCTGGTCAGAATCAGTTAAATTGGACAGCAGGGAGGCCTCGGGTTGGAATGATCCACCCACGCAGACACATGAGGGTATTCTGGGGCTCGTTTTCTGTGACTCGGGCCTCCCTGCAGACTGCACTCTACCCGGGGGGGCCCGGGGCTCGGGTGGGGCACTGCAATGGGCAGTTTTATGCTGGCATGCGACCTGTCGTTTCGTCGCTACGGCCCGAACGTGACGGGATTTGGAAGCGGCCCTTAGTCCTGATATCGAGCGCGGTGTCGAGACAGCAGTTGCCCTATTTGCAGCAGTTGCTTTTTTTCCTCGGAAAGCCGTGCATTTTGATGGCTGTTCTCTTGTCCTTCATTAGACATAGAAGCGACGCAAATATTACAAAAAGCCTCCCTGTAAGGCTGCATTAAAGCACTAAATAATGACAACAAACTAAAACAAAACAAGCATCTTTGTAATTAACACTAAAACCTTTGGGAGAACAGCGTCTCGTGTCGACGGGGCTCCTCACAGCAATGTGCGCAATGGCAACTTTAGCATTAGCGAAAGCTGCCAGACATCCCTTAATGAAAAACCGCACCCGGGGCATACGTTTGAAAAGACAGCGCAGGGAAAAAGGTTTATTTATGTATCTGTTCGCTCATTTTTTACTGCAACTTCAATTTTCCTCTAGAGTGGTTTTACAGAGATTGTAAATGCAGGCGGAAGTGCGGCGCTGTCAGGGTGTTGAGATTTATTAGCGTCCTGCTAGCCGGCTATCAGCGTGAGATAACCGACATGTGGCGCGCGCTTTGTCGCGATCGCGCACCGGGCCCGGCTGTGGGGAGCCTCTCTGGGTCGATAGTGGCCCGGCGCTCATGCTAATGCTAATGTTTGAATTAACGTGTGCAGCCTTGAGTTTTTATTTTTAATTTTTTGGCAAACTGATGTGTTGTGCATCAGGAGAGGCGTGGGGCAAAGTGAGATGCAGGAGTTCGAGTGGGGGGGGTGTTATTGTGGGGATCTAAGTCACAGACTCCGGAACTGAAGGCTGTCGGTTCACGGTCTGGAGTGAGATTCTGCTACTGTATGCTTATGTACTGAACTGACCCAGAACTGCTATAGCATGAGTGTGTACATATGTGTATTATAGAAACACACACACACATGCACATGAGGAGACCAGTTTATTATGTACACCGGCTTATTAATGCAAACGCACTGCTCTTCTTAACAGCCAGTCATGTGGCTGCAGTGGAATACATACTGCATGCCAGCAGGGTCAGGAAGTTCACTTACTGTTCAGCTGAGCATTAGAACAGCTAAGACTCCTGATCACAGTGATCATAAACATGGTGTGACTGCGGATGCCAAATGTGGTGGTTCCAGTATCTCAGAAACAGCCACTCTCTTAGGATTTTTACACACTACAGTGTCTTGAGTTTCCAGAGAATGGTGTGATGCCCAAAAAACATTCAGTCAGCAAAAATATGCATATATCCGTATATATAACATTGATATGTAACCTATTATATAAGAATTAATAATAGTGGCTATTGGCTATATATACATATATATATATACACACACACATATATATGTAAGTATATTTAACAGCTGTGTTTGAATTTGGTATATTAAAAAAAGGGAGGGGTCCCCTGCAGGCTAATTTCGGCTGGGTAAAATTAAGGCCCCCAAGTCATGGTGGTATCTGCTGTCAGGGAGCAGGGGAGAGCGGGTGTGCGATGATGTGTCAGGTGTGAGTGAACGCTCAGCCAGAGCAGTGCTGGGCGTGACTCAGGGGGTCGGGGGGGTGCCTGAATGGGCCGTGTGCAGCCCATTTGTGACAGGCCAAGCAGGGGCGGGTACTGAGTTAAATTAAAAGTTAAAGATTTCATGCATTTACAGTAAAAGGGAGATTGAATTAAAGTGTGCCTCGCCCGCCGTTCTCCCCACGATACGCCCGAGTGCTGTGATTGGCTGAATCAAATCGCAGTCCTTGAAGGGCACGGGGAATATGCAGGCCGGCGTCAGAGGCAGTGGTGGGGGGACACGGGCGCAAAAACAGAATCGTTGGATCTGGAAGCAGATCCCCTTGGTGTGTCGGGGATGGTACCGGCCTGGCATTCCTTCCGAACAGCCCTTGGTGGCTGATAATTTATTCAAATCATATTCAAATGTATTCAATTAAAGGGAAAAGGCCGGGGTCGGCGCTGAATGAGCCGGTGGTGAGGAACGGGATCCGGGTATCGCAGCGAGTCCTGATCATACAGCAGCGTGCGGGAAATGCGCCATCTACGCATGTGTGTGCTGTAAATGCCATGCGCTCTGGCCCCAGGGATGCACATGAAAGATGCTCCTGCAGGGCCAGCAATGCAATCGGTTGCATAAGAAGTTGCATAACATGCATCGTGGTACGTTATCTCCCCGTCTATATCACGCTCGGCATCACTGATCCTTTACGGGGTTCTTATAGTGCAGAACTGACCCGCAGCCACTGAATTCAGAACTTGAAGGGGCTCTGCTGTGAAATGCACAGTTTATATAAGAGATTCGAACCTGCAGCTCTGTTGGCAGCCACACATTCTGTGCGTATAATCTTAAATAAAAAATGCAATGCAATATATAGTGTAAAAACTTTAAATGCTAAAAATCTCAACTACTAAAATAAATAAATCATACAAAGACATCTGAGGAATCAAAAGAATCTGAATTATTTTTTAATGTAACAATCCAAAAAATGCTGGTGGTCGCAGCCTCTAGGCGCGGATTTCGTTGCCACGCCCGGTTTCCACGGCGATGCCGTCAGCTGGAGGAACCAGTAACACCTTCTGCAGTCTTTGAACAGTCCTGGTGCGGGATGGTGACAGTGTTCCCCAGCCCCAGCTTCGGCTCCTGGGAGAATATCCGGCGGGCGTTGGGCCGTTTGTCATGGGCTTCCCTGCGCGGGTCCTCGGCTCCATGAAAGATTGAGGACACCGGGAGCGAGTGGAGCAGGTGCTGAACTCGCTGTACGACTCCGGAGTTTCCCGGGGAGCAATGGCAGTGTTATATTTAACCGTATATTACAGAAAATGCTGAGATTAGCTTAGAAACAAGGACTTACTTGGTTAGGAGTGGTAGGGATAAGGGAGTAGGGGTATCATTAAGGCTGTTTCAGGAGGGCTTTCCCCCCCTAAAATGTTCGTTAGCCTCCTATGTAAATGCACACTAATTAGTTTATAAATTGTGTTTTTCCATCAGGAAATGAGATCAGACCCCACCTTTAGTAATTTTCAAGTTTCATTAAATCTCTAGTGACTCTTCTTGTAGAACATATAGGTCCTGATATGAGGTTAGGCCGGGTTTAGTGGGCAGCCGAAAATTCTGGGTAAGCGTGGAGACCATCCATCATTAGACTTTATCAGTTAGCAGATGAGCGACATGTAAATATGGGGATGCCTGCTGACCCTTCCACACCGGTCATCCCTCCAATGATCCCGCTATCCCGCCACCCTGCCAAAGATCCCGTCATCCTGCCATCCCGCCAAAGATCCCGCCATCCCGCCGAAGATCCCGCCATCCTGCCAAAGATCCGCCATCCCGCCAAAGATCCCGCCATCCTGCCAAAGATCCAGTCATCCCGCTAATGATCCTGCCATCCCGCCAAAGATCCCACCATCCCGCCACCCTGCCAAAGATCCCACCATCCCGCTAATGATCCCGCCATCCCGCCAAAGATCCCGCCATCCCGCCAAAGAACCAACCATCCCGCCAAAGATCCCGCCATCCCGCCAAAGATCCCGCCATCCCGCCAAAGATCCCGCCACCCTGCCAAAGCAGTAGCTAAATGGCGTCAGCGCCCTCACAGATACCACCACTTCACTGTTTCCTATTGTCTGAGCGCTTCAGGGAGGGGGGCAGGACTGGAGGCAAAGGCTGATGCCCATTGGCTCTGCCAGGAAGAATCTGTGCCCAGAATTTAGCAATCAGGAGTATTAGACAAACGGCGCAAACAGAGCGAGGCGAGCATCAAACTCTCATATTTCAGAGGATAGCTACACAACACAGGGGTTTCTAAGCCGATGTGATGGAGGAACCTCCTTTCACAAACCTTCTCTGCCGAATCTTTCTCAGGTCATCCATGAGATCGGGCGTCACCCGTGATGTCAGCTTGTGGGTAACACCCATATCATAAGGGGCATCCTTGTGCCTCTTCACACTGAGCATTTCATCGATTCTGGGTAAATGACAGTTCCTTAATAGCTTAATAGCAGACTTTCTGAGTCTGAGCCTATTATTATATTGTTCGGACCATACAAATATATATGTAGCTGTAATGCAGGGGAATTCAAACTGTGGGTGGGGCGTGAAGGATTTGCAGGGGGGCACAGGTGAGGGATAAAAAAACAAAATTGTGTTTGAGGCAGAGGTATATCAATTTAAAAATTGCAACCATTAGAAATATAAAAAAGTAATGTGAACACATTATATGCCAGCACACAATATATGAGACTGAGAAATTAAAATAATTAAGGTGTATTTAATAATGGAAGTTTATTTGAGGTCAGTGTGCAAGTGTATGGGGAGGAATCGGGACAAATATAGCAGACCTATGGGGACCCAGTCAAAGATGGTTTTAAAACCACTGCTATAGCGATACATGTGCCAGTGTTTTAAAAAATGTAATACATGAAACTGATAAGCAATGAAGTAATCTTTACCTAGACACATATTATGACTTTTGATATTCAGGGGTAGATCCAAGCCAAAGCGAAGATATATGTAAATACACTGAAACTCATGAGTATAAATTTCCTTATAAAGAAGGGTAGTAAGAGAGCTTTTGGAACACAATCAGTAACTCGTGTGTAGTAAATATATAGGCACCCCCTTCTGCCATGTATGTTGTTTTTATCATTTAATGGGCTTGAGCTCTGAAAAGTAGACCAGACCATGACCGGGGAGTTTGGGGGGGGGCTGAAGAATGCCTGAGCGCAGCGAGGAGCAGGGGAATTACAGCTGGCAAGCGAAAGCTAATGAGACAGGGGGGTGGGAGCGAAAGCGGCACGGCCTGGCCTGAGTGGGGCATTCCTCAGACGGAGGGCCCATTAAAAGCTGCGGCTCGCCAAAGCCCCTTTGTTAGCGGTGAGTGGCCCATTGTGGCCGCCCCCAAGAAGGCGAGACGAGATCAAGGCCAGACGGGAGGGTAAGGCGCGCCTCCCCAAACTGCGCTCGAGTGCTGCTCGTCTTAAAGAGCGAGGGCCTTCAGGAGACGCCCGCTTTCAGCAGCTTACAGTGGCAGAGCGGCTCTCTGTCATTAGCCCAGCCTGTGTTTTACTGCCCGGGCCATTGTACTGCCTTATAGATCCATAGATCTTCCCAAATCACCATACCGGTTAATCGTTAGCGTTAATCTTATTTTCTAAGACCCAATTAGGCGTCGGGCCGTATGTGATCGTTTATCGGCTCTGGGGCCTAAATTCAGCAGTGTCTCAAACAAATGGCTTATGGGTGATGTTCAAGGTTTGCTTCTAAAATAAAAACAGAATTGTCCTTTACAAAATAATAATAAATGAGCCTTGAGGTACAAAAAGAAACTGTGATTCTGTACACGTGGTGAGCTGCGTCCTGCCCGGCTGCTGGAGCTGGTTGCGTGTGCCCAGCCCCACTATTTATGCCTTCTCTTGTGTCTCTCCTTCCTGCCTGCATGAACAGTCCGTGTGGGGAACACAGTGCTTCATCATTACAAGGTGAACTATTCCCCAGTGTGTGTTATTATTAATAAATGTCAGATAGCGGGGTCATGAGAGACAACTCTGTAAAAAGAACCTTGGTGAGACATGTGGGCCACAGCTGAAAGTGGAAAACAAAGCCCCCCCCCCCCCACAGAACACCTGGGATAATGAATGACAGAAACCTCCGCTATCAACTTCTTTGGCTGTAAAAGAATAAGAAGTTGTATCTCTGTGTTCATCAAGGCTTCACAGAAACACTGACCATAATTTTTTTTTTGGGGGGGGGGGTACCCTCAAAAAAGCTCCAGGGTACTCTGAAATGTATACAGAAATACAGGACAGATCACTAAATTGTTTTAGAAAAAATATTTTTTGTCTAAAAAAATAAAAGCTATAAAACCTTAGCATAGGCTGCTACCATTATCCGCTACCTGCTCCCGCATCCTCAGGGTTGGGCCCACCAGTGGATTTACCAAATAGTATGTGCTATTTCAACTCCTGTGGAATTCTGGGATCCCTCATACTGACCACGCCACATACTGAGACATTTTTACAATAACATTATGCTTATAAGCAGCACTACAATACACTATCCAAATAATTACTGCGTTTCTCAGATGATGTTGCTTTGTGAGAGGTATCTGTGTCTTTTCAGAAATTTGGCTCCATGCTTCAGTGACCCCTTCCTGCGAATGTGAAAATTCATGAATAATACTTGGCCCATTATTAAAAATGCAAAATTGATGGTACTATAGAGCTTAAAAGTTGCCGCGAGAAACACCAGATTGCCCGGCTGACGTGAGTGAGGCTGGTTACCGAGACCCAGTATACCCAAGGCAGGATGCACAGATCCCACAGTGCTTTTTTATATACCAAAAATAATATTACAGATATAGTATGCACTAACAAATATTAAATAACATTTGAACCCACAACCTTGCGGACATTGGCCCACATCCCTCTTCCACTGAGGTATACGCCACCCCTGTGAAAACGAGCACACTTACACCACCTGATGGGCACATGGATGCACTAGGGCCTGCAGTTTTAAAAAACGGGAGTGGGTGTGACTTTGTTCAGATTGTTCACTTTTTTTCAGATTGAGTGAGATGGCTTTTGGTGTTACTCCTCTCTGTGAATCTTCGCACATGCTCAGTTACTTTCATCTAAAAATGTAGGTAGTGATTCTGGGAAAGAAAAGTAAGGGGGAATATCGGCGTGTCCGAGACAGATTTCAGCATGACTGCAAGAGCGCTGCGTTTAACCCCCTCATGCCATTAACGCTAAAGTTTACAGCATTTGGTTTGTTTACAACCATTTGAATTAGTCAATTATGCAGCCTAAATTGTTGCTTTCTTTCGGTATGTCATGAGCCCAGTTAACATGTCAGCCTCCTTCAACCAATGACGTGTAGCTGTCATGGCATGACCCCACCTCTCAGGAACACCCCCTACAGGTGCTCTGATGTGTTTCATCCTAGAGCTTCAAGGGTCGGTCCTCTTGGTCAACTGCTAGCTTATGTGAGAGGGATGATGTCGACTGTGGCACTTTCAATTAGGACGTTAAGCAGTTAGATGGGATGCATTACCGACCCATTCTGTGATACTTCCAAATGAACTAAAATAATGGATCCAGTTTCTCGTTGCAACCTGTTGTGTTCCTGCATTAGAAACACAATTCCCCCCCCGTGTGTCATAAAGATCTGCATTTTGATCAATAAGGTCTCCCAAATGGAAATTTCATAGGTCAAAGGTCACTGAGTAGGTCCCCAATCAGCCTGTCATTTAGCCTGCAATGGGAGGGACTTTACTGTCACCAAATGTGCTGAATGAGTCACCTTAGAATGTGCTTTCTATGTGCTTCTATTCAGAGTAATATGCCATTTTTAAGCCAGATATATGGCTGTGTGTTTTAACTAAGAAATCTAGGGTCGAAGCCCTACTCAAGGTGGTGGTCCCCTCTGGATCTCGATCCAACAAACAAGGGTGGTCCGAGACCACTTCTATAACTGACTTTCTACATGCTATCCTGATCAGTGTGCGGAGCAAATTTTGGGGCAGAGTGGCACTCTAGGCTAATCCCAGTTTGCAGCTTGGTGCTGATTACGGAAATGATGAGGCGGAGCTGACAGTGCCAGTCTCTCTCACAGAATGACTTATTGAATCTTACTTCTTAATTCTACAGTTCACATTTCACAATCGAGAAATACGTATTTAGTCAGTTGAGATATTTTCTCCAATACATGCTTTTTTCGAATGTTCTTCATTTGTTTTCCATCCATCCCTCCATTCCTTCATTCCTCCATCCCCCATCTTCTTATCCAGTAGTGGGTCACGGGTCACTTGTTCTCCTTTTTCCTCTTGGAATAGACTCATGCGCCAAAGGCAGATTTTCACTGACCCGTGACCTTCAAGGTCGCCCAGTGTTGGTTTTGTCACAGCACGGATCAGAGCTTGTTTCCCCGCTAGTTGGCGTGTGCCTCGATTGGACCAGAGAGACTTGGCCTGTGCGCCTGCTCTCCCCAGACAGCGGGTGGTCCGGTGCCCGGTGAGACAAACCAGCAGGCCCTGCATCCTCTGCTTTCAACCCAAAAACTCAGTGACTTTGGGAAACATCCTTAAAACGTGGCCCACTTCTCCGGGCCGGCTCATGATTACAGATCAGACTAATTCTCGACCTTGCGTCAAGGGCATTTCCCTGTAACCCTTTACAAGATAGGCGCTGAAAATGTCTTTGCAAGATACATATTTTATGCTGTAGAAATATGCACTTTGTGTCCGGGTGGATGTTTGTGGATCACTATAACACAGTTGCTTTGGTATAGCAGTCTTGGAAAAACTGATATAGGTCTGAATGCAGATTACAAACGAAGTGCTCACATAATGTTATTGCATTTTTCTGTTCTTGACTCACCAGTTTAATAGAGAATAATTCATCGGGTAACTAGGCTGAAAAACTGTATTGTCACATGAAAACAGAACCATTTGTTCATTAAGAACACGGCTTCCCGCAAAGAGTCTGGCACCGAGCCATTTCCATATTTATTTTCAGCATTGATTCCAGTCGGTCTTATATTTCACAGAGTTCTGTGTGTGTATGAACCCAGTTTTGGCCCGTTTATTAAAAGGGTACCATCGGTCACTGAAGACGTCCCTTAACACTGATGTCATGATAGTTTCACGGTGCAGGTCACACGTGGAGCTCTGACCGCATGACTGTCCAGCCTTCTCCGCGGTCGCCGCCAGCAACCGCAAATCAAACTGTGCTTCTACAAAGCCCCCCCCCTCCCAAAGCAAAACCCAGGGAGGTGAGCAGACAGAGGGGGACTCCTGTTCAGAAAGGAACCTCGCCCTCTAGGCCTGCCCCATTCTGCCAGCAGTGTCAAAGAGAATTCCCCGGTAACACATGGGGGGGGGGCGCTCAGGAACTCGCTATGGGTGGCACACAGGCTAGACCATGTACTCTACCTGCACTATGACGCGTACAACCCTAACAAAGCCACATTGAGCCTGCGCTACGCAGACATTCCTCTGCTCATAGCGTCGCGCATCAAACTGTTACTCCTCACGCGCTGGTGCATACAGCGGGGGCTGCCTCGCTCTTTCACATCCCCACCAGCGCCAACGCCAGGCCTCATCTGAGGGGGGCGCCGCTTTGCCCCCCATGCTGCAGCACCAGTCGTCGCGAGGCTCCTGGCCAACTCCTCGACGTTCTCCATCCATGTAGCCAGTGTAGCTTCAGCAGGATCTCCCATTAACTGCTGATCAGTTGATGATGAAATTAAATCCCAATACGGGCTGGAATTGAGGTAATTTCCTTGCGCTGGTGCTTAAATTAACATCCCTTATCCTGCCGTCAATTTTCATGTGGATGGGGCGGGGGGGGGGGGGGGGGGGGGGGGGGGGGGGGGGGGGGGGGGGGGGGGGGGGGGGGGGGGGGGGGGG
>JAODKN010000001.1:14545288-14556150 GCA_026774425.1 Petrocephalus zakoni | reverse complement strand
TATACCATCATGACTTGGTAGCTATGCCATCAGGACTTGGTAGCTATAGCATCATGACTTGGTAGCTATGCCATCACGACTTGGTAGCTATACCATCACGACTTGGTAGCTATACCATCACGACTTGGTAGCTATGCCATCAGGACTTGGTAGCTATACCATCACGACTTGGTAGCTCCCCCAATTATTTTCTTCGTAAAAGTGGCTCGCACTGTTAAAAAGTATGGTGACCTAAATACTACTATATACCTTTTTCCATGGATAAGTTACTTTATAAAGGACCCAAATTGTTTAAACCGCGTGTCCCCTAAATATGACATCACACTCCAGACGACGGTCCAATAAGAGGCCCTCATCAGAGCACATTAGCAGCCCTGCATGTCCCGCTCTGCTGTGCTGGATTACAGCTGCCTCATTCCCAGCCTGCCCATGACCCTCAATGGGCCCGATGAAACTCGAGTCCCCCCCTCTAGCCACAGATCAGCCCTTGGGACACATAATCAATGGCTTGTCTTCCAGCCTCATCATCCAGTGACTCTGGATCCAATTTCCCAGCCTGGAGACCTGGGGGTGCTCTCTGTGGGATGCTTGGCTGGGCCACAGGGCACCGGGGGTCACCTGGGCTAGTTGGCGGCTTCACCGGCCCAGGCCAGTCCCCCTCCTCCCCTCGGACCCTCTTACATTGCTCATTCTGGCCTGAGAAACGCACAATCTCGCCGAGGCTGTCTGTAAAGGCCCGTTTTTCAGTAATTATATATGGCTGTTCGCCACTCAATGCAACACTGTAAAATAATGTAAACCCAGACAAATACATCAGCGATGCCCTGAAACATCGCCTGATAGGTGGAACTGAAGGTATCTGATCAGCCCACGAGAACCCCATGTGTGAAGCTGACGGCTCCCAATAACCTCGGCTGGTTTGACGCTCTGCAAAATAATTTCATTTAACTTGCAGCCAATCGGGGGGCCCGGCGGTTAGAGCCCACAGGGCCGTGGGTTCGATCGGTGGCTCTGCGTGTGTCTGAGGAGTTGGCACGTTCAGCCGTGTTGGCGTGGGCTTCCTCCCGCTCGGAGTCAGACGGGTCGCTGTAGCTAATCGGCCGTAGTGTCCTTCAATTACCCCGGTGTCCCATCCAGGGCGCTGGTCCCATCCCTGCCTTGAGCCTTGCATTATTCTGTAAATAAGTCCATTAAGGCTCTACCTGGCCATTCCTTGTTAACTTCCTCCTCTAGGACACAGCAGCGGGTCACCTGTCAAAATTTGCGCGTACGGCGTTTCCCGCTGCCATTCCGCCGCCGCATCCGCGCTGTCTGTCCCGTCCAACGTTCCTTTGGTATCACCGACGGTGACGGGCGCGTTCCTCTCCGCCGCTGTCTCACCTGTCCCCCCACGTACCTGGCTCTGTGCCCCCATGATCGCTGCACACGCCGAGCGCCCTCTTGATTACCCGATGGTGCTCTGGGAAAATGGGCGGGGGGTGCAGAAGTGAAGCCGCAAAAACATGCTGCTACAATTAAGCACCAGTGTCACCGGGTCAACTGTTTGTGAACCAGCGCCTCACTAATGGTAATTAGATTTAGTGTCACGGAGACATTTTGTCTTTCTTCCCTCGCTTTGTGACAAGCTCCTGGTTATTTAGTGGCCGATTAGTCTAGTTAGCGTGCCTCCGAGGCAAGTAGCCAGTGCCGCCATATATCTGAGAGGGGTTGCCCCGCGACGTCGCGGGAGCGATATATCCCAGCAGCCCCTGCGGTGAGACCCGATTAACCTTGGGGTGGGTGTCATGTGTGCTGGTTCTGAACGCCACACTGAGGGAGGTGATGGCTCTCCAGATGGGCCGGAGATTCATATATCCATCATTATTCCATTACTCCATCCCCTCATCCGATGCAGGGTTGTAGCAAAAGAGATTCATTCACAGGCTAAGTTAATTTCCAGGCAAATAAATACATGAGACCCACGATAATTGATGGTATGCAAACTGTCGGGGGCGCTAAGGATTGTAAGGAAAACAACTTCTGTACAGGGGCTGGTTTTGTTTCTTGTTTTTTGTTTTTTTTTTTTGAAAGAGCCCTGATGGGTTGAGAATAATAATTTTGTTTTGTTCGTCGCCTGGAGCTCGCAGATACCGGTGACATTTTCTCAGCGCAGAGATGATCGAGGGGTAGGAAATAAGCTGCGGGGGCAGCAAGTGCGAGTGGGACGGGGTAAAAAAGCAGTGAGTTAGCCGCATGGCGTCCTATTAGCGGAGAGCGGGATGGCGGGAAGCGCCGCGCCGGCCAAGACGGACACTAATGGATTCTGGGAGAGCGCCTATCGCTTTTATTGAGGGGAGTGACACCATTATGTTAAGCGTGGCCACAGCTTTGTTTAATCACCATGACGGCGGGACGCGTCGGTCGTCACTGGCGACAGGCCGGCGCTCATTTGACGTTGCCACATGCAACACAGAGTTCTCACAAAAAAAAACACACACAAGAAGTTTCACCATCGAGGACGATACTAAAGCTTTCGGGCTGCGACTCACAGCGAGCGCCGTCTCTGCTGCATCCGCAAATGAAACCCTGCCATCAGATGTTATTGTTGAAGTTTTATTCCTTCTAAAACAGCCTCGCCATGAAAAGCCCCTTAATCCAGCCTTTAATCTTGGAATTGTGAAGCTCGGGTATCGCTCAGGTTAAAACGGACAGAACCCCCCCCCCACTACCACCAGAGCCAAAGCAACGCAAATCGTCTCCCTCCGGTGGACAATGCGGAAAGTCAAATGAGGAGGGGGGGGGGGGGGGTGCACACGTCCCCAGGTAAACACTATCGCTGACATTCAGACCTTGTTGAACCCTTATTCTGAATACGGTAAGCAGCCCCAGGACTGCCGATCGGGGTGCTCGCTTAAACTTAATCTCCTCTCGGCCGCGGTGAAAAGGTCAAGTACAACTTCCGCCCACCGTCAGGCAGAACAAAAGGTCTCGGATGTTCAAGCGGCGCTCTGATGCAGCTCCGGGAACGTTGGGGTTTCTTGGGGGGGGGGTGTTTAGGGAGACCAGAATGAGCTAGACGGTGAGGACAGCCTGCAGCGTGGCGGTAATGAAGAGACATTTGTTTCCTGTGCTTTAAATTTGCTATGTTGTGTTTTCTCCCTCTCCCTCTCTCTCTCCCCCCATTCTCTTTCTCCCTCCCTCTTTCTCTCTCTCAGATTTTGTGTGGGAGACAAATTCTTCCTGAAGAACAACATGATTCTATGTCAGACAGACTATGAAGAGGGACTTATGAAGGACGGATATGCTCCCCAGGTCCGCTGAAGTCAGGCCTCCATCCCGCACCCCACACCCTCCAAGCCTCTACCCACCCTACCCCAGGAGAAAAAGAAAGAGAACCACACGAAGAGCCTGCAATCAGCCCCTGCGAGCACTCATACTGTTTTATCACCCACCCCCTATGTACATAACTCCTCCCTGACTGCGCCCCCTAGGGGACCTGCTGTATAGAATGGCTATAGATATTGGACTGAATTTGGGCAGTGGCACCCATAACGTCACGATGGTCTGAGTGGGGAGTCTTTTTATATTAATAAATACTTCAAGCTGCCAACACCCCCACCCCGGTCCACCCCCACAGACAGATAGAGATACACACACACCTCCGGCCACCAGTTACTTCAGCCCCGGCACCAAAAATCGCCTTATTGGGGAACCTCCCCCCAAGCAATGCTGGACAGCCCCAGTCACCCCCCAACCCAAACTTAACGGACAGCACCCATTTTCACTGTTGGGGGATAAAAGAATAGAAAAGAAGAAGTGCCCCCCGCATGAGATGGACCCACCTTAAGATCTCAGGTTGACATGGGTGTCAGAAGGAGGGGTGTCACCCCCCCACCACCGCTAGTTAACGCTCCCTCAGCTTGGAAATGAGAGAGACTCAGGCCGCCAGCCGCTACACTAGACGGGTCTCTTTTTGTGTAGATCTGCCCTTTTTAGCCATGATTCCCTTCCCATCGTCCCTCCACACTTAGGAATTCTGCTGGTCCGTAAATGACTGGGCAGAGTTTGGAAGTCTTAAGAAACATTTTATTTAAACAAAAAAAGGGCCCCACACAGCTACGTGAATTTGACCGCTGCCGCTGTCATGGCGGAAAGCCATACTGGGCCCTGATGACATTAGCGTGGGCCGGCCTACGCACGTGGTTGTTGCCGTGGCGACTTCTCTATGTTATCCCCTTCCCCACGCTTATGGAGAAATGGCCCCTGTGTGTGTTTGATACGTCCCTTGCGTTCACTTTTCAGGGGGGCAGCCATTTTGTGAAACCCGAAGGCCAATTGATTTTACATTTTGAATTGCCGTTGTATATAATTTTTTTTTCCTTTGCTTGCTATTGTATAATGGTTTCTTTTTAAGTGTCAGACAGCATGAAATGTTTATTTTTTGGACTACTCTTGTACATACTGTATTGTAATAATTTTAAGCACAAGTGTAATACAGTTTTATTGTGTTACGATTGGTGTGACCTCATTTCCCTCCTTCTTCGCCAGTGCGAGTCATTTCCTATGCGCTACATATATCTCGGAGGTCGGAGCCAATGACGTCACCCAAGGCAACCACGTTCCAGTGCAGCAAGCTGGAAAGCCATTTAGCAATACCAGGGACATGTTTCAAACAGCACGATTTCTTGCTTAGTTTGGTAACTTCTCGAATTTAACTTACCCCAGTTTAAATGGCATTTATCTTCATTCACTTACAATTACCCCAAGACTTCCTTAAATCTGATGAGTTATCCGACCAAGCAAGAAATCCTGCTTTCTGAAAGAGGCCCCAGTTCTATACTGGTTAATTGTTAGTCATTGTCAGCGATATCAGTTGATAGTAACACAGTATGCAGTATTTTGCGCATTAAAACACCATAGCAACATGTTCACAGATAGCGGTTAGACAGAACTGTGTGTATGACTGATTTAATGAGCCACAAATAAGACGGTATAAATAAAACCATATAAAACTACGGCTTTAGCTTGCAACCATCTTGGGGTTGGGGTTGTGTAGATTCCTCCGACTTACAAGTTCAAATGAGTTCTGAGTTCAAAGGAGTCCCTTTGGTGTAATTTATGCAAGGTCTTTTTTTTTTTTACAAATTCACAAAAATCACACGCAAAATGTATTTCATTTCACTTTTGCGAACAGCTATGCCAATAATGGTACAATTTACTATTTAGCTACATGCACACTACAATATACATATAATACATAATATAAGTCGCTTGATTTTATTGATGAAAGGCTTCTCCCATTGACACTTGAACTATGGACATGGCATGCCCACAATATAATATCAACCAGTCAGCTGTGACATCTGTAGAGACGATTCTTGACAATGTTTCCCAAGACACACAGGTATAAAACCAAGCCCCCCTTTTATTTAGCCAATCACAAGGGTCAAAAGAGTTGCCCAGCTCTAAGATGTGCAATATTACTGGTTAAAAGCCAATACTCCAAATGCTTGGAAGATGATTGAATCTCAGGATGCTGCACCCAAGTCACTTGGAAAACCTGGTAAGAAGTTGTATCACGAGCTGGGCATATATCATGGACAGTCAGGGGTAACTATCCCATATGGCTACGGGACTCACTGACCGATCAACAGCTTTTCACAAGCAGACACTCCAAGAATGAAAAACGACAACAAATCACATGGGAGACAACAGAGAAAATGTAGCAGTGTTAAGGGGTGAGATGCCCAGACCAGCTGTCTCCCCTTTCGTCCTCGATTAAGAGGGTGATGGGTGAAGGCCCGGATCCATTAGCGTGTCCAGCTCTTAACGGATCGGCTTGTGTGAATCCGGGAGCATCACGCGCGACTTGTTCCACTTATGTTCTACCTCTCGTTAACTGTTCTCGTTCATCTAATCTGCCTCCTGCATAACAGCATTCTCCGTTTTACCCTTTGAGGATATTTACTTCAAAACAAATGCCTTAATATGCAAGGATATTTTCCAGAACAAGGCAATGAGTCAGAGATAAGAGTCACCGACACGGAAAGCTTCAAAGCTGGAATTCTGGGAATTGTGGAATTTTAAACAGCTGTTGCATGTTCTCTGAGATTAAAACATGACATGTCTTCTTAAATATAGCGTCTTTTTGATCTCAGATACCCAGTGTGGTCCTGGTGAGGCTCAGTGTTCGTTTATAACGTTGGTTTACGGTAACAAGGCATCAGTAAAAACTTTTTGCATACATTTTAGTTAAATCAGCTGAACTTCAATAGTATGGATAAAAAAATGTGGAAAAACTGGTCCTTTATAGAGATTTGACTTGTATAATACCCAGAAGATAACTGCATAATCAATGGTGAAAATTCCTTTAAATGGTTAACGAACTATAATATCTCAGCAGTTCTGCGGCCTGTAAGTAAACAGTGTGGTAACGTTTCCGAGAGTAGGTGCATACACAGCATCATATGGCTGCAGTGGCCTGGGGGGGAGTCCTGTGCCATCCCAGGTACCCCCTATGCTTCCTGAGATGGGCTCCAGGCTGGCTGAGATCCTGCACTGGATAAATGGTTATGGAGAATCGATGGATGCCATATTATAAGGTGTTCATGGTCTTATTACCCTGAACATCTATTGTGTAGTGAGGTATCTAAAAGCCCAGCCTATAAATGCCCTTTAACTGGGTTAGCCCCAGTCCAGAACCACAGGAAAGCCTGACGAGAACTGACAGTGCCCCATACCCCCACCACCACGACATCCTCCTCTCCCAGGCCTCTCCTCCTCCTACTCTGCCTAGCTCGCCGAGGGCTTGGACTTGATCATTGCAGTCCATTTTTAGGAGGACATGTTGGGTCACTATTGCCGGGCTGTAGCAGAACACGGGTGTCACAATGAGACTCCACATCTGGAGATTCTCACCTGGGCACAAGCCGAGCATGGCATTCCAACCTGAGGTAAACTGGGGGGCCGGCGGGAATAGTCCCCATCGGTCACTTAAAGCAGTTTAACAATGTCAGACATTGCATCCGAAGAGCATCATGGTCAATGAGGAATACTTTTGGAAGGACATTAAATTAACCTTAAAATATGAATTAACATCCTAATATAGGTCATTTTAGTAAACTTGAGCCAAAACTTATTTTCTGATTGTCTGTTAGAACACCGTTGGATGGTTGCGGGCATCAGTGTTACCAGTTTACCAGCCCTGCCATCCACTGGCATCTGGTAGATCCCGCTTGTCCCTATTCCCAGCAGGCTAGACCACACACCCAAACCTGACTGTACAAACTGTGCCCATCGTTACTCCCCAGAAGTTCGTTAAGCTCATATAAGCATAACGCATCACATGGATCACCATCCTGACCAGCGGACGTCTTACATCACCATTTCACCATCTCAACATGCCCCCCTCACTTACCGAGGGAGATCAAAGCCGATTATTTGGGTTCTGTGGTGATTTGTGGGGGGGTGCCAGATTCTCACAAAGCATTTTCCAGGGATTGCTGTTCAGGAGGAGAAAAATCTCAGCTTCATTCTCTCAAAAGTGCTGAGGGAAACAGAAGTTTACCTCACAAATGCAAGAAAAACATATATATATATATAATGATTATAATATAGATAGGCAAACTTTGGTCTTGGGTGACGGAGTCATTAAAGGCGCTTAGAAAGAGCATTAGCTGCCAGCCGCTGTTTCGTTAACGACTTCACTCTCGGTCCACAGCTGACCCCAGAGTTTACAGTGGCTCTGTGGCAACCCAGAGTTCTGGTTGGCAAAGGCTCCAGGGGCAAAAATAATGATCTTTACAGACATAGCAATGCTATCTGAAGCAGATAACTCCGTTTTAATGACTCTATCCTACGGCCCTTTAAGGGAGTCGGGCCCACGACAAATCTACCCGTGTTATTGGATCAGGTCAAATTAGCTGTTTGTTGCCGAGGTAATGGACTTCTGCATTTTTCTGGACGATTTGAATGTGCCACCCAGTGGAAAAAGATTACTCATCTCTCCGAGATTATTTACAGCTTACAGTGTGCGTTCCTCTGAGGCTCTGCCGTAGACTGAGAATGTACAAGTACAGCTTGTTATCTCCCAAACAGTAAAGAAAAGAGACGTGCGTAATTAGACAGATAGTGATGGCAGCACACAAATTGTGAAGGTTTTTTTAATCAAAAGCACAAAGAAAAAGCCCATCTGTATGAGATGAGTGTTTCTCCCCTGCCACTCGTACTCATGCTCGGATGCTTTAAACCAGGTGTGCCCACACTTTTTCGGCTTGCGAACTGACCAGGTCAAAATGCTACACATATCATCTGTTTACCTACATAAAAAATGCTATATATATACTGCTGAAAGCAGTATATATATTCACTACATGAAAGCTCACAGCACAATACAATGCAATACATTTACAGTATGGTTTCTTACTTGGTCCGGCTCCCCCACTCATTGTTTTAATATACCTTTTTAATAGATATAAATCGGAAGGCGAGCTAGGTCACTTTGCTCGCTGGAGTTTTGCATTAGCTCGCAATACATTCGCGTTTTGTTTCGGTAACCTAATATAATGAAGTTATAAGCAACAGCAGACTGGCCGCTCTTTACGTCAATCAAGTGGCGAATGCCAAAGTTAGGAGAGGTGATTGGCTAACATTAAACAATTTTTTGAATGTCGCTCAATCTACCCCCACGGACAATCTTTGCTATCTACTGGTCCATCACGATCGACATACTGGGCACCCCTGCTTTAAACAGTCTCTATAGTGAACGCAGGGTTCTTACAGTAGGGCCTCTTAACTTTTCTTGTGTTGTGGACCCATATAGCACTCTGGAGATGCCTTCTGCCCACTCGCCTGGATTTTGGGTAGACAGTCCAGTTTTCCACCCCCCTGTCCAGACTGCTGTTGGATTTCCTGCTTTAAGCCCCCTTTTCAATCTTTTCCCATCCCTCCTATCATCCTCCCCGTCACCCGCTACTGTCCCCTCCCCCCCACTCTGTCGGTCACACAAACGTGGAAGACTGTGGCATGGTTAAGGACATGACCGTGTAATTGTGAGGTTGCCAGTTCTAGTCTGTGACCTACAAGTGTCACTGAGGTACCATGAGCAAGGTGCCGCCCCCAAACACTGCTCCCTGGGCTCTGAAATAGCTGCCCACTGTTGTGTCACAATGTCACATGGGGTAAATGCGCAGGACACATTGTGGCGTGTCAACAATGACGATTAATTGCTGTTCACTTTCACAAAAAGCACACATACTACAGAAGCCAAGAACTGCCATGCTTGCAAGCATTTTTATGCTGTTCTATTGAGATACTAAATAATTATCTCATATATACAGATAACGGCATCTGCAGTACAGTCAGTCCTGCTACAACATGTGATATAATACCACAAATCTGTTCTAATGCTATTGATATATTAGTAGCCAAATCTAATACAACACAGAATTGCATTTGTATTTGTGTGATATTCAGCCTGAGAGAAAAGCAGTACGTGAACTACAACTCTATACAGTCTTAGCTATGGCGTTTAATTAGTCTCAAAACCCATGGACACAAAAAACACGCGCGCTTTTGTGCTCGTGAGCAGTAAACTACGCAAGCCCTAAAGGCCAAAACACACCAGCAAATACGAAAATGCTATTACACCAGCATTTCTGAAAACAGAAAGGGTATGTACCTACTCATCATCACGCGGTTGTCACTGATTGGACAGGGGACCTGTCAATCGGCCAACAGTCATAACTTATGGGGTTCCATTTGTGCCAAAAACATGTTGATATGCACACAGTCCATGTTGACTGAACTGAACTTTAGTTGTGACAATACTATTTTAACAATGAGATTATCTTTGTTGATTGCATGCCTGACAAAACATTTTTATGTCAGTTCAACTTTAAACTGTACTTCTGTCATCTTAGCACATGATGCATTGTTCTCCCTGTGGTATGACTGCGTCGTTATGTATGGTGTCTTGATGTGATCCCTGACTGTGTTGTTATGGATGTTGTTTTGATGTGTCATTTGTCAGAGTTGTTATGGATGTCGTCTTGATGTGTCATTTGTCTGTGTTGTTATGAATGTTGTCTTGTTGTATTGTTTGTCTGTGTTGTTATGGATGTCATCTTGATGTGTCCTTTGTCTGTGTTGTTATGAATGTCGTCTTGATGTGTCCTCTGCCTGTGCTGTTATGCATGTCGTCTTGATGTGTCCTTTGTCTGTGTTGTTATGGATGTCGTTTTGATGTGTTCTTGGTTTGTGTTGATATGGATGTCGTCTTGATGTGTCATTTGTCTGTGTTGTTATGGATGTCGTCTTGATGTGTCCTTTGTCTGTGTTGTTATGGATGTCGTCTTGATGTGTCCTTTATCTGTGTTGTTATAAATGTCATCTTGACGTGTCCTTTGTCTGTGTTGTTATAAATGTCATCTTGACGTGTCCTTTGTCTGTGTTGATATGGATGTCGTCTTGACGTGTCCTTTGTCTGTGTTGATATGGATGTCGTCTTGACGTGTCCTTTGTCTGTGTTGTTATGGATGTTGTTTTGATGTGTCATTTGTCTGTGTTGTTATGGATGTTGTCTTGATGTGTCCTTTATCTGTGTTGTTATGGATGTCGTTTTGATGTGTCCTTTGTCTGTGTTGTTATGGATGTTGTTTTTATGTGTCATTTGTCTGTGTTGTTATGGATGTCGTCTTGATGTGTCCTTTGTCTGTGTTGTTATGGATGTTGTTTTTATGTGTCCTTTGTCTGTGTTGTTATGGATGTTGTTTTGATGTGTCATTTGTCTGTGTTGTTATGGATGTCGTCTTGATGTGTCCTTTATCTGTGTTGTTATGGATGTCGTTTTGATGTGTCCTTTGTCTGTGTTGTTATGGATGTTG
>JAODKN010000001.1:14503075-14530050 GCA_026774425.1 Petrocephalus zakoni | reverse complement strand
ATGTATACCGAGCAGTCGATTGACGGCTAGAACATGTTAGGTTGTTGGATTTTATTATTATTATTATTATTATTATTGTTATTATTTTAGTCTATCATTACCTAGGCAAATTTCCCCCTTGAGCGGGGCCTCCTATAGGGCGCGGCCTGATAAGGCTGCACCAGTTGCACCACCCTGAAGATGGCTCTGTGTGTGCATGTGAACAGGGGTGGCTAACAACAGAAACAGAACATGAAAAGGGACTTTTACTTTGAAGCAGCTGAATCTCAATTACAAATGCAGCTACAATGGTGAATGCTAGATTTGATAGCATTTGTTAGCTGTAAAACGGTCTGGCAATCAAAAGGTGTCAGTTACAAAAACTGCTAATTATTTAACGTGTCAAGTGGAGCGGGCTGAACAATCTTTACAGCATAAGTCAAATATGCGCAAACTGCATCACCAACGAAGAAAAGTGGACACACGTTGAAGCTGACCAAGGGGGCTTGACCAAAATTTACCAGGATACTTCCATAATAAACATAAAAGTACAGCCTCAAACATTACCACAGAACTGAACCAACACCTCCGTGGTCAAGTTTCAACAAAACAACACGTCATGAGTTTCACAAAGCTGGAGTTTATGTTAGGGCTGCCATTCAGAAAGTGCTTGTAATCAAGGCCAGTAAATAAAGGTGCATAACCTGGTTGTGAGAAGCAAAAAGCATGAACCCCTGAGCACCGGTCAAAGGTTCTACACTCTGATAAAGCATCTTTCACAGATCCAGAAGAGTCTACGTCTGGAGAAAGGCAAAGGGAGCCTTCACACATACACTGCCTGCTGCACACACTCTGAAGTGGTTTCATAAGACCAGGATGACGTTAGAGCTCTGTAGCCTCCCCAGGCACCAGACCTGGGCATCACTGAAACTTTATAAGAATGTTTAGATAATAAAATGCTATATTATGTAGTAGCAAACCACAGGGCTAAGAGATGGCAAAACATTTTATGATATGAATGTTCATAAACACAATCCGATATTTTATCGACGTATTGCCCAGCTGTAGCAAGCCACCTCGCCCTCCCCGGTCACCAACTGTTACAATTGCCCCCCCAGTTCAAGGTGAAATTGGGCATGAAATTGTGGGGGGGGGCTTTGACCTCCACTTAAGGGCAGTAATATACTTGAATATAATAATACTCATAAACCCAGTGATGTCCAGAATTCAATCTATGATCCTACCTAAGATCAGTTGAATTCACTCAACGATATCCGCGGAAATACATTTAATTCTATTATTATATTTAAATCTTTATTATGTATCTTGGAGAAACATGCTATGATGATTTACACCAATCCTGTTTCTCATTATAAATAAATAATTTGCTTGATATCATTGATGGGCATAATTTGGAGAGATTAGAGCTGCACGCATTGTTAATATGGATAACATGGTGTGTTGATGCTAGGGCGAATTTTCAAGCTGATCTGGGATATTACATCCAGGGTCACCCTGACAGTCTTCCTCTTGATCCTGATAAGCAAGCCTAAACAAAGCCATTAAAGGGACTTGACATTACAGTCAGAGCATGCCCAGTGGCCTACCAGGAAGTGATGCAATTGATACGATGTGGCTCACTTTAAACGTGAGGACCTAAAGGTCATACTGCGGGCCCCAACTGGTCGCAATTTAAGGTAACACAGATCTTCTGCAGCACCCTGCCAGATCACTGCCTGATGCTCTAATGAACGGAAAGCTAGGACTTATTGAGCAGTTTGCCCTGTGGCTGAACTATGCAGGCATGGGACCCACAACATGTAATCCTCACTCAGGATCCCAGCTAATTACACCAGATTCATCTCTCTAATAAGCTCTACCCTATACATTCTCATTTCACAACCAAAGTCTAGTACTGTTCAAAAGTCAAAGAAAATTATGTTTAAATTATGTTCATGTTGGCATAAAACTATGATATTGTGTCTGTTGAAGGGTGTTAACTCAGCCATTTCAAAACCTCTCCTAAAGTCACCCCAGTATTTGCAGCAACCATGTTTTTTTCACCACAAGCAAATTAATACCCACTGAATACATGGAATGGTTGGGGTGCCTCTGGGGAGAGGTTTGGGAACTGAAGTGGTGTCCATGTAGCCATCCAACAAGATTTCATTCATTTTTGAAGTACAAAACAAATTCTTGTTTTTTTTTATTGTGTGATCAAATCTGTTCTTATGTTAAATTGTTTTTTTTTCCCCTGAGTAAATATACACTAACAACCCTGAGAAATACAGAGCTCACAGAAAGGCTTGGAATGCTTGCTTAATTCATTGTTTTATTCATTTGTAAAAAAAAATATATATATATATATATAATATATAATATATATAATATATACATATTTCTCATGTCGGAAACAAACGGTAGAATTAAGTAGAACATTAATTTCAAGTAGTAATAAATTTCTACCAAAATTATAGTTTTAAAAGACCTGTTCTGAGTTAAAAAGTTCATTGACAGGCAGTCTCATTGGGTGCTATTTAATTAGTAACACCTTTGCAATAACAAAACATGAAACATTTATGTTTAGTGTCCCTTTGCGAGGCTATGATTATAATAGCAATTAATAGCGAAATAGCAAAAACAGAACTGAATGAGTCAGTCAAAAAAATTATGACATTTAATAAAATGAAAACAACTTCACTGAAGGTATGTGCAGATATGTTAAACACTTATCAATGGGCTTTTATGAAACCAGTAACTTTGCAATATTTTTACAAGCGCCCCAAAACTTTCTGTAAGCTCTGTAGCTCTAAACATTTCCTTTTGGGTTTTGTACTGTACTGTATATTTTGGAGTCTGGCAAGCCTCCTTTCAGCATTTCTGGCTGTTTTTATAAGTGCTGTTTTAGACTGATATAAATGCTAATTAAATCCACTTTAACTAAGTGTATCAAGAAAGCATAAGAGCCAGTCACTCATAACTAACAGGAAGCATTAAAGCGAGATGGTGCATTTTACATTTGATTACACACATAATAATTAAGTAGGTGTTTTTCCAATGTGTTCCTAACACACACCAATTTACCATATGTTAGGAATGTGTTGCATGGAATCACAATAAAATAAGCCAAGCCTTTAATTCATGTCACAATCAAAGATGGTAGCATTTTCGAGGAAGTGCTATATATGAGACCTTTCCGATACTACAGGACAGTCTGTCATCATTTCTAATTGGTTGTCATCTGTTTTTAGATCGTATGTAAGTGTGTTAATTGGCTCTAGTTTCAAGCTTTTTGTAACTATTGACACTAACATTAAACATAGGCAAATAAACAGTGATAATGAAAACTAACAAAAATTTCTTCTGTTCTTCAAAAGAATTCCACCTCCCAAAGCTCTCCGGAGGGGCACTCCAGCCTTTCCACGTATTCGTTAAACTTCACCACCAGTTCACTTCATTTATTAACTTTATTAGCTAAATAACTTGATGAGGTATTGATTACCCATATGAGGTATGCCAGTGGTCAAGTCAACAAGTACATGGATGTAGTGGACAGTACTGTGGTAAATTTAGGGGAGATTTAGAAGTGGCTACAGGAACACACTTCAGACATAATGTTATGGTTTAGACCCATAGGGAAATTATTTAAACATAATTTTTGCCTGGATGATTTTTTTCTTTGCCTGCACAGTGCTGTGTGCATTTATAAATGTTCCAGTAACCCTTGCTAAGGTCTGTGGAACATTAAGAAGTCTTCAGCATGGTCTTTTTAATAATAAGCTGAAATCAGAGAGAAATTGATTCTAGGGGGCATGTCCGGTGATTTTAAGCATTAAATGAGAGATCTGCTGTACTATACTTATTTTGCTGGTTAAAACTAAACTGCACTTTCTTCTGTAAATAATGTCGGAGGGCTGGAGGAGACCAGGAGCCCTGATCTACCCATGTATGATGTTGGTTCAAGTTGCAGAGATTGGATCCAGGATCGTTTAGTGGTGCACCAGAAAGCGAGCCTGTCATCTGATACATCGGAGGTATCGTGTTACATTCTGGCATCCCTCTAGAAAGTGTCTTCAGCGGCCAATTATAATGAATGATTTAGGACCTGCTGACGCAGGGTCACTGGTGCCAGACCACAGTGAGTCGTACAAGTTCAGGCTCTGGTCTGAAACGTTGCCACTGTCCGGCTCGAGGCGGGCACCTCCATGGGGTCAGGTTTTAGGCTGGGAGGGGGCAGAGGAAACGGCTCGGTGTGAAATGCGTTGAAGTAGGGCTGGAAAGCCATAGCTAGCTCTGCCCCGTCCTGGCCCCAGGAAGGCGGTCGCGACATCATACCGGTACCATGCTGTGTGCAGCCTGAATTCATGGCACCTGCACCCCCGGTCCCAGCCGAAATCAAGCCAACATTAACATTACTTTAACTTTAGCTTGCAATCTCAGTGTATTTCCCAGGTGACCTTATGACCCCTGTGTGGAACTGTACCTTTAAGACAGAGTTTGCCTGATTTAATCCACTTCAAATCAGCCATCAAGTGCCATTTTTGTACAGCTCGCCAACAGCTCCACATGCAGCAGAGCGGCTGGTATATGGATCGCCAGGCAGGAGTGGTTATCCAACGGTTTGCCGTTAGGCACCGTCATCGTTTTTTGCGAGCAGCACACTCGTGTCCATTATGAAATTAATGCACGTCCTTAATTCTAAAGTGCAGATATCCAGTGGAGTGCCACAAGCTTAACGGCACTTGGGTAACAGCCCTCGTGATTTCATCACTGCCGTGGTGAAGGACGTGCGGTTTCTATTCTCCATGGAAACCTGCGTTCAGTGGAGCTCTACAAATTATCCCCAATGTTCTCCAGGTGAGCGAGCGAGTCGGTGTCACAAACGATTGTGTGAGGAATCCTCTGCACGTTATGATAGCTACAGGAATAGATGAGGCAGTCTCGCAGGAGGATGAGGGTAGAGAAAGTTTATGGGTAGAAAGGGATCTTGTTTTTCCACACCTCTGTCCATCTTTCTGCTTTGAAGGTTGTGTGTGGATGGTGCTACAAACGTCAATAAATATGATTCTTTTTTTGAAAGTGAAGTTTCTTAGGTCGAGGAAAAACTGAAAACATAAGCCTAGTGATGTGTCCTAGTTCATAGGCATATGTGTCACCTCACCCTCGTAAAATGAAATGTTACAATAACATTACCCAGTAACTGATCTCTCTTCCTCAGCCACAAGCACCGTGGGCACCTTGACAAGCATAAATTATGATAATAAAATTTCATTTAAAAAACACTTTATTTCAAAGGTCTCAGTCCTTTGAATATGTCAAGAAGATATAGTGCACTACCTGGAGAGGAAACTCTCTTCAATTAGAACTCAGAAATATTAAATTGGGAAATCTCCCAGCTCTGGGATGGCATATTGAGGTTCAGTCTGTGCTGGCAGGGAGATATTGTCTGAATGCTGTGTGTTTAGTGTAAGATGATGAAAATGCACAATACATAAACACATGACATCATGATTGAGTCATTGTGAGGTCACCAAACCCCCTACACTACACAGCACATCTCCATAAATGGTTCATAAGCATTGTGTATAAAGTCATAAGTCTCACATGAGCTCTGAGAATCATTTATTAGTGACACTAATGGGCATCTCATAAAGGCTATATGCAAGACCAGAAAATATTTACATTTATTCTGTCATTTTGTAAAAAAACTAAATCTGGATTTATAATTCAAATAAAGACATGACACATCCCTAGGAATTGAGCAATTATTGATTGCTATGAGTTTCATTTTAAGATAAAAAATAAGTAAAATTTCATATCAATTTCTTTTTAAGAGTATCCCCTCCATTACTTTTTGAGGTTTGAAAAATAAACATCCATGTAGCTGGACTCAAGAGTCTTTAGGACAGCCCATTTATAATGCAGTGAAATAAATAAAATCCCAGTCGCATATAAAGTCCCCCTCATCCAGCGTGGGATGTTAATTGAACAGTTCCACGGTTACCATGACAAACTGCTTATTGATTGTCCCCTGCCTCTGTTACCCTCCCCTCTCCCACCAATCCCAGCTCCTGTGGCTGGCAGAGCAATCTAGCTGGGGGGGGGGACAAGGCCCCGGTTCTCTGGGTTCAATTACAGCTGGGAGAAGGTTAAATCAATAGCATTTAAATTTCCTACGGTAATCACCACACTCAAATCTTTGGGGTCAGCATAAGCAGTCCGCTCACCTCGGGTGGCCGGCTTCCGCAGAGCAAAACAGGCAGCCACTGACCCAAGATTCCATTTATTGTTATTTCGTAAGGCACAGATGCGCCCCCTATGGGCAGCCCAGGTAACGAAGGGCCATAATCGAGGGAAGAAGCCAAATACAAGCTGGGAATTTGAAACAGCTGGGGCATAAAATTATGTGGTGGATTTTTTTTTGTCCAAGATAGATGTGTATCCATCCATTCTACTTCAGAAGAAATGTTGTCATCGTGGAAAAGACCGGAACAGACATCATTGCAGAAGAAGCTGGGCGAAATCTGAGCATCAGGGTTGAACGATTTACTTCCTATGTGGCCCCCAACTTTCCAAACTGTGCCAAGCCACCAAATTTAATGTCACGGAGAGCAAACATATTATCTCAATCTCCGAGCAATTTATCATTCAGTCTTCAGGCCTGGTGTCAGGTTCCCGTGAACTATTCATTAATTTTGCACGTCCCAGGAATCGGCACAGCCATGTCGGAAGGGATGGCGCAAATCCGGAGTCTTTCGCCTAATTACGTCCGTGTCCAGCTAACGAGCCTTATAATAATGCACCGAACATTACCCAAGAAATGCATGTCACGCCATCCCGGCATGGCGCACGGCCGTAACTCGCCTGTGTCTCGAAGCCGCCACGTCGGGAACCGTCCAAACTAATAAGATCACAATTAATGGCCTTCATTATGCCGCACGAGCGCATTAAACATAATTGAGTTCTAGTAACCAAGGGAAACGCTTTCAATAGCTTTCAATAGTGGTTTAATGGGATTTATTAATACATAATTGCTGTGTCCCGCTCTCCATCTGCCTTTATGTAACACACCGCCGTCGCGTCAGCCACTCTCCCCGTTTTCGACTCCATAGGTCAAAATTGCACCCCCATCTCACTAATTAATGCTGATATCAAAGCCGGAACCCTGACGACGGAAAAGCAGCTCAAAGTCATGTAAAGGCAGGATTGACGGCAGCGGGGAAGGTGCGGGATGAGGCGAGATCGAGGAGAGGATGGCCCACAGACAGGAGACGAGAGGACATGGCGGAGACCGTGCCCAAGGATCCCATATCAAGACCCATAGGTGGCCAGACATTTCATTCTATGTTGAATCCATTCCGGTGCAGGTAGGGAGCAGAACTGCTTATAGGAAACTGTGGTTTATTCTCTAACCTTTAGCATACAGTTAAAGGAGAGTATTTTGTTACCCGATTAAGCACAGAGGTGAATTCCAGACCGTCCCAGATGATATTCCAGCAGCTGGATTCAATAATATCAATCGACATGATTCTATCTGCGAGGGCGCGGTCACCTCAGTCGATACTTAATCAAAATTTGTTCTTCTAATTTAGATTAGCGAGGGGGGTCAAAGTTGATTTAATCTGCCCTGTTTATGCCTCTGGCCTTCCATTTCACCCCCCACCCCCCATGATAGCTGGAGAGGGGTTACGTGTGGTGAGGAGGTGGGGGGCAATTGATTAGTATCTAGGGCAGGGTTACTCCCGCTCCTTTATATGGCTGAGTGGCTGAGACACAGCTCATTGTGTCCCCCCCCCCATGATAGTAATCACCTTTTCAAGTGGTTTGCCTGGGCACTTCTGCCTGGGCCCACTGCTCCCAGTTAGTGTCAGGGCACCACGAGACCATTCAGGGGTATGCTTCCCAAAAGCTCCAGTTAGCAGTTACATGGTTCAAACTATGTATGTTGCTAATGTTGTTCGCAAACTACACTTTTGGGAAACAGACCCCTCACCAATGCAATCAGACATGATGTCCATTTTCACTGGAAAAGTCTCCTGTCGTTTTCCTGTTTAAATGACAAGCATAAGTAATCTTTAAGCCTGCAAACACACAGTTAACATACTGAAACAACTCATGATATACAGACATTATCTGATATTCTGCCTTAGATTTTAGTTTGATTCCACTTAAGTTTCAATGTTATACATATACAGATAAAGAATACATTTAAAAATCCACAAATTACAGTTTTATTCACTCAGATTGTCTGTAGATATATTAATTCAGAGACAACTATGAGATATTTTTTTTAGTTTTTGAGTTTTAATATGTCTCCCCCTACTGGACAAAATGTCATTCGGCCAAACACACATTGACATGATCCTACAACATAGCAATCGGGTGTGCAGCAGGAAAAAATGTATTTTACGTTAGACCCAACAAAAGCCTTCAATTTTTCTGTGAAACGCTGGAATGACAACACGAATGTGATATAGAATATATATTTAAAAAATACCTTGAAGAGAGACATGAGGGTCTGCACAATCCCCATGCCTGTTTTAAAAACTGACGGCTTGCAGCACTGAATAGCACACATCGTTACAGCATTCTGTTAGACAAGCCAACTTACAGTCAACATCTCTATAAAAAAGTTAAGCTATCATTTTTCTACAAGGAGGAATGTAAGCCGCTGTTAATTTTATCATATCAACACTCGCTGAACAGTGTTAAAAGATAAACCAGCGGGTCTTACTGCTCTTAGCAGATATAATAAATGTTTGCCCGTAAAATGCACATGGTTGATGCAAAAACAGGACCAGAAACTCACATGGCTACTATTCCACTGGCAGCAGTATGATGTACTATATAGTTTTTTTTTACCACTAGGGGTACAGTCATGTCAAGCACCTTGAGACAAAAAAAATCATCCATGGCCGTTGTGTCACAGTGGGAAGTGGTGGCGACCGGAGCGAGAGCGTGTACACGGGAGCGGGGGCCTCCCCGCGATTAACAATAACCCAATTAGCGCCTCCGCTCTTCAGGCCAGAGGACATCGGCGAGGGGAGAACGGGGCCTTACCCTCGAAACATTTGTTTACTGCTGCCGTTTTCATCTCTAATTAAACGTGGATGTTAACGACCCGCTTGGCAGCGGCCAAGCAATAGAGCCTAGGAAAAGGCACTGACACAAGCGGTTTATCGAAAAATCGATGTGCGCCTGGTAATTGGACGGCCATTGTGCCAACCCTGATTAGCTCCCAACGAGGTGGTGACACATCCAGGAGTGACGGCCTCCTCAACACCTACGGGGGGGGGGGCTTTCTGATGCATCTATAGCGCAGATATCCAGACAACAGACAAGGGCTGATGATATGCAGATATCCAGACAACAGACAAGGGCTGATGTTGCATAAGTCTAAGGATAGCATGAATGAAATTATCACAGCTTGTTATTTTCATTTTTTTATAGTGTGAATTGTGAACTGAATGCTGGCTGACATTTGAACATGTTGGTTTCGCAAGAGACAGAGGCCGGCAGCCTGCTTAAAGGAGCAAAGCTCTGGTGAGGACCCTGTAGGCCATGGAGAAAGTGGTGCACATTCCCACCATCCAGGACAGGCCCCTGCTGGGCTGGGGCAGAGGGATCATGTAGGCTAGCGTGTGGAAGATCCGAAAGCCCACGAAGACCCGGAAGTGAAGGAGAGCCGAGGAGACGTCACGTTCCGTCAGGGCGTACAGCAGTCCGATCACCAGGAAGGGGACGATGTTCTCCAGATCATTTAGGTGGCACCTTCACAGAGGAGACATGGTCCTTTTGAGTATATCTGTCATTACTCCCAGGTTTACTTTTATCTTTAGGAGGCAGAAATCATCTTTACTTCTGTCTGACTGAGGACAGCAGATGCTTCAATGGAAAATGCAACGTAGACAGAACATTGTTTGAGCCATTTTCTCTAGAAAAAAACACCAGTACCACAGAGAATATGCTTCTGTTCATTGCAGATGGTGTGGAAGCCAAACATGCAGACATGGTTCTCATCCCGGGGCTTAAAGACCTCCCTTAAACACAGTCAGTGGTCTATTAATGTCTGTGTAAAGAGCTTTCTGCATATTCCCCATTATGGCCTCTCTGTCCCCCTACGCCAGCCAGCAATACCTGTCACCACATCAGCGGCTTCATGGTTGTCACAGTGGCACAATACATCATCACTCAACTTGATATCGTCTCAGCCACGTATTCTCCATTGACTCAGTTAGCCGCTAAATTCATGCTAAAATTCAAAATGTCTTTCAGTCGATGGACAAACGTGGGCCCGCTTGTTGATGGACCATTAATTCGCTGGTATTTTAAGCAAACGGCCGTCTGCACCTGCAGTGATCAGCTGGAAAAAGCTAGAAAATATGCCAGCAACTGCATTCGTCTGCCTCGAGACATTCGGTTAAATCGACTGTAAATTTAGGTTACAGTTTCTTAGCTGGTCACCCAACCCTTATGAACATATCAGTACTTTCCAGTCCAGATGGAGTACAAGTTTCGGTTGGTGTGAAAAGTTTTTGGACAAATGAACTGGTCCATTAGTCTGGGTTAGGAACTGAAACCATAACCTTAACAGTATTATCTACTGATAAGTAGCACACACTGTTGAGGCCTAAAGTTTTAACTGAAGTTTTTACTAGTGCAGGCATTAGCTAGCTAACAGCTAGAATTGGTCGGTAGATGATTATGAACAAGCTATGATTGCCATGCTATGGTATAATGCAGGCATGCCCTCTGCTCATAGGGGGCTTCAGAAATTGTCACATAAGTCTGTAATCAGAGGCTAAGAAGAGGTGGCAGACTGATCAACCATTGGAGCTCAGCATCCTCCCTGAGGACATCCATACCTCCGGGCACGCTCGACGTCAGGGTCCGTGCGCATCATCTTCTTCCTCTCCTCCATGGTCTTCCCAAATGAGCCATCCTCCGGGTTAGCAAAAGCCTTCAGGAATGGCAGGACACCTGCTCAGCGTTTGGATATGCATGCTTTGCTGTAACTGTACTTGGGGGGGGGGGGGCTCCAAGGACACTGGCTGACCCTGCCATATGACCCCAAGCTCTCACCATCAGAAAAAAATGATGTAGTTTTCAATCAACTTAACACATTACCATTGAGTGACTAACTAATCTCACAGCATAGCATCCTCCTATACACCCCTCTAGCACAGGGTCATGGGGGGTGGAGCCTAACCCAGACACCAGAGGGCACAAGGCTGGGACATACCAGGATAGAAAGAATAAGTATTATAATGCAACAAACACTAGTTATATTAGCATTACCTCAAGAAAAATGAAAGGTCTAAGAGGCCTATGTGCTTGGTTTACCCCAAATGAATGAAAAACACTAGTTTTTCAACAAGAGAAAATATGTGTGTGTGTGTCCTGTGACGGACTGGTAGCCTATCCAGGGTGTTCCTGGCCTTATTCCCTGTGTTGCCTGGGACCCTGTTTTGGGAACCCTGTGCCCGAGGTCCTCCCATAACCCTGTACTGAATAAATGGATGGATGGATCTTTGGGCACTTTTCCACTGCACGAAGTTGGGTAGTTTTGGTATGGTACTTTCGCTTTTCCATTGACTTCCGGTCGAGTACCAGTACCAAAAATTCAAGTGCCGAAAGTACCAAACCAGTTGGGGTACTTCTTTGGTACTTCAGTACTTTAGGGCGTAACGTCCAATGCTTTCGCTGTCGATTGGTTATGCAAATAGACCTATTCTGAAACACAATGCAATCTCTGTCTTGACAAAACGTTACGAACTCAGAAAACAGCAATAAACTAAGTAAAAAAAAACAATAATCTTAAATTTTATATGCTGCCTTCTTCAAAAGTAAAGCTTCATGTGAAAAATTCGAACACTAGGGGCCTGTATCACAAAGCATTCCTGTTTAGCCGGATAACTTGTAACTCGGTTTTATGTCTGGGGCAGGTAACCCCAATGTACAGGTGAAATGCAGGAGCAGACTGAGCTAAGCCACCACATCACATACCTTTCGCGTCAACCGGTAGTAAGCAGTCAGCATGGACACGAACATCATCTTCAGGGTGACAATGGTGGCGTACGTGGAGAAGGCCCGGAAGACCTCAGTGTTGGTTTCGAATGCCATCTCTGTCTTATGTCAGCTCGGTCGACCTGGGACCCAGAGGCAACTAACCAGGTTAACACTTTCCCCATACTGTTCCTGGGACCCAGAGGCAACTAACCAGGTTAACACTTTCCGCATACTGTTCCTGGGACCCAGAGACAACTAACCAGGTTAACACTTTCCCCATACTGTTCCTGGGACCCAGAGGCAACTAACCAGGTTAACACTTTCCGCATACTGTTCCTGGGACCCAGAGACAACTAAACAAGTTAACACTTTCCCCATACTGTTCTTTTGCATAAAGATGAGAAACAAAATTTTTCTACAGTGTCATGGTTAATATTTTTCAATATAAGGTTGAAAAATCAAACTACGTTTGAATCAATTACTAATTAAAAAATGTCCACTGGGGTACCACAGTTCTGTTCATAAAAGCCTTGACAAAACTTCAAAATCAAAAATCAAAAATGCCAGTTGCTGCCTTATTTTCCAGACTATCAATAACGGTTATTTTTGATGGACGTGGGCCAAACAGTCTTAAAAAACATAGGAGGACTCTGGTAAATGATGTTATTCTGCATCTGTAAAGCGCTAGAACAAAGCTGTTTATTCTTCTCAAAGGTCCGTGTTCCCACGTTTACCCTCCATCCAAACCGACCTGAATGTAAAGTAAGCAGGACGCCTGAAGAACAAACAGCATAGGTTGCGTTACTTCTGCTTTACAGATATTTGGGGAAAGGCCGCCACGGTAATACGATTATTATTCCATATCTGCCAGTTTGGTTTTAGTTTAAGGGGTGTTTCGCCCATACAATAATCATAAAGGCCGAGAGATCTGTAACACATACCTATTGCCCTAGATTAAAATGGTGGTCAGCTTATATTAAATGTTCTGCGCTGCCGTGGGGGCTGGTGTGCGGTTTTTGGCACGCGGCGCACACCACTTTTACGCAACACTGCTAACATTAAAAAGAAAAAGTGAACCTGGAAACACATAAAAACTGCAGCAAAAGCCACAAGAGTGTTGCAAGTATCATATATTTGTTTACATTTTGGGCCTTATCCCGATAAACGAATATGCAAAAAAAAAAAAACAAACTACGTAAAAAGAGCAAAAGTTATAAATGTCTGCTACAGAAAGCTTGGGAAATACGTTTAACTGTGTATTTTAAACTTTATTGATTCGACACGATATACCCCCTACATAGGCAAAACACAGTAACTGTATATTTCATAAAAACTGAGTTACGACCAGAATCGACTCTAGAATGTCCTTATATGTCGTGCCAAAATATCTTAGTTTAGCTATATGCTCGGTTTTGCAGAAAACGGAGAGTGAAAATTATACTTACAGAAATCTCAAACTTACAGTGACAACAAAACACACATTAAAACCAAGGCAAAGAACTTAAAGTTTCAGTTCGGAGTGTGCTGTACGTGCTTCTCCTGCGCAGTATATTTGTGCATAACTTGATGGCTTCCTGCACTTTAATGTCGACACCCGACCCAGAAATAGCCTATAATTCTGCTTATAAATGCAACTGCAGCCATATGACTACAGGGAATCGGAACTTTATATCGCTTTACCTTCTCTGATACGTAGATTCCTTTTGGGGCTGCGGCGACACAAACTTGTGGATAGAAAATGGTGCACGTTTATGCTAAACGGTGTATTATGGGATTGGTCAAAGGGTATTTGCTTTCTTGCGCAATAGGTTACAACAGAAGGTCTAAACAGACAAGTCAGCGGTGCAAATAAAGCTTTTAATCCACGCATATATGTCCATAAATTAAGGTGCACATGGTACTGAAGTACTGCCCAGTTAGGACTCATCGCAATATTGTATATTCAAATTGTGTAATAGCTATTGAATTTAACCCAATACGTAAAGTAGGAAGTGCAAACTAGGAAGATTCGACGTTAAATGTATTCATGTAAAGTACGTGCTATAAGTATTAAATATAATAAGCCTAATCCATAAATGTGTTTCTTTTCGTAGAAATATAAAAAGTACTGAAGCAAATGCGTGTGTATAAAAAAATGATACAGAAAGTAAGCTTTTTTTCCACTGAGTTAGACCAGACCTTAAAATTAACCATTCATGTCGGCACTGTAATATTTGTTTTATACTGCTTGATCATAATTTATAAATTCAGGCATTCCTTAAAGAATTAAATGCGTTTGGCCTATATCTTTGTGGACTTAATGACACCTGTAGTATTAGGAGGTTAATAAAAAAACATCCCACATTTTCATAGTTGTGTATATTTTATTCATTGACTAATATATTTTTATTCCACTTGAAATCGCCGGGTGTCACATCGAGTATAAGTGGCATGCTGTCAGGAGGAATGGGGAGACGCGCCTGTCTGAGAGTGAATGCTGGCTTTGGCAGGTCTGCATCCCGTATGGCGGCCGGGAAGAGCGATCCGACATGACAGCGTCTTTAAAGCCTGACGCGGCTGACAGGAGAGCCGCACCGGCGCACCTTCAACTTTGTTTTGCGGTTGCTCACTCGCACAAGTAGGGAGCAGCGGCGTAAGGAGGCACCGCTTTGGCGCGCCGGGTCCGCGGGATACGACCCGGCTGCGGCTATATGGGCCTATGGGTGGGAAATAACCAGCATCGGTACCGAGTGCACGCGTTTCGCTCCGGCGAAAATGGTTTACCGTATACCTATTTCGGGTGGACAGGAAAATCTCGTTACTTTATATACTCTCCGGAGTTCCACCCAGGAACGGATTTTTTTTTAGCGGGGACAGTTCACATTTAATCATTTTTTATATTTTTCTAAACAAACATGGAAGAAAAATCTAATGACGGATGTATTGACATTAACGGAAAGCGTGCCCTGCTTATCCTATGGTCAGATACCAAACAGATATCTTAAAATGTTATAAGACATACATAGGACTTGAGTGGAATGTAATTCAGCTACCAGAATGAAGTACCAGAATGTCACCCATTATCACGGACTTCATCCAGAATTTATCCACAATTAAAAATATTTAAGAATAATTTTACAATAATATTAACCTGAAACAAACAGTGGTGGCGTAAGTCATAATGTCCTGATATAATACAGTGAGACCTTATTTTAGGCTTATGTATAGTACAGTGTACTAACACAATGTATGTTGCAATTAATAGAACCAAGCAAAAATGATACAAAGTCCTTAATCTGCGCCACGCTGGTGGCACCTGTGCTGGGGACAGTGAGGGTAGGATCACATCACCACAGTCATTTCGGTGCTGGGCCGCCCAGGCGTGAGACGATGCCCTCGCCAGTCTTTAACAAAGAAGCGCGTCCCCGCACCCGGACGCGCGCATGTGAGAATCTACCACGCCGCAGGTTAAGAGCCCTTACGAGCTACGAGCCCCGTGCTTCTGCATAATGTTAAAAAACGCCTTAACTCTTTAGGAATTAACTCACGCGGCTCTGACCACGACTGGTAAAGCCTCTGTGGGAAACCGTTTCTCCACTTAATCAGACTTTTGCCAAAATCTATCATTTCATTCCCTGTGCTTCTGGGGGGGGAAGAGACAAAAAGAGAGGGGAGATGAAATCATATTAACTGCGGCGTGCTCCCCCCACCAGGAACTGCGATGGCAAACACTTGCATCGATTTCTCGACCATTTCGCCAGTAATTGGGATGCTGGATGCAACACCCTCTTATTGATTTTATATGGCAGTCGGCTTATACCCTGGATGTAAGGCAGCATTGACTAAATTACTGCCTTCCCAATGATCGCGATGCCAGAAGCCTAAGGCTGGTATTGATCGCTTTACTGAAATCCTCCTGAACAGGTTCCAGGCACCATACGTTTTTTTATTGATTGACACCAATGTCTACACTGTTTTCTTGAGGCGTGAAATCACAAGTGTACAGTAGTATCCTAATCAGGCAGCGTGGATTGCTTGTAGGATCAGGGTAGGCTGGTCCTTTGCCACAAAAATTGCAAACATGACATTCATACCATAGCAGTCCACAGGCTACAGTCGTGGTTCAGGGGTCAATGAAATTGAACGTATGCAAAATTAAGATAAAGGCTCATGAATTAAATTCGGATATCGACGGACTCCTTGTGAGAGATCTACCGCCAGGGAAAACCCAAACTTCGACTTGGCTTTGCTGTGAAAGAGCTGTTAGTGTAGTGGAGCATTGAAAACTCAAAGAGTGCAGCATATTGTTTAAACACCTATGAAACGTCTAAGGCAGTTGTCTGTTTAACCTGAAAAACCAGTAGCGCGCAGTTCTTCTGGTCTACCTCCAAAATCGTGTTTTTCTCCCTGGTGACGTAGCACCTAGATGATAATTAAAATGAAATGCGAAAAGGGGGCTTTAACGCGCCAAGAAACACGTAAACATGGTTCATTTGGGTTTGTTCAGTCAACAAAGCCTCCAACCACCTCCTTGCCATTCCTCAGAAGAAGGGTTTCGGGGAAGAGACTCTCCATGACTCCGAGGTCCCACACTTTGCACGGCCAGCCTAATTGCAGGCACCGCTTTGGTGCACCGTTTTCACGGCGTAGTGGGACATACTTGGTGCGATCATGGCAGTCTCTCCCTAATGGAGACTGGCTTAGTCGGAGTTGTTTGTGCAGGACCATCGGGATATGTCAGGTTCCGCCTCAAACCACCACTTAAGTGTCCGATGAAGAGAGATGTCTTAGATCGCCCGGTACAGTCGCTTTTCAAGCAGGGATGATTTTTCGTATGTATATGTCATTTACCGTTTCAAGTAATCGCATGCTTCCGTCGCACAGAAGCATGGTGATTCCCCACCCCTTATTTGTACCCCAATGATGGCGTTTACTCGAAAAAAAATATGGGTTCTGATCATGAAGTGCATATACTTACATCCCCGAGATCCATCCACACATCCCACTGAAGTAATTAAATCAAGCGCGATGCTTTGGCAACAATGGTAACTATTTAAAATCAACTTTACTGACGGATTACATTTTTGATAAACAGGGACCTCACTTAATCTGCGCTTCATATTGTCCTTCTATCGTAACTCAAGCTTTGTTACATATAGCTGGAAGATTTGTATTATTTTAATAGTATGCTATGCTAACTATGCTAATACCCCTATATGTGCTCTAATTAGAGGATTAGATAGATAGATAGATAGATAGGTAATTTATTGTACCTATAATACCCCAAAGGACATTTAGATGACCATGGTGTTCCGCATAAATGTGGTTACCGGGCAAATGGCTGCACAGCCAGCGAGATCTTCCCTGGTGCCTTGCCAGATTAAACCATTACATAAGAGCTAACTGCGTCAGGAATGGACGTAGTTCTTCAAAAAGAATATTCACCACCTATTTGTTTTTGATTTTTCAAATTGGACTACTTCGGGAAAAAATACTTTCTCTATGCCTGCACAATTTGAAAAGGATAAATACTATATCAGGGCTTAAAGGCTTGAAGTACTATGTTTTATGCAGGGTGAGAAAAAAACGCAAATCACTCCAATGGAACATGAGGTGAAATATAATTCCAGTTCATTAATTGGGATAAGTTGTGCTCTTTTGAAGAAAAAGTAAATTATACAAAACAGCTAGTTAATAGTCTGGTGAGCACCTGATTTAATTATGATTAAAGCACTCAGCATTCAGCCTGCTCCCTAGTGTGAGGAATTCACTAAATGATTAGGGAGGTCCTTTAATAATAGGAAAGGACAAACAGGCAAACAAGCTGGGGATTTATGAAACACAATAAGTCAGTTCCAGCTTCAAAAGGAGCCTTGGAGTTGACAGGTCAGATAATGGAGGCAAGCAATAGACACAGGTCCAGGTGAGGATGTTTGGAAAGTTCATCATACACACACCTGCCCTAGTTTATTTTATATCAGTGGTGCTGTCATATGAAATAGTGGAGGTTTGGGGAGGAGGGCTCACAGTGGGGTGTGGAATTCTGGCCTTAGGTCTTAGATGAGCAGGAGAACTTTCAGGCCTCCACATTCACCCTCAGCCTCGGGCATGAGCCACATGGCGAAACCTAGCATGGCCGTCATAGACTTGCAGGCAACTGAGATCGACCTGCAGCGGTTGGCGAAAGCTGGCCCCTTGGGCGGGAGGAAAGCCAGGGAGGAGCCCCAGCAGTCTCACAAGAAGCTCCAGGGGACGGTGTGCGTCCTCCTGGCCGAGCTGTGTGAGAGGTTCACCTTCTTCGGGATCGTCTGCAACATGATCCTCTTCTGCACCGTTAGGCTGGGTTACGACAACTACCAGGCAGCCACCATGAACCTGGCATTTGTGGGCGGCAGCACCCTCACACCCGTCCTCGTGGGCTGGTTTGCCGAGACCTGCCTCGGGAGGACCAAGGTCCTCTACCTGTGTGCTCTCCTACACTTCTTCGGTAAGGTCATTGTATGTATCTCCACTCCTGCTTTTGCATTGGCCAGCCAGATAAAAACAATAGCAACTGGTAATGGTGTTACTGCATGGCCTGTCGCTTTCATGTCAGAAGACATATCTTGCACAGTACGTCTCCTAGAGACAAATTAGCGATCGTTCGACCGCGTTTCTTTCAGCCCCATGCTGACTTCTTGAACTCAAAATTAATTCGAGTGCCGAGAAAATTCTCTTCTCCGGCTGTCTCGGCTGCTACTTAAACCTTACGGTGTTCCGCTTTTCATTGATGCAGGGGGCCCGAGGTCAATGTGTTGACGTTGTGAGGTCACGCATAGAGCTTTCTCAGCAACTACAGACTAGAGGCAGATATCCGCAATGAATGCTGGCTATTGATAAGAGTTGATTTTTCGCTGTCAACGTTTGCATTGATTCCTGGAAAGGCTTGTGGAGATAACATAGAGAAGAAAATAATTTCTGTAGTAAAATATTGTAATGAAGGCAATATAATGGTGGACATAATTTAACATAACGTCTTAGGCAGTCCAAACGCGTCGGTGGTCTTTTTTATTATTTAATACGACGATGATTGAAATGCTCCGTGAATATAATGTATAGTGAAAATGTACATTGATAAGACTTCTTTCACTTGTCGGGGCATAGTTTATTAAAAGGCAGATTTAAAAAGAAAGGGAAATCAAAATTACTCACACAAAGCTCTCAGTGATTCGTCTTCAAGCTCCGCTCCTTTACCCGACAGACCCCGACAGTTTAAAACTGAACCCAAGCCTTTATTTTACTTCTAAGCTCTAAGACCATCTTAGTTTTCAAACGTGAGTCACTGTCTTACATGCTAATTGGGAAACTTGACCGATTACGTTAATTAACATGCCAATAAAGACGCGCTTTGTATATCCAATATTTACATTGATTTTGACGTCAAAGGAAATAATACCGAATTGTGGAAATCAATCAGCTGAGCTAAAATAATTCTTTGAGAACTGGAGCATGCAATACATTCCGAATATCATATTAAGAATACGTATAAATGTGACGTTGACCCATCATTCTGAGACGTTTTACGTGAAAGGGGAATAGCTTTCGTAGTGTACTTTTTGAAGGATACCCCACTGTTCCAAGCACAGCCGCCGGGTCACCGGAGGCTGTCAGCATCATAAATCTTGTGTGGACAGTATTGACGCGGCCGAGAAACATCACACAAAATAGGGATAATTAGAGAGCGCAGCTGTTTAAGCGTCTCGATGGGACCGGCTCGGACTGCGCTCACTAACCTGAATTACAACGAGAGGCGGCTCTTTGGGGAGACGGGCTCAGGACTTTCTCCATAGATCAAGCCCTCACCCGATTACAGCGTTATTTATTTCTTTTTATTTTTTGACAAACCACTCCCGCGCTGAAGAATAGCACACGCCGAGATCCTTTAATATAGGAATATAAATCTCCTTTCAAAAAGATAATTACCAGGATAATTTCCAGTATAATGGGGCTTGTCAGTCAGAGGCGCCGCTGTAATTAACAAGTTCTGGAGGAGTTTTTATCTGTAGGATTTTTTTATGTTTCTGGAGCTGGGAGAGGAAACTGCCGAAACTTTTCTCTTGATCGACTAGGACGTTTAATGCGATACTCGGTAAACGAGGGACAAAGAAATGGACACTCCAGTTGCCTGTAATCTGGAGAGTAATCTGGTAGCCTAATGGCTAGGCTAATTAATATTGCGGAGCCAATGCAATTAACCATAAGCGAAACAGATCCGGGAGCTTTGGGGCTTCCCGTTACTTGCCCGTATTCCGTGCATGCATCCTGCGATTTCTTTCATATTTGGCCAAATCTATATTAGTGAGACATGCGTGGAACCCCAAAGACAAAACGTCGAAATCAGCACATGCCCCAGTGGCAATGAGACAGTTTGCTTTGATCATTTAGCTTATGAAGCCTCACCACTCGCCTTAGTATTTTATTTATTTATCTATTTATTTAAATATTAAAAGCGAATTAAATTAGTCTGGAGATGCCGTTACTCCACGAAATGCCAAAGGTAAAGCACACCAGCGGATTTCAAGGAAAGAGAGAAAACTACAAATGCGATCACTGTAAGGGGTGTTACAGTACTTAGCATAACTAACGCCAAAGTTTCCTTTTAGGAATAGTTGTGTTTTTTTCCTCCCCTCTTTCTTTCTTTAAAAACGCAGAGGAACGAATCCGGAAACCCGTAATGGTTAGTGTCATTGAACAAAGGCGACTGAAGAATTGCTTAAGTCAAACTTTGAAATGTGCGTGTGAGACAATGACAGAATTAGAGCACGCTTTTCTGCCACTTCCTCCACTGGGAGCCCGCCGAGCTCCACTTGCAAAGTTTACTTTCCCCGTCATGTGAGATAACGGTGATTTGCATTTGCAGGATGAAGGCGGCCACACGGAGGATAACTGGAGATGACATTAAAGCGCTGAGAGGTGCCAGTGTGCGCAGAGCGCGTCATTTGCGCTCGGTAGGCGCCCTCATCCGGGGTGACAAAGCCTGCCGCTTTGCATTGTAGGGATTCTGTAGCCCTTTTATTCAGGTGACTTTTCTAAACTGTCAGAATACTGGTACAGTAGGTCTACGGGGCTAAAAGGGGGTTAAAACGTAGTACACGAATCATGCCAGACCTATCTAATATATATGTCTGGCACAGTTGAGGCATTTTCTGCGACTGAAAAGGAAGGAACGGGAACTTTTTATACTTCTCAGTGTTTTTTTTTGTGTGACAAACATAAGCGGTAGGCTTCCGCGTAACCAAACCAGCGTGTTTCTGCTCAGCTGAAGCCGGGACTGTTCTCAGACATCCCAGCCTAGGGATATTGATTGATCCCGGAGGGCAGGGGTGCTGGCCAATGCCTAGCTGGTATTTTGGTATATACATTGCAGACTAGGATGGGGGCAGATGCGGGCAAAATTTGCTGACCAAGGCTAGAGAGTGGTATCCCTTTTGGGTGTCAGGGAGCCGCTGTCAATTCTCAGGAGACTCCCAGAACTTCCAGTAGAGGTGTGATGCCTGTGTTCTCAATCCCACAACAGAACAGTCTTGCAGACCTGTACAATCCAGTGCTCTCCAGTTTACCCTCCTTAGTGCACGTGGGAGGGCCGGCTACAGTGATGCCTGCTCTGACGCTTCATCCATCGGACGTGCAGAGCGCCACCAAATTCTGGCAGTGCATTAGGCTCCTCAGGGGGCTGCTGCCGGCTTCTGTGATGCCCGTTGGCATTCCGAGTGAGGTTTCTTCCTGCGATGTCAGATGGGCTTGTCCTCACCAGAGCCACAGTTAAAGCTTGTTTTCAATGCCTAGGAGTGGACTGTAGCATATGTGCAGTCCATGGTATTTCCTTGTGGTTCGGGCCTCTCACTTCATAATCAAAATCCTTGTTCTGTGCAGTGGTGATTTGACTAACCACACTTAACCTTTAGGCTGGTACAGTATCACATGCACAAATAAAAACAACCCGTAAACATTAATAAGCAACAGGCTTAAAGAAATGGAAGCTATGGCGTGTTTAAAAAAACTATCCAAGGGCAGTCTTTGTGGGACGAAGGAGTGGATTAAGACGGGTACCTACCATTATCCATATTAATGTGCTGCACCTGTCCATCATAGACGGTGTATACTATAAAGTGATGAGTACTTCTTTGATCTGTGTCAGCCCCTGTTCCAGGAAGCCCTGTTAACACAACCTCCTTAGTCCTAATGTCTTCTCTCACTCAAAATGGCTAAACTTTTAATAGTTTAGTCGTCCAGAAAGCCCAGAAAGTTTGCCATAAACCTGTGCTTGCGCCTCCACACCCCGGCATCATGTGACTCTGCCTGAGACGGTCCTCGCAGTATGGTAATGAATCGGTGACATTTACACCGTTTACTCGAAATCCTGTGACGCGTTCGGCGTGCTGAGAAACGCGCGCGGGCGCTGACCTCCATACTGCGTCTGCGCTGCCGGAAAGATCAGTGGACAGGATTTGGCCACCGGGGTATTGATTGATTAATCAAAGCTAATGTTCTTTTGATCAGCGGGGATGCCCTGTTAACCAGAAAAGCAGGAGTAAAGAGTAATGTTTTATTTACCCGTTCGGGCTCCTCAGTGGCAGTATCAGCAGACTTCAAAGAGCCCGTGACAATCTGCCACATTGCTGATTGATGAAAGCTTTCATTATTTCTCCCCCGATGTATTTACCGCGTAGAATTTGTTTAATCGTTTTCGGTTGACGCTTCCTAGGTTCTACCCCCCCGTTCCGTTTCATGTTCTCTCCCTCGCCTGTGATCCTCCTCTCACGGTTCCTACTGGCTTCTCTTCACGAAAGGCACCGTTTTGTGCTTACCGGTGTTTTTTTTTTTTTTTTAATAAATAATGCACCCCCCCCCCGTTTCGGCTCGGGGGCCCATGACATTCCTCCGATTTTTAGCAGATTGTCTAGTGCTCTTTGATTTTTTTATCGGGGTTGTGTGTTATTATCATTTGTAATGCTTCAATTAGCAGTTAGTTTTTAAAAACTAATATTTTGGGAGTTGTAATTGTTTATGGCTGGCTTCAGCGTACAGTGTAGCATTTACATGTATTTATTTGGCAGACACTTGTCCAAAGCGACCTATAAGTGGCACATTAGCAGACACAGTATTATTGTCTAACGAAAGCACTATTTAAGTCCCTTGGCCGGCCCAGTTGTTGGAACTGTTGCCTCACACCTCTGGGACCCGCATCAAGCATGGAGTACCCGCCACGGCTCCCTGTGTGTGGCACTTGCATGTTCCCTCCATGGGATTTCCTCCAGATACTCCTGTTTCCCCCCACAGTTCAAAAACATGCTGGTTAACTGGAGTTACCAAATTGCCTGTAGGTGTGCATGTGTGACTGGTGTGTGAGTGACTGGTTCGTGAGTGACTGGTGTGTGAGTGACTGGTTCGTGAGTGACTGGCGTGTGAGTGACTGGTGCGTGAGTGACTGGTGCGTGAGTGACTGGTTCGTGAGTGACTGGTGTGTGAGTGACTGGTGCGTGAGTGACTGGTTCGTGAATGACTGGTGTGTGAGTGACTGGTTCGTGAGTGACTGGTGTGTGAGTGACTGGTTCGTGAGTGACTGGTGTGTGAGTGACTGGTGCGTGAGTGACTGGTGCGTGAGTGACTGGTGTGTGAGTGACTGGTGCGTGAGTGACTGGTACGTGAGTGACTGGTGCGTGAGTGACTGGTGTGTGAGTGACTGGTTCGTGAGTGACTGGTGGGTGAGTGACTGGTGCGTGAGTGACTGGTTCGTGAGTGACTGGGGCGTGAGTGACTGGTTCGTGAGTGACTGGTGTGTGAGTGACTGGTGCGTGAGTGACTGGTTCGTGAGTGACTGGTGCGTGAGTGACTGGTTCGTGAGTGACTGGTGTGTGAGTGACTGGTTCGTGAGTGACTGGTGTGTGAGTGACTGGTGTGTGAGTGACTGGTGTGTGAGTGACTGGTGCGTGAGTGACTGGTGTGTGAGTGTGCCCTGCGATGGGCTGGTGCCTCATCCGGAGTTTTTCCCTGCCTTGTGCTCATAGCCCCGCAACCCAGAAAAGGACAAGCGGGTACGGAAGATGGATGGATGGTATTTAAGTTACATAGCTGGGGTCACAGGAGCATTGAGTCCCAGAGTCTCCTGTCACTCAGCAATTCAAATGTGAGACTCTGTGCAGCATGTATGGGCTCCTGGATCGGAGCCCTGTTTCAGCCGAAGGCTCTGTGCCTCCCTCACCCCCACCCTGCTCTGCAGGCACCGCCATGCTGCCCGTGGTGGCCTTCCCCTTCGAGGACTTCTACATAGACACCCACCATGTCATGCACGCTCTGGCCCGCCGGCACCAGCTCATCCTGTTCTACACGGGCTTGCTGGCCGCCGCCCTGGGCCTGGGGGGCATTCGTGCTGTCCTCTGCCCGCTGGGTGCCTACAACCCTCAGGACCGCGACCAGCACCAGCTACGCTCCTTCTTCAACTGGTGAGCCCCCCCCCCCGGAAGATCGGCGGGGTGTTATTTTAACGAGAATGTGATGAATAGGCCAATAAAAACATCTTCTTCTGCTTCTAAGCAAGTGCATAGGAAAAATATCATGAAGTATGTACTTGCATATGCCAATATATTTATGTATTTCATATATATTGAAACACTACATATTTTACCATGATAGTTCCAGTTAAGTACCATGCTTGTGGGACTGCATTAAAGTCCTCTTCATGGACAGGCTTTCCATTTGTCCACTGTCTTAAGCGGTATGCATCTGCTCCTCATAATAATATATCGGCATGTGACTGGCATTTTTCTCCTGGTTGCCATAGCAGCAGCTTAATGGTGTCCAGGTTGATGCTTTCTTCTCCTTTTTTCAGGTTCTACTGGTGGGTGAACCTGAACTCAACCGTGGTGTTTCTGGGGATCGCTTACATCCAGCAGTCCATCGCTAAGAACCTGGGCTTTCTCATCCCCTTCACCTCCGTCCTCCTGGGCCTCATCGCCATTCACATGGCTCGCAACAACCTCACCTTCTGCCCGAAAAATGGTATTCTAGGCTTACTGAACACAGTCAGCACCTTTATACCTATATATAATATTTTATATAACAGTATACGCTTATGATTGTGAGGACTGTTCTACTGACGGTTGGGGTTGTTAGCAGAGTATGTGGATTGTACCACTGAGGGAGGTGGGGGGGGGGGGTAGTGTTATCCAATTGTGTTTAACATGAAAGAAATGTTTTATTGGAAATTATGAGGACTTTATCATTCATACTTGGAGGTGTTACCTGATTGTGAGGACTGTACCACTGACAGGTGGAGGTGTTAGCTGATTGTGAGGACTGTACCACTGACAGGTGGAGGTATTAGCCAACTCTGTGGACTGTACCACTGACAGGTGGAGGTATTAGCCGATTGTGAGGACTGTACCACTGACAGGTGGAGGTGTTAGCCGATTATGAGGACTGTACCACTGACAGGTGGAGGTATTAGCCGACTCTGTGGACTGTACCACTGACAGGTGGAGGTGTTAGCTGGACTGTTCCAATTAGACCTGCTGACATTATAATTTTACGGTGTCTGCTGGCACGCAGGCGGCTCCCTGCTCACCACACTGGGCGTGTTCCTCAACTCGCTGAAGATGTGCTGTCTGCGCTACCGGCACCTGGGTGGTGACGTGGCGGACTGGCTGGACCGCGCCAAGGAGAACAACGGGGGTCGCTACAGTGAGGCACACGTGGAGCGCGTCAAGGTCCTGGTGCGGCTTTTCCCGCTGTTTGGCCTGCAGCTGCTGTACCGCGCCTGCGTCACCCAGGCAAGCTCCGCCCACCCGTCCCGTAACATTCCGGCCGAAACACCTGGGCCGGCACAAACGCAAAGTCATCCTCCCAGGGTGCACCTCCCCCTTCCCCAAATTCTTGTGGACAGGCCCTTACAAGCAGCCGGTGATGAGTCATTTTTAAGGCCCCCCCTCCTCCCCAGGGCCCGAAGCTTTGCAGAAAAGTTCAGTGTGAGGCACCAGATTAGGCTCTCGCATGCCAGTCCTCACTTAGCAGCATGTGGCCCATTCTAACTGCTGCATCCCAGGCAGGCGGCCGCAGTGAGCCTCACCCAATAGCATCCTGAGGGTGACTGGCTGCTAATCAGCTCCCCCGCTAACCTGCACAGCCCTCACAAGCCTAATGAGCAAAATCAGCGTCTCTGCGCTCCACGCGGCCTGCTGGGGGAGTCCGCTGGGCAGGGCTCCTCGAGCCTCCTTTTTAAACAGCGACACCCCCCTTTGCCAGCACCTCCTACAGTCATAATTCTGTTTTATATGCGCCTCATTGGCAGAGTGACATAAGGAGCTGGCCTTTTATGGCACATACTGACTCAGCTGTAAAACTATACTGTGCAATTATTTTAATTTGACGTTTAAATCTGAGGCTGTAAACATAAAGGGGCAGGCTATACGTGTCTTGGGTTATTGAAGAACCTGCGTTTAAGGAGTGCGGCACTCACTCTGTAAGTCAGCTAGCATTCGCTCCCTAGATGTTTATTGGTTTATTTGTTTCTCGGTATTTACCTGATTTATCCTGTTGGGGGAGCCTTTAGAGATAGCGTGTATTTACGGCTCGTGATTCATTGGCTTGTTTGGCTAGCGGCTGCGCTACGCTGAATAGTCCCCCCACAGAAGGGTCTCACAAGTCTGTCCTCCTCAGATCCCCTCCAGTTACTACATCCAGACCATGAACTCCAACCTGAACCTGAAGGGCAACCTGCTGCCCATCGCAGCCCTAAACGTGGCGGGTATGCTGCCTGTGCTGGTGCTGGCCCCCCTGTTGGAGTGCTTCGCCGCCTGCTCCGTCTCGCTGCGCGGGAGGCCGCCCCCTGCCGCCACCACCCTTATAGGTGAAGCCTGGTGTCCTGAGGGGCAGATATGGGATATCATCCATTCATCTTAGTCGAGAGACTGATGGAGAAATTAGCAATTTGTGGAGTAGTTTAGCACAGCATAGCATATTACAGTACAGTA
>JAODKN010000001.1:14482999-14500732 GCA_026774425.1 Petrocephalus zakoni | reverse complement strand
CTCAGGCCCTGCCTCTCTCTCCCCCCCGCAGTGGCCGGACATGCGTGTGCTGCTGTGTCGGTGCTGGTGGCCGGGCTCTCGGAGCTCTGCAGGAAGGGCCATCCCCTGGTGGAGCAGGCGCTCTTGGGCAAGGTGCTGCACGTCTCCTCCATGGCCTGCTTCCAGCTGGCGCCCCAGTACATCCTGCTTGGGGTTGCCGAGGCTCTGGTCACGCCTGCTTGTAAGAGCGCCCCCTACTGTCCGCCCAAAATACCACAATTACGCTAATGCATAAATGACTACATATTCACCATATGCACTTCCAATATAACTTCTGATATATAGGTTTACAAACTCTGGTTAAGTTCACACAAAAGTACTGTATGGAGGTCAGTGTCAGGCCAAAGCTTCCTACCAAGACAGCCAATATCATGCCGGTATGAGTGATATGACTTGATTTGTATTATTGACTATTGCTGTCAGGGTGATTGTCTTTGCTGAATGACTCCATCGGAGCATCGATCATACTCCACCTGCATTTCTTGTCGATCACATACGACATTTCAATCTATCACTTTCTCCCCATCGGATCTGCGTCCCGCCACCAGCTCACTCACAATACACTCCTATCATCCATTTTTTATGGCCCCCTATCAAAGGGCGGTATTAATGGTCATAATTATCATTCTATATTTAATCGGCCCGTCGCTGCGCCCTAATGGCCTCGCCAGCATTTCTCAGAAGCACTTATGAGGACATTCTTAGAAACTCGCTTTGGCAGGAATCGGTGAGCCTTTCATCCCCCCGGCCCAGCCCCGGCCTGCCATATACTACTGCGCCAATAATTTGTAAATTAAATCTCTTTCGGTTGTTCCTTCATTACTTCTGTCTTAGGTCCATGGATTTTTTTGAAATGGTTGAAATGATTTTTAATGTATAAATAAAAGGGAAAAAGTGCTATTTAAATGCGACTATTTAAGCAAGAAGCCAAAGAATTCAAAGAGCTTTACAGGCCTAATTACGAAACCATTCTGTGCCAGAGCAAATAAAAGAGCAACAAGAACTTTGGAAGACGCGTTTGTCTGTAGCATTAATCTCGCACAGCGCCCTAACCCCTACCCAGCCTTAAGCTTAACCATAAGGAACCAACCAGATTTACAAGACTTTTGGAATTTTTACTTTATTCATTGCATTCAAAGATCATCATCAAATAAAGTCTGAAGCAGTGAGGACTGAAAAAATTACCTCACAAGCATAGCACAACCTGTATACGCACACTCACACACACACACACACACACACACACAGACACACGTGGGCAGGTGGATGGCCTAACTGCCACTCTGTAGAAAGCCTCTGCCCTAAGCTCTTTGGCCTGGGGTTATTGGACAATGCAAAAACCAACAAGTTTGCCCCCTGCGTAAGCCTGGGGGCAGACGGATGATGGAAGCCCCCTCTTTCTGGAGAACCCGCACTGACCCCCCCATCCCCCCCGGCAGGCTCGCTCGTCTCCTTCTGCCTGGCCCCCGGCAGTGTGCGCGGGACCTCCCTGCACTTCCTGGCGCTCTCCTACGGGGGCGGCTGCTTCCTGGGGGCGCTCATTATCCAGCTGCTCTACCTGCTCTCTGGGGGTAGGTCTGGCTGCATCCCTGCCCACCCCCCCACACAGACAGCCCAAGGACAACTATGGCCAGTTCAAAGACGGCTCCTTCCTGGCTGGATAAAATCAGCTGTGGGCTTTTCTCGGCATGTGGGTCATCCAAAATGGATGAAGGCCATGCCACTGGCCGGGGGAAAGAGCACCGGCACCACTGAATGTGTGCCCCCCCACCTCAAACTCCCACCATGCCAATGCGAGCCACGCTGGGGATTATGGGTACATGTAATACGGGTTGCATGAAGTGCGACGTATCTCCCAGGTTACGGTGCTCAAGCATGTGCCTTCACATGTGTCATTATGGTGAAAGGTCAGGGGTCACCGTACACATGACTTTCAGAGTTACATCACCTCCATCTTGTGTTACTCCGATGCTGTATGAAGTGTGCCCAAGGTAATAAAATTCTGTTATTCGTGGAGGTAACTTCTACCCGAACAACCTGAGTGACGGCAACCTGGAGCGGTTCTTCTTCCTGCTGGGCGCCCTGATGACCGTAAACACGCTAGTCTTCTGGAAGATCTCCCACAGGTACGGCCAACCTCCCAGCGCAGGACGAGGGTGCCCGTAATCCTGCCGGGACAGAGGCGTGCTGGACCCTCGCTGAGGCATGCTGAACCCCCTGCTCCTCCGCTTCTGACATTTCCCTCCATACAAATCATTGCTTCTGTGCCACTTTTTCATTTAGAAAGGTTACACGGCTCAATTTGCATACTGATTATGTTGCTTTCGGAGCTGCGGGGAAGGGGATGGAGAGTGGCCTCGGCACTGGGGTGTTGCACACGGTGGGAGGTCTGCGGGGTAACTGCTCACTGTAGCTCTCGGCCTGGTGATCATCTGCTCTTGGCTTCATGGCTTCACGCTCAATTAGGAGCTTTTCAGAGCTCGTATATGCTTAGTGGCCAGTTTATTAGGTACACCTGCTTGTTAAAGTAAGCCGACTGTTTCTGCAGACAGCCAATCACATGGCTGCAAGCGCACAGGTATGGCAAATCGACAGGGTCAGTAAGCTAGCCGAGTGGCCGAGGTGCGTGAACTAAGTGATTTTGAACGTGGTGTAATTTCTGGCGTCAGATGTGCTGGTCTGATCCGCAGATCAGTCACCGTCCTTCAAACGCCAGAGCGTCACGAGTTTACAGGAAATTTACAGACAAATGAAAAACATCCAGCCAGTGCAGCCCTGTGGGCGAAAGCACCTTGTTAATGAGGTCAGAGGAGAACGGGCAGACTCGATAAAGCTAACAAGAAGAGCAAGCCCAAGAATAACAACTGCGGACGACATCGCTGCGCAGAAAGGCATCTGCAAATGCAGAACTCATCTCATCTCTAGATGTGGTGCTGGGGATGAAAGGGGGTCCTATCTGGGACTTAGGGGCACCTCATAAACTGGCCATCTAGTGTAAACATGCATAAAGCTCAGCGTGCAAGTCAACATGCGACTTACTCCAAGATAATCCGGGTACAATTTCGGTACGATGTTGCATTATGGTTGCAAAATCAAATTTATTTAAAATATATTTCTTATAATAAAATGTTAGATGTTTGAAAAGTAATCCTTTATGTATTGTAAGTATGTAATTGTATAGTGTTAAATTGGAGCAGCATCCCGTCCGGGGCATCCCCTGCTTCAGGCCCCCCTTGTCATACCGCGCCCCTGGCCCGCCTCCTGCAGGTACCGGGACCTCAGCGAGCAACTGGCCCGGGACATCAGCAACAGCCACCTCGACGAGAAGCTGCAGCTGCACAAGAGCTGCCTGCGTTTCTATGACACGGTGGAATGTGCCTACACCATGGAGACGACCTTGTGATGCTGCCATCGTGCATGGCCACTCACCACCGGACACCTCTGCATATAGGTCCTTACATTTACTGTGTACAGTTAAGCGTAAATATAGTGTAAATATATCAGATGTTTCTGTAAATAGCTTTTGTACCAACATTCTGTAAATGCATTATTTTATTTCACATAGTGAATAAAAACTATTTAAAACCAACTGTTCTCGGCGGGATTTTTTCCTTTTCACATGTCTGCTGTGCTCTTGAGCAGACCCAAGACAGATACATCTTTAAAAAGTCTGCCAGAAACATTCTGACAAATTAATTTTCCAGTTGAGTAACTTTGGAAAGTTCCGGGGCAGACTGTACCTAGTTACCTAGATTTTTACACAGAACATGCATGAGGAGATAAAGCTTGGAGATGGGGAAGCCCCCATTTCCCCCAACCTGACAGATCGAGGCCCGGATCCCTGATCAGATGAGTGTGCCATATTCCAGGATTCCTGGACGGGAAGTTTGTGGTGTTCGGGTGCATTTCAAATATTTGCTCCGAGGACAATTTCAAAGAAATGAAAGGTCACACGTGTTTATAATTAATTACCTAGAGGAGCTGCCTGTGCCAGAGTGCGAGCTCTGCATTTTCACAAGGGGCTGAGAGAAGAGGTGGGGGCCGGTGGAGGGGGACAGGTGAGCCCGGCCTGTTTTGATCTCTCAAACATGTATTCCATGTCTTCTCCGTCGCCGGGGAGTACGGCTCCAAGGTCAGTGCTTGAAGGCAGCGGTGGCCAGGGAGAGGCGCTCGTTTGGGCCGCACTTTCATGTGGACCGCGGGGCCCCGCTGTGAGGCCCCTGGCGTCCCCCATCACGGGAAGCCAGGCTGACACTAGTGAGGTCCCCGGGCGGTAGCTGTCACTATCCATCTCCACCGGAGGGGAAAGATAAGCAGGCCCTTAATTGGCTCGTTAATATCATTTTGGCTAGAAAGCAGTTTAGCTATTCTGCTCTTCTCTTCCATCCATCCATCCATCCATCTTCCAGCTGCTTATTCAACATAGGGTGGTGCTGAGCCTGGAGCCTATCCCAGGATGCATTGGGCACGAGGCAAGGGACAGTTTAAAGATGCCAACCTGCCGGACCAAACCAACCTGACCCTGCGGGGGGAAGCCAGACTAACCGGCAGCTAAAGAGGCTGTTGGAGCAAGTTAAGATTGCAATCATTTATTTCACAGTGATCTTTAGAAATGTAACACAACATAAACGTTTGTTAGCGTGTGTAAACCTACATCTCTGAAATTCAGCAGTCAGGACCCCCCACCCCATCCCTAAGACATTATCTGCCGCCTCTGTTCCGTGATGAACCCCAAACTCCTGTCATATTTCCCTCCTGCGATCTTCAGCTCATCCCCCCCGGACCGTGTGTCCGATCATACATGCTCTGTCAAGCAGGGGCGAGGAGCGCCTCTCCATCCCCCCTCCCCCCCCTGCGTATGAGACAGATGGACCGGCCTGCCCCCGATAAGCCGGGACGCATCAATAACGCGGAGCGCGGTCGCATTACGCCGGGCCGCCGCAGCCACGTCGCCAGCCATCCATCTCCTGCGCTAACGTTTACTTTATCACGCTGTGACGCGCGCCCGCCACAGAGGGGAGCCGCTGATATATTTATGAAGGCCGGCGGCAGATTCATCAAAGTTTGTTAAAGGCGAACTGAGCACCTGTAAGGATGATACATTTGCCCAGTATCACATGTAAACACGGGGTATTACTGCTGCCGATTTATAATACCTAAACTTCTAGCTGCGTCTTGGTAGGATCCCTCAAGAATCAGAAAGCATTTCCAGCATGTTCTTATGCTACTAGTAGATCTAATATTAATTAGATAATGAGTTTAGACCATTAAAGATGCTGAGACCTAAATCGCGACTATCTAGTAACTTAATTTAAAAGAAACTGTACATCTTTTTATCCACAGATCATCCTGGCAGTTAATAATATTGGTTGCTAATGACTGACAGCCATCAGATTACATGTATAGATCACCAGTTTGCCATCCTTGCACACGTCCCTACTTCCTGCACATCCTCACTTCCTGTACACATCCTCACTTCCTGTACACGTCTTCACTTCCTGCATTAGAACTCATCGCTGTCCTGCACCCACGTTACTGCAGAGATCTCTTGCTAAAAGGATAAAATAACGAGGGTATTACTGGCATATCAGGAACAGATGAAGCTGTAATACATCCATAACGGCCTATTAAAGTGAATAACAGACGGACAGCTTGCTGGTGCTGCCAGCCTGGCCTCGAGACGAGTATAGCAGCAACAGAATGGATGTGTGCTAATTTGGCAGACCATACACAACTGACTTTAAGTTATGAACCCACAACAGCGCCGTGAAGTCAGAATCACAGATAATATATAGTTGCCATGTTACCGGCACCCACGTCTCCGCGGTAATTTGTTCCTTGTCGTGAACAACGTCAAGCGTGGCCAGAGACGTGCCATCTGTCACCCTCGGGTCGCCCTGTGGTGGCAGAGGAGTGAGACGTTCCCAGAATGCACTGCAGGTAACAGAAAAAGCGTCCATCAGAGCGGACAGGTTCATGAGCCACAGATGGGTCAGTAGGTCGTAGACTGGTCCGTAGGCCTTAAGTGGATCTATAGGCTGCAGATGGATTCATAGGCCTCAGACAGGTCCATAAGCTTCAGTTGGGTCTGCAGTTCTCAGACGGATCCGTAGGCCTCAGATGGGTGAGTAGGCCTCAGACGGGTCAGTCTCAGATGGGTCTCTAGCTTCAGATGGGTTAGTAATTCTCAGATGGGTCAGTAGGCTTCTGATGGGTCAGTAGGTCGTAGAGGCTGACAAATGCAGCCCTTTGCTTCCTGGCCTTACCCTCGTCCGACGGGTGACATCCTTCCCACTGAGTTTCTTACTCACTTTTCATTTGACGCAATTCATCGTAGAGTCTAAATATTTACAGTAATATACCCAACACATTCATTAACCCAAGGTGTACCTCAGCCTTATACCCTATGCCCAGGAGTATAGCTAGAGATTCCAAGGCCCCCTCTGCCAAAAAAAAAATAGCTTTACATATTCAAGGTCCCCTGTAACGTGTTGGGCCCCTGAATCTGCCAGGGTATGCGTGCCCCTACTGCACTCCGTCCTAAGCCTGGCCATCTTCAGTTAGCCTGCTGGTGAGACATTTACATGTATGCATGGGCGTCAATAACTCCCCCAATAATCAGAACTGGCTAATACAACCCCCCAATAATCATGTCTCCCCTCAAATGGGTGAGAACCTCAATCGCCCCACTGTTTAAACCAAGTATGTAAACAGTCTGTAGGGTTTGCATACCACCCCAGTGCTTTGGGTGTAGCTAATTTTAGGTTTATAATGGTATAATACGGACGTGCTGTAAGATTTCTTGCGTGAGCATGAGAGTCAGAAAGTGTGAGTGTCACGCCAGATGCATGAGCGTTGGTCAACCTGGCCTAGGATAGACTTCAGGCTCCCCGTGATCCCCATTTACATAGGTACGCAAGTCTGTGTGTGTGTATGTGTGTGTCTTCCCTGTGATCACACACCCCAGACCATGCGCTGCATTTCCCTGAATCGACTCCAGGCTCATTCCCATCCCGCCTTAGATAAATGTCTGAAGAACAGAGAGATGCGCTTTTCCTGCTCTGGGTATTTAAGCCTACAGGGTTCCAGTACTCCCTCAGCTGTTGATTTCCTAGCCACTCTCTCCATCTTGCAGCCTGGCCCCGCTCACCCCGCCCTCCTGCCCGCCTGCCCGCCTGCCTGCCTGCCTACCTACACACAGACAGCATTTCTGAGACACCAGTGGACGGGAAGCACACTCCACAGGACCTGAGACAAATTTAATCAGCTTTCAGATATCTTGCTGTGGAAAAGGTCCGAAGCTGCAGTGCCAAGGAATCTGAGATGCTTGCAGTAAACTGACCAATTCTCTTTCTTCTGGAGAGATACCGAAGGGTTTCAGCACGGTGCCGACCAATGGGGGACCAATGTAGTCACATGACCTTCAGGACGGTTGACAGAGGAGATCAGATTGGCTTACATCAACATAAGATGTGAGTAATAGAGCGAGTGCCACATAGAGCACTGGACCTTGGGGGTTGGGGGGGGGGGCTGGGGCGGTCAGGTGTGTCAGAGCTGAAGGGGCTTTGGGGAACGTCACTCGCAGATGCCATCCTGTGCGTCTGCATGCCTGCTTACCCACAACATTGATTGCAGCAGTTTGCGGCGCTGGCTTTGTACAGGAGAGGGGCGACAGTGAGCGCAGGCCATCTCTCACAAGCCGGGGGAGGCAGTGGCTTCCAGTTCAGAAATCATTTCCAAAACATTTTCACTCACAGGTCACACTGAGAAGACATAAGAAAGAACAGGTCAAGTGGGGATCAAGCTTCCGACTCAGACGATGTACATGCATCTGGAAGAGGGCCCCATTTATCACACTGGGGATGCAGAGCGGGACGGACCACACACTCGAAACACAGCGCCCCCTGCAGGGCTCTGTCAACACAGCGGGTCAACGCTCATCATTTGGGACTTTCCCCACCAGACACTTCTTATGCGGTTATGGGCTGAGACAGGCCATCATCTCTTGAGAGCGCACTAGGGAGGGCCCCGAAACGGAAGTAAACAAGGCCAGGGGGCCTCCAAGCTCACGCAGACCAGCTCTGTTTACGTAATGAGGTGTTATTATCCATCACGCAGAGCCACACGCTGCCCTTCTAAACCCAAGCAACCGACCGCCGACGAAACGGCGTGTCCTGAAAAGAGACGTATGTGTGGCGCGTGCAGGCAAGCCCACATCAGATCACCTACGCTGAGGCCTAAGGACGAAGAGTCCCACCTGGGGCTCAGAGATACTAGCATAACTCCGTTAATCGAGTGTGTGACACACACCCCCGCGAAAAAGCGGCACAGAGCTCCAACTGCGGCGCTAAGCAAGATCACGAAGGAGATACAGACTCCCGCAAAAATCACATCAAGACTCAGGCAGTCCAATGAGCCATCTTCAAATTTAATCACTCCATCCGTCCGTGACTGCTTATCCAGTACAGGGACGGAGTGTCTGGAGCCTTTGCCAAGGGACCCAGGACAGCATTGCAGGGCATGTGTCTGTGTGTGTGCGCACCCTCACACACGCACAGGGAGAACATGCAAACTCCACCCCCTTCCATCATTGCAAAACCCTCTAAGAGAATAAAGGATTTCAATGCAAGTAAATATAGTAAGTCGTCTTCTAGCATTATGAACAAATTTATGTGCCAAGTCATAAGTAAAACTCTACATACGAGACCCACCAGTGGACACAGATCAAATTAACACCATCACAGCTCTGCATTATTTACGAATAGGGAGAAACACAAGAGCACGAGGCTAAAAACGTGTGCTGAATTGTAATGTTTGGTGTTCATGGACAAGGAGGGTATTTTCAGACAGAATATTGATAAGTGAGCCAAACAGCTATGCCGAAGAGGGGTGCATTATGGGAAGGTATGGGGTATGACCCCTTGTGGAGCTCTGGGCATACCGAAGTGGAAGATGCAGTGTCCCTGCACTAGCTAAAAGAGGTTCTCACGGCCAGCCGTTAAGGAGGGTCTTTGAGGTGAAATCCATTCCGCCCCCCCTTAGCTTCGCTGCCCTCTGGTGCTCTGGAGGTCACTCAGCATCAGGCTGAGCAAGGTCTCCACACCAGAGCCTTGTTTCAACATGGTGTCTCTACATAAGGTGGAGCAGTGAGGCCGCACTGCTTTAATCTCTGTGCCAGGCTCAGTCTGACATCATTACAAAGAATCCCTAATATAATATACCCTAATATACCCCACTGGCACACATAGTTAGTGTCTCTAAATGTGTGTGTGCTTGTGCCCTGCAATGGTCTGGCTTGATCTGGCATCCCACCTAGATTGTCCCCTGATTTGTGTCCTAATCTTCTGCTTTGTGTTCCCCCATGACCCTGTACTTGATAAGCTGTTATTGATGGATGGATAGGTGGATAGATGGATGGATCACACAGTACAATATGCATGATAATACTAATAATGTCCTAACAAGTGTTAGACAGGGAAAAACATGGCACATATAGATGTGCATAATGAATGAAAGTCTAGAAACTAAAAATAGATTTGACAGTTTTATCAAATTGTCCAAAAAGCCATACATAATCACTTAACAACTGACTCTAATTTGCTTCTGATTAATTTCTATGAATTTCGAACATTTTACGGACAGATTAGGTTCTGCAAACTGAGCAGGTGCAGTCTCTCACACCCGGGTCCCCAAAGACAGGGGATGAGCCTCCAGGGGGACACTTATTAGCGTGACACCCGGCGTCTCCCAGCAGGAAGTGAGCGATGCCCACCTGCTGTTCTCATCGAGACGCAGCCCTCTTCCCCGCAACCCGCATCTCCCGCCCAGCTAAGCTCCAATCCCCACCGAGCGAGCTTATTACAGCCCATAATTAATCTGCTTCATTTGCACCCCCCCTCCCCCCCCGATTATGAAAGTCAAGGGCAAGCCGTTCGATATCTTAATTAAAAAAAAAAAAAAACACAGAAATAAAAAGTTACATAAGCAGAATGTGGGCTGTTGAATGAAATCATTTAAACACATTTAAGCTATAATGAATCCAACTGCTAAATTCTCAGTTAATGAAATTTACACAGATTATACCAGCTGTATGTTACCCAATAAGCATGATGGACAGAAACTCCCCAGATACAATACTATATTGTTGTGGGGGGTGGGGGTAATTTACCTGATGGAGGATATCCTCTGCTACTAAAAGCTAGAAAACTAAACTTCTAAAAAGGAGCACGCCTTAGTTAAGCATTAATTGAAGCCTTTAATCGAAGGCGTGAGTCTGCGGGTCGTGGATCCTTCAGAGGGGTGTGCAGCTTAACAAGCCGAGCTGGGTGGTGGTGGGGGGGGGTGGTGTTTGCCGCTTCAGCTCATCTGCGGCAAAGGGCCACCATGGGGGTGTGTCCGCAGCTAAGCCGACACTCTGCACAAAGGCCCCAGGAAAGGGGAGGGGGTCATGGGAGCAGGCGCATGCCCTTTCATCCCATCCCCGTGGGGATCCACCCCCAAGTCAGACTCATTACCCACAGCCTGGGAGAGAACCCAGCCCAAGATCCATGGTAAGGGGGGAGCATTGGGGTGCTGAGCCAACAACTGCTCGACTCTATTGGCTCGGTGGATATCACAAGCCTTTACAAAGGCTGCTGGTTAAGACCATGACCTTTAATGCCTAAAGGTTATGGGTTCTAGTCCCCATGAGGTTTCTGTCTCAAGGTGCAGTGAGTGGAGTGTTTAATCTGAACTGAGCCATAAAGAACAGATAGATGTAAGAATCAGATCAGAAGTGAAAGCATATCAGCTGTATAAAGCAGTCACTGAAAAGTGGTCCCAGACTCTCTGGACATTCTCTCCACTACAAACAGGTACAATTTTAAGGCAGATAAAGGAACAGCAGACCATGTTATTAAGGGAAAAGGTGTACAGGGGAAAAGGTGGGTATCAGATGGTTGTTGGATCTCATCCTGGCAGGTTCTTGCTGTTGGAACTTGGACCAAAGGTGTAAAAGTCCATAAATGGGGAAAAATATAAAGAACTGCAGGACATGAGACAGGGCAGTATGGTGGGTCAGTGTGAGGCACCACAATACCTCACACTGCCAGGGTTAAGGGTTCAAACCCAGCCACTGCTGTGTGTGTGAGGTTTGCATGATCTCCCACTGCCATATGGGCCACAGTCCAAAGACATGCAGTTAGGCTCAGTGGTGCGTCAGACCTGCCCATAATGTGTGTGTGTGTGTGTGTGTGTGTCTGTTCCCTGGGACGCACCCATGACCCTGAAAATGATAAAGTTAGAAAATGGATGGATGGATGTCTGAGAGGCCCTGGCCAGTATAGCATGCTCCTCCCTCGAAGTGGATGGATGCACTGGGCAGACCAGCATCTGTGGGGTCAGACCCGTCGATATCAAAGCCCCCAATAGGACACTTCCTGATACAGAAAAGTCAATTAGAATCAACGGTTTTAAGCAATCAGTCATCAGCGATCTGATCTTGGCTCAGATCAGCTGAAGACAATTTATTGTGATGACTGGACCTTCAGTGAAGTCCAGTAACATCCATTTACACCAGGGGTGGACAATCTTATCCAAAAAGAGCCGGTGTGTATGCAGGTTTTCGGGATAACCCTAAGGTCAGCTGTTCAAACCTAGGTGTGGGAATTCTTCATCCAATCAGTCCTCTAATTAGTGATCTAATTAGGGAGTTGCAGCGAAAACCTGCATGCACACCAGCCCTTAGCGGATAAGAGTGCCCACCCCTGATTTACACAGACTGCCCAATGCCAGCATGTGTAAGGCTAAGGAAGGTGGAACAGTGTCAAATCCATCACATTCACCAATCGCCACTCAAATTACTGATCAGATAGGATGGACTCCTATTGGCTTAAGAATTAAGGCTTGATAAAGGTTCAGTGAGATATAGTTTTCAAAAATTAACTACATTACTGAAATCTATACAACTGTTACTCATTTTCAAATCTAGTCTTGAAGACTTGAAGTCTTGAGGATGCTGTCTGAATCAAGAATAATACTGTTTTAATGTACAAATTCAACACTTGATAAAAAGTTATACAATCTGTGATACAGGGAGTATTAACCATCATTGAACTTTTATTCAAACAAGCTTCTGAAGGCATCGTTCACAATCAACATTTACTACCTCAAGTTACTAGCACAGAAGAGTTTGCGTCCATTCACACTCACATCCCCGAGGAGCCTGCCTCCAGTACACATGCCTAGGTCCTCCACCAATCATTGCATAGCGTAGAGAAACATGGGAGGAGCGAGGTTGTGCCTGATTGGTCAGGCCAGAGGGAGCTCATAAGGGGCTGCGTATCGGCCAGTTACATAGTGGTAGATCTGTGGGGTGGAGAGACTGTGCATTAGCCAAGGAAAATTAACCAAAATGGGAAGATCAATACACACTTATGCTGACCAAGTGCGACGCGGAAGGCACACAATTACACACAGTGCCATTTGCTTGTCCGAAACCCACAGGGCAGCTATAGAACTGCTGTTTGGCACTCATTAATGTCTAGTGGTTGCATTTTTTGATGGGCCCCATGAAGAAAAAAATAATAATAATAACAAACCCTAAAAATCACAGATAGAAATACTAAAAAAAAAAGTTCTCCACAAATCAGTAAATAGTTATTGTCATGTTTGTGCCGGTGTGATTTATTATTGTTGTTAAAACATATTACAAACACAGCGGTTGTTTATCATCCAAATTTGATTTCCTGATGGATTAAAAAATGAAGAGCGAATATTAAACAGATTTGTTCGGGAGCCGTGATTAATTGTGGCTGTCATTCGGCTCTCTGAGCTGGAGTTTGAGGGCCACTGGGGTAGATATGAAACGTAGATTAAAACATTTACTCTTTGCGTTGGGTATGGTGCTTCATGTCGGACGAGGAGGGAGTCACAGAAACGGTGATAGTCATGGGTTTAGCTATGCTAGCAGGTAAAGTAGCAGGAAGAGGGTGGGCGGAGTTAGCAGGAGCATATTACCATGAATCATGGGAGGAGTGGCACCGTTTGACCCACCTGCCTCTCGATGTCAGCCAATAGGGTGCTGGCTCCCAGACGGAAGAGGGTGGGGCACAGCCACTCATCGCCCAGCTCCTCCTTCATCAAAGTCAGCCACACCAGCGAGTCTTTGGAAGTGCGGATCCCCCCAGCTGGCTTAAAGCCCACCTGTGTCAAGATGCCCAACCATTAGCCCAGAATGACGCGTAGCAATGGAGGAAGCACCCACACTGGGGAGCTGTGATGTTAGTTACGCTTCATGTGTTCTGGGACATTATACAACATTTCCGAGGCCCTAATAAATGACTGACCTTATGGCCTGTCCGCAGGAAGTAATCGCGGATGGCCCTCACCATCACTATGGCAACTGGGTAGGTGGCATTGACGGACTCCTTGCCAGTTGAAGTCTTAATGAAGTCAGATCCTGTTAAATAATAATAAAAAAAAAATCCAGCATTTCATTCTGGTAGGAAATCTAACCACAACAGAAAAAAACATCCCTGCTGGAACATTCACCCTCAGAAATAGAAGATCATTCATGTCTAATATGACCACCCAATTCACTGCCATTGACATTCAAAGAGCCTTTGAGATCTAGTAATTCTATATCTATAGATAAAGACCACTTATAGATACAGTGAGCAGCGCAGCTGAGAAACCGGCCTATCACAGCAGAGCTTGCCGTGTAAAGCGGTTGCCCTGAGTGACTGTAAAGAGGATACTGAAGCGGTGAAGTGCCCTCATTCTCCCTGGCTACCCCTCTGCCCCCCTAACATCCCTGCTGTGGGGGGGGGGGGGCATGTGGGTCATGGTGGCACACTCTGTAGGGCTGATCTGCTTAATACGCTTACTTAATTCCGGGGGGTTAAATGAACCCTGCTGCAAATTAGATTAAATCAGTGCCGCTAAGTGCTTTAGTGGGATGGGGAATGGGAGGAAGTGGGGGGGGGCACTACACCAATAAGGGGGTGGGGGGGCTGAGGGTAGGGTTTCCAAGAGGTGTCAGGTGACAAACACCAGGCCGAGTCCGGGCTGGTGGTCCCATCTGAACAATGCTACCCAGGCAAGGGGCAGTAAGTCAAGCAGAGTGAAATCACTCATCAGGAGGATGCCTGACCCAGGCGGCAATCGCCAACTCACTTCCTGCCCGTTTTCCCAGGAAAAGTCTCCACCTCTTTCAGAACGAGGAACTTTCATGGACTCCAGCCGAGCGTCAGCATGTCCAAAGTAATAAAATCACAGACACAGTGTAGAAACCTCAACAGCTCCAGCTTCAAACATAAACAACTGTATTTTAGTGTGTTCCTACAATCTTTTTACCCAAAGCGACGTACATTATTTGCTGAGAAGGCAGGGCCAGACACAATACCTGGAGCAACTGGGGTTCAAGAGCCTTGCTCAGGGCACCCAACTGCAAAATCAAGAAGTTGACGCTGGGGTTTGAACGGGTGCCCTAGCAATGACAAACACAGGGCCCTAACCTGCGGAGCCACACACCGCACCTTGCCGACCGCTGCCACACAGGCATACAAATCGGAGCTTTATAGGGGGATAAATGGCACTTATTTTTGTTTGCGCAACCTGGGCTGCAGTCTGAGGACGCTTTGCATCGTGGGTAAAGGAAATGGGGTCATCACATGGGCAATGACAGGAACATATGCTGCCTGTGGCAGGCAACAGGAGGCCCATGAACGTTCATCAATAAAGCCCTCCATTACTTTCCCACTTTGCAGGCAACCAGGGGGAGGGAAATGAAGTTTAACCAGCTTCCCGACAAAAATAGAAGATGAAATGGCAGTTTTAATAGATTAACCGCAAACTGCGGGTTTGGAGAAAAAAAATCGTCGCCCTTCTGCTCCATCCCAAGTTTAATGGGCGGCGGGCACCTCATTACCGCACTGAATAAGATGAACATTTTCCAGTTCATTAAAGAGATGTTCTGTGTGTTTTTTTTCTCCGTGGTTTTTTTCCCCTCCGTTCCTCAAACTCACATTGTCCTTAAGATTCGTAATGGGGAGTCTTAATTACATGATAATGGATAATGGTTATTAAATGCGCACGGCCGTAATGAAGCCCTTTTCATTCGCCGGCCAGGGAGGCTGCTGGGGGAGCAAAATAAAATTGCTGGCTTCGGAGATTAATGGATCAAATTATTATTCAATTTCAGAAATCTCATCCGGAATTCATAGAAACAAGAGGAGATTAAGAAGTGAGTGCGGCGACAAAAGCAATGCATTTTAATAATGATCTTAATCAGAAGCGCGGACAATTTGGTGCTGTAATCGGCTTAAAACGTGATTATTAGTTAAGCATACAGTCACACTGCATCTCTCACGCTCGCCTCCTGATCAGAGTGCCACCATAACTGAGCAACAGCGCCATGCAGTGGCCAGAGAAGCCAAGTGCATGCTCTGCCTCTCCATCTCCATGTCTCCACTTTCTCTCTTTTTTTCCCAAATTCCAAATCAACAGCAGGAAAATCAGAAATTAGAATTGTGAAAGAAACCCAAAAGCCACCTATAAATATGATTACATAAAAGATGATGATGCTGCATAAAGTTTTTAAATGCAAATGATTCACTTTTGGGGTTCGCAAAGTACCACCGTGGTTAGCATTTAACACCTCTGGGACCAGGGCTCAAGTCTCACCCATGGCTCCATGTGTGTGGAGTTCGCCCCGTGGGGTTTCCTTCAGATACCCTGGTCCCCCCCCCCCACAGTCCTAATACATGCTGAGGTTAATTGGAGTTCCCAATTTGCCCATGCGTGTGCATGTGTCAGTGACTGGTGTGTTAGTGTGCCCTGCGATGGGTTGGCGCCCCATCCTGGGTTGTTCCCTGCTTTGTGCCCATAGCCTCCGAGTAGGATCCAGACCCCTCCCATGACCCTGAATAGGACATGAGGTTTCAGAAAATGGATGGATGGATGGATGGATGGATGGATGGATGGATGATTCACTTTTGATTTTATTCATAAGCTCAGTTCCTCATACATAAGCCAGGTTTCCCTTGTACTTCACGGGTATTTGTATGAACCTCAAACAGCCTGTACAAATTTATCCCCCTTCATTAACTACAGGAGTTTACACATAGATGGTTATACCACCATACTGCTACAGTAACTTATTCCCCAGTGCCTGTTATTGGTCTCGTGGGTCCTTGACAGCCAATCAGATTCATTAGAAAAACCTGGTATAGACAGGAGGTTCAGCAGTGCGATGATGATTAATTAGCTACAGCCACGCTGCTCTCACAGCTGCCTGTAGAGCTAGAGCAGCACCAGTAGCAGGCTGAAATCAAGCAGACAGGCCTACCTGCCATCATAGCCACCACACTGGCCTTGTAGACGTTTGTGAAGGTGCCAAGTTCGCCCACAGCCAGGATGGTCTTCATGTGGGCTTCGCCGCAGGCCTCTCTGAAGAGCCGGATCTCCTGGTACAGTGCTGGGAGAGACAGGGACCCATAGATCAAGGCAACTGCTGCAGACACTGGCAGTGATGTCATGTGCCGCTAAACCTTGGACATAGACCTCGCCAGAGAGAAGGAACGACATAAAAAGCCAACATCCAGGATTCTAACGGCCACTGGCAGCAAACAGGAAGTGATGTCATTATACCATGACCTAAAAAGGTCCGCACAGCGAATGAAGCACACAAAGGGCTAAGGTCAACCCCTACAGGAATGTTCAGCTCTGGTTTTAGACCCAACTTCACTGACATCACTTCAGCAGGCTTTTCTGACTTGGCTATAACATCTTAAACCTCTGGATGTTCTCAGGGCTGATCCGACAGATTTACGGCACTGTGCAGAAGCCAAGTGGGAATGGAGCTCACAAAATAAGGCAGGAAGCGTCTCACATCCCCAGGGGCGACCTTGACAATGGGCGTATTCAACTAACGCCCTGGAAATCACATACATCCTCCAGGCCCTTCAGTGTAGCCTTGTGGTGTTTTGATTGGACAGAGTCCGTCTGATGCCAGGTTCTAACAATGTTAAGCATGGCTCTCCTTCCACTGTTAACCTCGTTACTGGTCGCTCGCAGGAAGCTCAGCCTGGCAGCACTTCTGGCCCTGCAGTCGCTCTTCGTAACTTAAATGTAAATATAAAAGTGTCCGTTATTTATTTTGCAAACCCTCTTGCACAAAGCTCATTACAAGTGAGGCATATAGCACATTAAAGAAAATTGGCTGTCTAGAAGTCGAATAAGCATAAGTGCAGATAGGCTGAGATTCAGCACGATGTCCAGTTACACGTGCAAGGAGCAGGAGCCACAAGGCAAGAACATAATAATCCTACTATTAAATCAGCAGAAAGTGCCACACTAAGAGCATACAGGGAACACTGAGCGGTGTAGGTAACCGGACCAGCTGGGACTTGGACCATTTCTTGAAGGTGGAGAGGGAATCTGAATTTTATCTGAACATATAAATACGGGCACCACTGCTCCCCCACGTCGCCCCCTGCAGGGTTACCTTCCCATTGGCCGGTGAGAGCCAGTGTGCGGTTGATGACGATGTCGATCTCCCGGGCCCCATCCTCCACAGCAGTGTGCACCTCCTCCAGCCGGGTCTTCAGGGCTGTCTGACCGGCGGGAAAGCCGGTGGCCACTGGAAGGGGGACGCATTGGTCACAGCGGGCATGGCCAAAGGCACAGTCACGGTCACAGGCACGGTTACGATAA
>JAODKN010000001.1:14426477-14437756 GCA_026774425.1 Petrocephalus zakoni | reverse complement strand
GTTATAATGGAGGTTGGGAGACAGATTACAGGAACCCCCCCCCACCCTCCCCGGTAATCCCGACCAGCTCCAGCACACACTTTCCCAGCACGCCGTTCGTTAGACTCGGTGCGTTTACGTCCCGTACTGACATTATAAACAAGCTAAAATGGCAACCTGCCTGTTCGATTTTAAACTCCATACCCAGAAGATACAACAGCTGAGGAATGCAGTTACAAGAGATAAGACACAAGCCCCCTGGGGGGGGGGGGGTCCAAGGCCAACCGGCTGACTAATCCCCCCCCACTCCCCCAGGTGTGCCAACCTTAAACAAGCAGGAAAGAAGTGTTTGTGTTGTGTCAACAAGGCGAGGGTTCCGCAGTGGCCAGGGTGAGGTGTAACTCAACTCCGGAGGCGTTTAACAGCCAGGCCTCGATCGAGCCGACCCTGGAGCGGCAGAAAAGGGCCGTGAGCTTGGCGGCTGTCCGTACGCGATAAAGGGGCCTCATCTGTTCGCCGCTGATCCCTGACCCCCTGACCACCATAACCCCCCCCCGACACGCGGGGAAATCGGAAGGCGGAGCGGGCGGATGGACTAGGGATAAGATCCCGACACCCAGACAATGGGAACAGGAATCCCCACCCCCACGCCGACTGACAGCTCCTCTCTGCCGTAAAAAAGGAAGCTGCTCTCGGACACCAGCAGACGAGACGGAACACGTTTCGGAAAACATCTTGTGGAAGGAGGAGCGGCCGGCGTTCCCAAAAAAGGGCCGCGCGCCTGCCCGGGACGTGGTCAGGAAGCACCCCCCCTAACGCCGGGGTCGCTGTTACCGACCCGGAGACCTCACCAGCTTCCTCTCCCCTCACACATTCCTCAGACCTAGATTTAAAAAAAAAAGCTACGACCAGGAGGTAATTAGTTAACACCCACATGCCCCCACCACCTACGTACCCCCAGTTCACACTGCTATAGGTTAACCAGAAGAAAAAGCTAAAAAAACAACCCGAACTCCGCTTTTTATCTCACCCCTCGTAAGTAAACATTTCATTCTCTGGGGCTTTTTCATCATTTCCTTTTTTAACAGCTTGATGGATCCGTATCACGCAAGCAAACAAGTGTATAAATTTCTGACCCGTACAGGCTGCTGCCTCCTGTGCATTTCAAGTCACCGCTAACAAGTTTTAACGTTTTCTAACCCCGGAAAACAAAAAATTGGGGCAGGCTTCTTGTAAGTAGGCTTGACACATGTATCTCCCATTCCCCGGTGTCTCTCTGTAGTTTTCCTGGGTGGCATTTTTCACCGCCTTGGTCTTCCCCCCCCAGGCCATCAATCAGGGACGACACTTATGAGCTGATAAACACTGAGAACTTCAAGCTGCCCGAGGAATTATTTAAGTGTTTCTGTGGTGAGCCAGAAGTATAAACATTTTCTTTACCTGATAACATACACATTTGAGTAGCCTCCTTAAACAAGCCGGCTGAAACCCAGCAGGGCCGCTCAAAAGAACGTGTACGGTTAGCACTTTGTCTCAACAGAAACGCACGGCACGCAAAGTCAGGATGAAATGGAAAGAGGCCGTTGTGGTTTTTGGCTCACAAAAAAAAAAAAGAAAACCCAATAATGGGAGGATTCTTAAGCCCCGAACATGTAATGACACAATGAAGTTTCGGTTTAGTTTGAAGAACGTTAAGAATGAGCAGAAACATTAGGAGACAGTACAGGAGCTGCCAAGGCGTTCAGACGCATAACACAGTCGGCCTCCTTGTAACTGCGCACACGCACAATTAAACGAGGCGCCAATTAGTAGCCAATTAATGCCAAGTCAGGCAAGGATAAGGCAGCTGTCTGGTGCTCTGGCATAACCATGCTCTAAACAGCTCAATACAAAAGTCAGCTGAAATGAACTGAATTGCATAGAGGAGTTGAACTGAAAACCTGCAGACTACTTACCCATTTTCTAGGTCGCCCCCTGGGCCTCCTCTCGCCGGTGGCCTCTGCTTTCTGCAAAAGAAATAACTCCGTAAACATTTATGGAAGGTCTGATGAGTGTCCAGGGCCCTGCCCAAGAAAACCGACTGATAGTGAGATACTGGTGAACCCCATGTGAGCAGCAAAGCCTGCTGACCGCTAAGGAACTGGGCAGAGACATAAGTCCCATAAAGGCCCCTGCTGCTTAATGCATAAGCTGCCTGCTTACTCGCCGAGCATCTCGTGAGCACATGATATGGTGGCTCTTCAGGTACTTTTCATTGGCAGTACTCACCTAAATAAAGCATGTTATTTATGCAAGAAAATGTTTTTAAATGTATTATTGAGATGGTTGCGAAATATAGCTTACAAGTGGTTCCGAATGCTGTTGAATATTTTGCTGATGTTTCATGTGATAAATTTGGTTCAATTTACTAGGAAAGTATACATCAACCAACAACCGATGCCAACGGTGTCTGATACACGTTAATAGTAGAATAATTCTATTTTGCCATTTATGATACTTCTATTCCGATTTGGCTTTTGTTGATTTAAGGCAGCACTTTGCACAGCGCATCTCCATGGAACTGTGCCCATGGCAGGTTTCTACTGTTTGCCTGTGTTAATGATGCTCCCTGGACATTCCGTTACCGAACCAGTAAAATCGGCCCCGTCAGACCAGTTTGCTCCGGGGGCAGTTCTGTACGGCCATACAGAGGAACCGAAGCCGTACAGTCGAAGACAATTAACAAGACAAGACGTGTTTTAAACATTAATGGGATGTAAAGTGCTCCTCCGGCTATGGGCATTGTCGGACTGGGACCTGAATGTAACTCAACCCAAATTGCCGGCCCTCAATAAATTTTGCAAGGTGATTTGTGAAGGGCAGGTATCAAGGGTACCGCACTGGTCAACACCGTCTCATATGGGGCACCCTTACTGGGCGGTCAATAATACATAGATGTTTTCCGCGTGGCATCAGCTTCGAAGGGCGACAAGTGGCGTTTAAATGAGCCTCCCAGTTCCAAAAAAACACCTGCTAAGCGGCAGACATTAAACTTATCGTTAAATAATCGACGACCACCCTGAGTCACGGGGCCGCAGATCGCTTACCGGCGATCAGACAGCTGATAGGACGTAACCCGGGGGGGCGGCGACCAATCAGAGGGCGGGACCATCTTAGGAAAAGCGACACCCTTATTAGCTGCGAAGGGACGCGGAGGCGCACGTGTGGCACACCACCCGATCACGCCCGGAGCGGGTGCAGCCGCCCCCCACCGCAGAGGGTCCCGAATGTAGGCCGAGGGCTTCTTTACCCCCGTTAAGTAGTCTGCCCTCAGCGAGCGCTCACGCATTGTCGGCTCTCACATTACCGCGCTAACAGGCACAGTTTGTTTTCCATGCCCCAAGGACAATTTACGGAGACCTTGCGCAGTCCCACGGAGTTGGGAAAACAGCGCACCGCGGAACCGTGGGATCCACAGACGCTCGTCCGGCAAGGTGCTCCAGGGTCCCCGGGCAATTCGCGCACATACGCTGCGCTGCCCCACGGCTCTTCCGGAGCTGCCTGTCCGTCCTCAGACTGTCTGGAGAGACACGCCGATGTCAGTGCCCTTTGGGAAACTTTACCTTTATCGCAGAATCAATCACGAAATACGCATCTCTTATAACTAATCCCGAGAGCATCGACTTATTACACCCTAATCACATAAAATACTGAAGCTGCTCTTTTTGTGGGGTGAAAAAATGACATATTTTGTGATTATTTACAAAGAACAACCTGCCGATCTGAAAAAAAAAATCAGTTCCAAGTGTTACCGAAATGACGGAATGGTAATTTTATATGTGGTTGCGTGTATCTCCCGGTGGACTGATCGAAACCAGTAACCTAACATTTAATATTCCATTCGATGGCGACTTGCAAACGTTACCGCCGCATTCCAAAATACTACAGTGGCATTCCCTTTATTATTGGGAAGCAAGGTAAACAATAATTTGTTATGGGTCTAAATTAATGGCAAATGCAATTATCTACATCACCGCACTTCCTGTAAACTTAAACATTTACCGCTTGGCTTATGAATTACAAAAAATAAAGCCTCTTTAAAATCACCCCCTCATCCCCGCCAATCTGTGTATCTTCATCTGGGCCCTCTTTTTTAGACGTTGCATTTTTAATCAGGGGATTTAATGGTCGGTAAGCGTACACCCCGTTCAATTAATCATCAGCGTGTTTCAATGTCGGCTGCCTGGCCCCGGACTGAGTTCAAGCAACTTTGCGCACATCGCCGGCGGCAGCGCGCATTCCAGACACGGAGGTGGACGGGCGGCCGGCCGGCCACACACCACGCTCTCGCTCTCTCTCTCACTCACTCTCTCCCCCTCTCTCTTACACACTCACTCTCTCTCTCTCTCTCACACACACACACCTGTAATGCCACTGATACCAACGCGCTGCAGGCTCAGCTATGGGAAGAGGACTTCAAATGAGCAAACAGAGAGGTCGTTTTCATCCGGTTCCCATAGTGCCTGGCTGGAAAATATTTTAACGACTGATCAAGTTATTAAACGGATGATTGGTAGCACTGATTGAGTTTTGCATTGTGTCATTTAAGGAAGTACTTACAAGTGTAGTTCTAATCCCTGAACCAATTACATGAACCCATTATGTCTATATCTTTCTACTTCATCCAGAGGCAATTTTTTTGCAATAAAAATGAAACTCGATCAAAAGTAATTTTGAACAACTTTAGAGTTTAATAAGTGGCAGCCTGTACTTAAGTTTCAGCACAATAGTAAACTTAGGTCGACAGGATTAAATTGAGTTAGATGAATAGCCATTCTTTCCAAATGTTCAAGACTTTGTTTTAAATCCATCTCGAATATTACCAAAATAAGGGGCGAGTTTAGTCTTACGTTAATTTGTGTCACGATTCTGACAAATTTGCTGTACGGCCTTTCTGCCTGTTAGGGCTGCAATGAAACGCTGACCTTTTAACCCTAAACGTGCATGTCTTGGAAAAGGCTGCAGGCTCTGCATTTGGTGAGCATTTGGCTGCGGAAAAGAGGACAATGTACCCAAAGGCACCAACAGCTATATTGTTTATTCATAGGTTTTTGCCCCTGAGACATAACCTAAAAGAGTTTCAGTTAGATGAGGGGTCCCCGACCACCAGTCCACAGACTGGTACCAGTCCATGGCCAGCATCCCACCAGTACCCCCACCAGACCTTTTGGTGAAATTTTTGTAAAAAAAAAAATCCATGAACCTGAAAAGGTTAAGAAGCCCTAAATTAGATGATGCTCCTATCCGACCTGACATGTATGGCACTAATTTAGCCGTTTGTACGTGGAGGTCTTTTAAGGAAGTGGTCCTGACTGGTACGACAGCATGTTCCTTTGTGGGGCACCAGCCAGAACAAGGCCACAGGTTCAACCACTATGGAGTTTCGTCAAACAGCGGGATGTTTGTAGTGTGGAAACTGCAAGAGTTTTGAGTTTGTACGGGATCAGGGCCCTATGCTTTCTGAGACGCACTTTTCACAAAATTAAGAATTTTGCGGATGTACAGCAAACCATGACTGAATGCATTGCTAGGCCAGTGCCTTTAATCTTTCAATGAAAGTAAACTTGAACGCTAGTGGTGTCCCCTGGCAGTGCCATACGCACTCTAATGTCACCGGGCATAGGTAGATCCTCATTCTTCCATGACCCAGGTACAAAATCAAAGACCAAAACGCTTTGAAAACTGCCATGTGCAGCAGAAGATGGATGATGTCTTAGGTTATGTATTTATCAGCTCAAAACACTATTCCAAACATCCCACACCACACAGCGTTAGACACGTGGCCAAATGCTGGCGGGAAACTTGAAACTGCAGGCTGTCAATTCATATGTTTTCCTCGGGCTGATGCTTATCTACAGGAAAATGGAAAGGAAAAAGTGGTGGGTCATCTTAAAGCCCACAAGAGCCAGCCGGGAAGACCTGGTTGCTATTGTCCCATGTTTCTGATGTTGCATGGTGATTCTGCACTGGGACCTCAGCCATGGAGGTTAGCTCATCCAGGTGTTAGCCAGCAAGGCTCACAGTACAGAAACACCGTGTCATAACAAAACTGTATTCTTAATCCCCATTCACACAATCACACAGCACCCCTGACTGGCACCCCCATACTCCACAAAGAAAGCCTGTCTCATGTGATCAGTCCTTCGGGGTCTACGAGACTGTGCTCAAGTTGTTATTCAAACCAAAGCCTAAGGAAGTACGTTACAAAATTGTGCTTATTACAATGATGAAATAAATCTGGAAATAAGGTAGAAACGACATTGCTGTCTTTACAGTTCCCGACAGGTAGTCGCTAATATGAAATCCTTCATGTAATATATCTCGATATTTCGTGATGCTTGGTAAACTCACTGTTCCAGTCCACAGTGTGTACTGCCACATCAGCAAGCCATCACCCACACGGAGGTATTTCACTGGCCACTCGGACACCAGTGCGTCACCCCAAGCATCTCATCACGATGTAGCGCTGAGGTCCGTAACTTCAACATGCATTTAGGCTGTTCTTCAATTCAGCATCAGGACTGACCATCTTTCCCAGCATGCAACGGTTTAGTCCACACTCCCTCCCAAGTACTCAAAGGCAAAACATGCCTCCCAATTAAGACATGAGGGGTAGGCTTTGATAACACTGCACCATGCCCCCTCCTTAACATTCCTCTTTGGACGTGGAAGGCACACATCCTCTGAACCCCCCCCCCCCCCACCAAAGCCCTCTGCCCTTTGAAAAACCTGTTACCAAAAATAAGCCTTACAGAGATCCCGCCAACAATGAATGAAAAAGTATGAATGAAGAACATCTGGAGAGGTTTTTTTGTATCCTATGTAGCCCCTGTGCAGAGGCTATAGGATGGTAGACCACCTTGACAAAGTCATTTTACTCCAGTTTAGAATGTGATAACTAAGCTTTTACTACATGAAATGCACACAATTCTGTGCAGTACTGCCTGGTAAGGGTGGGCTGGTCATTCAGTCACCGCATTCATAACACTGAAAGGACTATGTCTGTACTATAATATTAAACATATGCATGCAGAGGCCTATAATGGCTGGGTGGAGACGCAGTGGTGATTAAGGTAGCATGTTAGCATCATGGGGGTTAGCTGCTGGGGTACTCTCGAGAAAGCCACCCAGACTTAACTGTAAATAAAAACTAATCCAGCTTTACGTATGGGTGTATTCTGCTGATAGATTTCTGATCTTTAAAGTCTATAAACACAGTTAAAAGTACTTTTTTTCCCAAGTACACTTAAACATGTCCCTGGTTCTTTGTGATCGCTCCTATCTTCTTTGATGACATCACTTCCTATCTAGCCAATCCTCATGCAGGAATACCTGGCGAGTGAGCACATTGAGCGACTGCGTACATGCGTGTGTGCAGACATGCGTGTGTGCGTGTCTCCCATTGGGAAGGGTGTCCCACTGCAGCAGGGTGACTGCGGACGGGGGGGTGTTAGGGCACCCTCACCTTCTGTGCTGCTTTGGAGGGGCCCTTATTTTTACTCCCTTTGGGTCTCCCCCTCGGCCTTTTTGGGGCGGGCTCTCCGGCTGGCTCCTAGGAACAAAACAGAAAAATAAAAATCATGGCCATTGACCACTAAGCAATTGTCCAAAAACTAACAATTACGGTAACAGAACAGAATATATAATAAAAATAACAGAAACTAACAATAACAATTAAAAAAGGCTGACGTAATTTTGTAAAGGTAATCTCTCTGCCTGGTACCCTACGTATACGGAGCAGAAGTGTGTGTGCGTGTGTGTGCGTGTGACTGTAAGAGAGAGAGAGAGAGAGAGAGAGTATGACAGAGAGAGACCACCCGAAAACAAATGTGCAAATACACACAGAAACAAGAAACTTTGCAATTTTTTGTTTGATTTTAAGCACATTGATATGTACAGAGCAGTAGCTAAGAATTAACATTAGAAGTCTACGGTTGGCGTTATTTTCTGTTCGTTTTTTTTTTTACTCACTATTGGCGTGCTCTTCTTTTTAGGTAAATTATCTCAAATAAATTCAAAAGACAAGCACCTTTGTAAACATAATTGGGGCCTAATCCTCTCACTGATATAAACGTATTTACGTTATTCGTGGTATTGTAGAAGCTGAAATGCATTATTCGACATGGGGTACGGGACTTATCAGTACTGTTTTTTGCACATTAGTATGAATTGTAAAATGTGGATGGTCGTAAAAGACGCGTGGGGTCGCTTATTGAAAACATTGTGATGTGCATAATTATGTCTTAACGATCTTGCAGAATAAGTATCAGCTCTGTCAGAAATGAAAAATAGATTTTCGCTAAGTGAAAGCATCGGATTTGTGTTGCTTATGCCGACCAAATAACTCGTTTTGTAAATCGATAGAATTAACAGAATAAAGTCGGTGTTATGGCTGACCGGACATAATTTTAACATATTTGTTTCATCTCCGGAAAAAAAAAGTCACCCTTCAACTCTTGGGGCCAAACTATTTTTACAATGTGTTCATATACAAATTTAACATGTTTTAAGTATGATTCACAGGCGATTTATTTTACCAATGAATCATCTTATAAACTATAAACATGTGTATTATAAAAACATAAAGTAACAGGCATAATACAGGATGTGTTAGATGACTAAACCACGCGAATCATCATGCTGCTTTATTTTTCAGGTTATTTGTGTGACTCCAGTGCAATTAAACATACGCATCACATCTCCGCCATCAGTATCATTTACGCCTCCTGAATGATGTACCGTCTAAATCAAAATGCTTGGTTAAACCGGGGGGGGGGGATAAATGTCGTTTCCCACATGGAAATATAACTTCAGATATAGCTGCTTTCGCAGAGTATCAATTGCCAATAAACTAACAAAACAAGCAATAATACAAGATTAAATATAATGCTTAACCCAATGAGTAGAGCTGTAGTCTATTAATTATGCTTATCAATGAGTGTGCTTATTTTTCATGCAAATAAAAAACGGCGCAAAGACCGTTGCTGTACAGTGAAAGACAAGATAAATACAATCCAGCACATTTTCAAATCAAGGCATATATTCTGCATTGCAGCATTAAACTGCTTACACTTAAAGAAATAAAACACCCAAACACACTAGTTTCACATCCCTGTCGCTGGACAAAAGCAATTGCATATATCTGAATATATCTGGCTGACTTCCTAAATTATAATTTAATCGTTTTAGTGAAACGCTCTCTTTAAACCAACATCTTCCGGATCATTAGCGATGTGTCCATATAATCATATTTCCCTCTCTAGGTAAAAGAATAAACGCTGAGCCATCAGCCCCAGTTACAGCGGGGCGCCCTCGCTAGCAATATCTCCAAGACGCAACTGGTGACCAAATGACAATTGCACATTTTTATTAGATTGTAAAGATTTGAGGGGGTGGGGGGGATACTGACTTGCTGCGGCTTCCGAGGTCTGCCCGGTCCTCGCTTGGGAGCCTGTGTTGTAGCGGGTTGCTCCTGGGACCCTGACGGCTCGCCGGCTTCTTCACCCCGTGTACTCATGGTGACTTGTACCAAATTGTAATCTCCTGCACCTTCAGCTCTAAAACACGGTCTGAATCGGCACACCGGACGTCCTGGTGCGGAATACGAGACGAGGGGATCTTCTCTTGTAACGCAGAAATCGGCGATTTCCACACAAAGATAAAATACTGGTGCGAGCTCGTTTGATAATCTGATCGCTGACCCAGTAAAAAAAATAAAATAAAAATAAAAATTCACGGTAGAAGACGGATGTATTACCACGATCTGATCGCTACGGTGAACTTAAAAATGCTTCTTTTCGGAAGGGGTGGGGGTGGTTTTTACTTACAATAAAATACGCCAGTGATCGATTGGGATTTCTGTCTCATTGGCATTTTAAATGGAGCGGTGACAGTGCGCTGTCACGCCGTGCGCGGCTTTTTAAAAAATGATCTTACAAATCACAAGTGCTGGGTTTTAAGACTTACGGGGAAAACAGTTTTGCAGCGGTTGGTTAGGAGAGTAAAAAAAACAGGCATTTAAATATATCTAAACTGCCCACACGAAACCAGTCCACGCACTGAATGGGGATGTGATAAAAAACACACCTTTCCCGTGGGTGGATAACATAGGAGGGAGTTGTGAAAAATACAAGTCGGAGGAGGCACCGCGGAAGAAAAAAGGAGGAAAAAAAACGCAGGGGGATGGACTGATGCCAGAGAAAACATGAGAAATTCTGCGGCGCTAAGAGGACAGACCACATTGAGACAAACTCACGTGTCCGGAGCCATTCATGCCACTGGCGAGCGTCCAGCGCCTTTAAAGAGACAGCGAGGCAGAGGCGCGCTTCCGCGGCCGCTCGCACAGCAGATGCGCTCTCATACCCATCCCCGGGGCAGCCTCCCCAAATTAAACGTGTTTGCTAATCAGCATTTCGAAAATAGATGGACTTCGATCCTTTAATGGATACAGTTTAAGGGAGAAGGTGGTTTTATTACTAGAATACGCTGTGAAGTAGTAAACGCTGGGAACATTTACCAGCACACGGTAAACTACCAGTGGTGTGTGTGTGCACGCGCATTATATATTATATTATATAAATATATATTATTAATTATATATATGCTATATAATATTATACACATAGATGAGTTTTCAGGGTATAGGCCTAAAGTGAAAACCAGGTTCTATATATTTATTATTTATAAATTCGGCTAGTGATACCAATTAGGCTACTTATTCCCATCAAGTCTCGCCTACAAGTAGGCTACGTCGTTCCGTTCCTTACATATAGCTAAGTTTTAAATATAAGCAATCTTAAACTGCATATATATTTAAAATCAGACAATGAACTGCACGCCGACTAACAGAAAAAATATATATTGTTTGGACGATCCGGCTTATTTTTAACCAGAGTATAGGCCACAGGTCGTAAAAGTCGCATATGCACTGGTGTCAATAAAAACGTCACTTTTATCTGATGCATACCGAGCACTCGCTCATTCATTACTTGTACGGCACACCGATAACAAACCATCGCGGCCTGATTTACGATTCGGTTGCTTTAGATTCTCCCGCAATTAAACTTCACCGGAAAGCATCCGAGTACAATCAGAAGCGTTTAGAAATTAATTGCATCTGTATTATATTTATCTGTTCACGCTACAAGCGTGGTGGTGGGGGGGGGGAGTAGCCACTTACATCCCCCTCGCCCACAAATTTAAAAATCAAAATGTCAAAATAGTGTCTCCTTCACAGCACAACAGATTTGTTTTTGACCCGA
>JAODKN010000001.1:14391881-14411796 GCA_026774425.1 Petrocephalus zakoni | reverse complement strand
CCCCCCCCCCCCCCCCCCACCCCCCCCCCGCCGCGGCCCGGGGGGCCGGCCCGGCCCCCCGCCGGCATATAGATCTTACATGCCTGTGTTTTCTCAATACATAACAGAGATAATTGAATTTGTAAACTTAAACATCAAGAGAGCTAATGGCTGCCGACATTAAATTAACTAGATCTTTCATGTTCAGACTATTATAGCACATGGATGGACAAACAGTGGTGAGATACAGGCTGCTTACATGCTCCAAGTTTGGAAATGATTTATCATGGTCTCACTTTTTACATCACAGTAACCTGGCATTTTAACAGGGGTGTGTACACTTTTTATATCTACTATAGTTATGCGGTGCGTGACGATATGACACCAACAATGGGTAATTTGCTAAATGTGTTTCTCACTATTATGTCATTCGATCATTTTTGCGTCTTATTTAGTTGCTGAAACACTTAAAATTCTCTTTAAGCAGGCTAGTGTATAGAATAATAATACATTGTAATAGCTGGCAGACTCCGGCATTGCAGTGGTGGGAAGGAGAGAAACGACAGTGAATTAAAAATAAGATGATCCTAGTCCTTAAAAGGAACACACACAAATAAAAAGCACAACACTGACAACAATTAACTTGGAAACACAGAGAGGTATGACGCCGGACAGCAAGGCACACACACAGTGGATAATTTATACAATGGCTAAAGACCCGCGAGGATCGGACAGAGTTTGCATTTGACATTGCCAAGGCACACATGACAATCGGGAATACACAAGTACTTACAATAACAAATACCTACAGGGGCTATTTACACGGCCCCTGAGCATGCTGGGAAACTCAAATGGCCTCCGTTACTCGGAGCCACCATATAATAAAACTACGACCCCTAAAAACGTTGAATGCCCCAATTGAATGCACTGTGTGTCACAGTAGAAACGTGCTGTTTGCAGAGAGCTTTCGGGGGGTTTCCAAAGGGGAAAGACTTGAGATGAGTCGTGGTGCTAAAAATACACGGGGACCCTTTTCCCCTGGCTTGAAATGGGTTCCTCGTTATTTTTCTGTTTTCCTTCTCACAGCAGCTGTGATTCTTACAGATGTGCCGCGGCCTCCTTTGGGGCTGATAAGCAGATTGTAAGAAACGCTGGGAAGGACTGAGCCAGACGGTCTCCCTCCTTGCCTGTCATTGTCTTTTCTTTTTTTAAATTTTCTACCACCACGTGAAAAGCGCTCTGTCCGGAGCTCGCTGAGGGGGTGATGGGCATCTCCAGATCGGAGCTGAGAGCTGTGAGAGCGCCAGCGAGGGGGGGGCGCGGGTTACAGCGCCATGCGCCGTGGCGAGGCTTCACAGAGCCCTGGAAGAATGCGCTTTCTGTGGCTTGTCCAAGGTTTGTTTTGAGAGGAAGCCAGGAGGAAGTCTGGGGAGCTGAGTGGAAGCAAGTGAACAGCGGCGACGCTGGCAGCCACCCGGCACTCTCTGCGCGCTCGCCGGTCCCGGCTGCCCCAGACCCCCAGTGCTTTTTTAACCTGACCCCCTCCCCCCCCACACACAGCAAGCCGTGCCACATAGGCTTCCTGTCCGTCATCTCCTTAATCCGCTCCCATGTAAGGGCAGCCAGTCACTTCTGGCCTGGGTCCAGCAGTCTGAAAACTGACCTGGGATCAGATCTGCCCTGGCCCCCTGAGTAACACGCATCACCTGCCTGGGGGGGAGGGGCTTCAACTGCAATCAGAATGACAGTAAATTTGGAGTGGCCCTGGTTCCCAATTTGGTGCTGAATTTAAGATAACAGTGAGGTATTCTCACCTTAAAGGGTCCTTCTTAACCCCCCAAAGGAGACACTAAATGGTATTCTCCTAGTTACGCTTTGCAACAAATTACGATAAATTTAGCAGAAGACGCCATGCCTCTGCCCCGTTTGGGGGATTCGGCCACAGACAGCCGGCAGTGGAATCGTTAATCACTTAACTGGATCTGTTGAACATGTGCTGAGAAGCAGGGCCTGAGGTGCACTGATACACTTACAGCTAGCCAATCAGCCAGCGCCACACGTCAGCCATGACACCAATGTGCAGAAACGCGCCCGGGAGAAGGCCTTTCTGCTATAATGGCTGCCAGATTGCAGAACTCCCAGCTCTGCTCCGGTAACTCTTGGGGGTATCGCAGATGTTTTGGAGGGGAAAGAATAGCCGTGAGCTGCCATGTTTACGTACCGAACTTTCACTTTTCTTCCAGGGTCCCCCTGGGAGAGCACTGGGCTTGCACCCTCGGGCCACATGGAGGACCCACACATGGCGAGGGCCCCGGGGCCCCCGACAGCCTCTGTCAGCAGGTCGGCAGGTGGCGTCACCCAGCCCGCCGGATCCCCGCGCTTAGCCGCGTCTGCGGACGAATGCCCATAGTTTGTAATCAATCCTGGAGCCCATTCTGTCTGCTTCCCGGAGCCCCTTAATTAATTAGCGGCCACATGACTGGGTTACATGTCCCACGTGTCTGCAGTTTTTCTATCCCAGTTCTGTTTCCACTCAGGACACACACAGAAATTCATGTGTCCTGTCCCAGTCCCAGGAATCAAGGGAAGGCTCTGCTCTAATGCTCCCCCCTGCTCTCACATTCCCTCTCATACAGGTGCCCCCCCCCCCAACCCACCCAGAGGCACTGAAGCAGTTACTGCTGGCAGGTCCTCCTTTCCGCCCGCTCCTGGCCATACAGGGAATCAGCACCAGGTTAGGTTAGGTTAAGTGGACGGACCTTTATAGAAAAAATATCTCCATTCCCATGAAGGACATACTTGCAGTTTTTTATTCGTATTTTTCAGCACCTTCGAGCAGTCCTTGTTTTTTTACTCATCTTCCAAAACAAAGAGTCCATTTTAAGTCAGATCTCTGGGAATAGTGTGTTATTTAGACTACCGGTGACCTGTCTTAGGCACGCACATCTTCCAGTTTGCTCCCTGATAGTGATGTTAAAAACAGCCGGGGGAGGGGGGGGTGGACAGTGGCCAGCAGATAATTTGTATTTGGTTTACCATCGGAATGCCAGAATGGGCAGCAGAGAACCCAACCCCCCCCCACCCCCAATGATACTAGCAATGCCCATTTACTGAGATGAATTCCAGTAATGAAATAATGTGGAACCTGGAGATGCTGAGACAGCGTCAAGTGAGAAGAGGGTTCCTCCCACACCTCTGCGAGAGCAGAGCTAGGAGCCATTCTCACTACTGTGCACTGCTCGTGTAATGTTAAGGGCCGCTGAATGCAGTCTTCATGGCTTCTTAGAAAAAGAGACAAAATCTTGCTGCAGTCTGAATCTGTTTCTTTTGGATATAAAACAAAAGCGCCTGAATTCTGCTCGCCGGAATCGCTTAGGAACACGTAGATCACGACTTCCCAACCTCTTGGTCTCCGTTCACATATTTTTCAGATGTGACGATGGCGCATGAACATGAGGGGGTCGTAAAAAAATGAAAATATACAGTTTATGTTGGGAAATTCCTGGTGGAATACTGGTCATAGACTGATACCAGGGGTCGGGAACCCCCAGTCCAGATCACTGGTTCTGAAACAAGTCTAGACGGACCATTAGGAACCCAACTGGACTGGCTGAAGACCTGCGGTGGCAGTTGTTGCCATGACAGATATTTGGCTACAGATGGGCAACAACCCAGAGTGGCATCCCAGCCCCGAGTGGCCCTGGCCAGGACTGCCGGCTCTGCAGTGCACTCCCTCCCGTCCTGCAGCGGCTCTGCGGGTCTGGGACCGACTCTTATGGGATTGCGTCATCTGGATCCCGGCCACAGAGACTCCATTCCTCTCTCCTTGTTGAAATAAACTGCTTGGCAGAAGTTAACAGGAAAGAAAAAAGAGAGGAAGATCAGAGGAGCCCGTCCTGGAGAGGGGTCCATTCAGGCCCGGCGGCGGCCCTGCCAAGAACGTCCAGCAGAACCTAATGATTTTTTGGCCCATTCATCTCTGCTTATCTGTGGAGTATTATAACGGCAGGCTGGAGTGAGCCTGCATGTGCAGGGCGGGTCGGGGATGCGCTCCGATACCCAGGGGCAGCGATTACCTCCAGCGGACGGGGTTTTAATGGCCTGAGATGACGATCGTAATTAAAAGCAGGTCCGCATTCCGTCTGGCTTTCCCCTGTAATTCAGAACACTTGTCCGCTCCTCTCCAGTGGGTCGGTCCCGTCCGGCACGGGCCATCCTGGGCGGTCAGCGGCGGCCGTTTTTCCCACGAAAACCGCACAGGAAACAGCGAACCGGGAGTTGGGTGTTAAAGGCTGAGGCTGGCCTGGAATGGGATTGTGGTCACCTTGTCAAGGACCCCGGAGTCAAACAATGGGCAAATTTCCATGGCTGGCTAGTCTACTGCCTGCCTGAGCCTCTCCAGATCCTCCACGCTGACACTACGTGATCATTATTCCTCACCGCGGCGTGTCCCTTATAAGATTATCACGTTTGTTTTTTTGGACACTGAGCTTAAAATGTGATCTTCTATTAAGCGTGTGCTGTCCACAGAAGACTAAAGAACTGGAATGCTCTATTTAGTAATTAAACACAAAGCTGCACTCCGCCGGCGTGGAATTGAACCTGACGTAAACACAGAGAGAGGAGCATGAATGAACGAGCGGGATGCCTGGGCCTGGGACGGGGGGGGGGGCTTTATGCCTGGGTGGCAGTGGTGCTGGTGTGGCTCTCTGTTTGCATCAGTGTTTCCTCCGCCAGGAGATTAATGAAGCCCGTGTCCTAACACGTGAGCTTAAAACACACCAGGGCTGATGGGGGGAGTCACTTTCGGGACGGGAAGCATGGGGGGTCGCTTTGTAGCGCACCCCACCTACAGTTAGCCAGGGGCTGGACTTAACTTTGCTGTGAGAAAATTATGAGCAGAGTGTGAGCACAGCATTCAGGAGAAAGGGACATTTTCCAGGGTATTTCATTAATTTCCAGTGTAAAACAAATGTATTTCAAAATCTGTAGAATCTGGAGTTCCTTCTCAAATTGACTGTTTTTCTCTTACAACATCTTGTTAGTAAGTTACAGGCCAATTGCAGAGTATAAAAGCTTTACTGTGAATCAACAGGAGCTAAAAATGGCTTTTACCTGTCAGCACATTGGTGTCTTTCCGTGTTACACCCTGACCAGTACCGGCTAATGGTGGCCAGCAGACTGTAACTTCCTATTTACCTATCGATAGCATGACTTCCTATCATTAAACACATTGAACATTAAAAACAGTCCAACTCAGCAATGGCTGATGTGTTAAATATGTTAAATATACATCTCAGTGTCACATGACGACCCAGACTAGGAATAAATCCCATTAAGACATGAAGATTTGGACTGGAGAAAATCCCAGTATCCCATGGAGACTGAGACTGAGAATAAATCCCAGTAACACCTGTACACCCAGACTGGGGAAAAATCCATTAGAATGATGGAAAATCATTTAGTTTGGGAAAGGGGATAAGTGAGCTAATTCTTCATTTAATCAGCATCCTGCAGTTAATTAGTGACGTGCTGCAGTGCTGCAGTGCTGCAGTGCTGCAGTGGGAAGGTTGACATTCTTCATCTGCCTATGGTAGCATCAGTGGGTCCGACAGAACATGGGCGGTGGGGGCTGATGGGATCTCGCACTCGATCGACGATGATGACATTCACCACAAGCACCAATAAGCACCAATAGCGTTGAGGCGCATCCCGGGAAAATGCCCCCCCCCCAGCGGCTGTCCGAAACACCGTCTCAGATGAAAGCTTAAACTCGGAGGGGAAGCGGGGGGGATTCAGTCCCGCACACTGAGCAGTGCCCCTCCTCCACCTCGAGCCAGCCTGGGGAGGGGGGGGTCCTGCCCCTGCTGTGTGTTTGTGAGGGAACCTGGGCGGGGCCACCCTGCTATAGAAAGTGGAGCTGAGGAAGGCCAGCTGGCCCGGGCCGGGCACAGCGCTCTGCGCAGTCTAAACACACCTGACTCGTAAAAGTTCTTTATTGCGTCCGTAACGTAAACTGGGCCCCCTGGAGCCGGCGCTGGTCCGGGAGTCCTCTCAGGGCCCGCCGCTGCCAAGGACTTTCCCACACTCATAAAACGGGGGCCGACACACTGCGTCTAAACAATGCCGCTCCTGACAAGGGGGACCCCGGGCATGAATTAACGCCACCCACCAAGACAGGTCCACAATAACCTGGGGGGGAGCCCCTTCGGCACCTCCCCCCCCCATCAGAGCATTTAGATCACGGCTGTACCCATACATGGAATCCGATTCTATACCAGAATGTGAATCCGGCTCCAGCTTCCACAGGAGATCAGTTTCGATACCTTTTTATTACTATTTACTTTTTAACAGAATTTTCTTCACAAATTTTATTTGCTCTTTGCGCTGGCAATGTCCGACCTACCCTGCGCTATTAGTGCTGTTTTCACCTGACGTTTTGCGCTGTTCATCTTCCTAGAGCTGTTCAGGTCGGCCACTTACTCAGTGTGACCTGGTAGCATCTGTGCGCTCCCCTCTCCTTATGCCACACGGGTGTCTCCGAAATAAACAAGGCTGGGCTTTCTTGCAGCACAGTGATGGGGTATTGCGCAGGCTAGGGCTAATTAACCAGCAGAGGGCCTGGTCCTGCTAAGATATTAAGCTTTCCCCGCGGCTAACCTCACAAAGGCGTGCGGGCCGAAGGCATCCAGGCTGGGAAGGCACTGCCAGCGACTGGTTTAAGGTCAGAGGTCGAGCGGAGGAAACTAAAGACGGGGACACGCCCACCCAGTGAAAAGCACTCCCACTTTACGCGCCGGAGCTCATGAATGAGCGAACAGTGTGCCGTTTATGGCGGGAACAGGAGCCTATTTTTGTGTATAAAGTGAACCATAACTCACTCCCTAGTCTGGAACACAATTAGTCCCTAAGGCTGCATGTGTGGGAACAGAAAAGATCTGCCGTTTCTGGAAGGTGAACATATCGATCACCGACATACACCATGTTTTTTTTTTTTTTTTTTAATTAATCCCTCATATTTGTGTCCTCATGAATGCTAATAATAAGGTTAAGAGATGATACACGAAAAAAATGGTACCACAAAGCACAGGTGTGATACTGTACTGCTAAGGTATTTGGCATTAATAAATGGTAAGTATGATGCTATGTTGGCGCTGATGTTCTTTGATTGGTGCAATTCTTTCCTGGGCATGCTGTGTAATATTTGCCGTTCAAACGCCATCCTGAAGACGGGGGAAATTGTTAACTAGCAGAAGGACGCAGCGGTCGTCTCCACACATAAAAAATGCTTTTGTCCTGTTCTGCTTCTCCGGTTGTGAGAACCGGATTTGCCAAACCAAATTAAGCCGGGAACAAAGCGGCATTCCTAGGCGGTTTCCCCGGAGAGCCGGCCCAGGCCCCCATGTCTGACAGTTTTCACTGTGCGTACTGGGTTACCAGATAGTAAATTCCTCTCACACTAAAACATGGGGCCCAGTGCTTGGCGGCTTGGGACTGTTGGGAGGTTCTAAACACGCACACACACAGACACACTTTAAGGTGAGCCCAGTGTCCCTGCTGTGGGCTGGTGTCTTCAGACAGAGAGAAGATGTTTTCCCAAACGCTGAGGGTCTGTCTGTGGGGAGGGGGATGAGCCAGGCTCTCCCACTCAGAGAGGCTTCAGAAGGTGCCAGGAACGTTCTATAAATGGAGAAGCCTTTTAAGGGAAAGCTACAATCAGCCATGGACAACTAGAGCCCAGGGAAGGGTCATAGTGTAGAAGAGTACCACTCACAACAAGCCAGACTAATTCCATACCAGTGCCAAACAGAACTGTCAGCAAAGTATGATCCTCATTCAAAACTAACAGGACGTCGGTCACTAAAACCTGTGTGATAAAGTGTCAACCTGCAACAATAGCTTTTATGGCTGTTACGCATCCTACTCTATCTACAGGCCAAGCTCCATCTGAGTAGTATGATGTATGTTATGTCCATCTCCATTGCTCTCCATCGGGGCGTCTTCCAGAAAGGCCAGAGTGCTGTCGTTCTCAGTCTGCCTTTACACTTCCTGAGGCGTCAGGCCAGACGGCACACAGACCTGATGAAGGGGAGATGGGGAATACTCTTCTACCAGCCCATGTCCATCTCTGCTTCTTCTGTTCCCTTTGTCACTGTGATGTGGCGTCAGCACTGAGCTTCAGGTGTCGGTGTGACACATCACAAGGGCCTAGGTGACACATGACCTTTTCAAGGATGTGCTACATTCCTAGAATCGCTGAGGAGATTTTGGGAGAATAACCAGACGGAAACTCCTTGAAGACTTTTTTTTAATGGGGTTCACCCTCACGTGATAGTAAATGGATACCTCTGGCGGTGGGGTTTCGATCCTGCTCCCAAATCTCTGTGAAGTTTGCATGTACACGTTGTGTGTTTATGAGAGAATGGTGCTCAGAGTGAGAGATTGTGTGTGAGTGTGTCAGTCGTAACAGACTGACATCCCATCCAGGGTGTCTCCTGCCAGGTGCTTTGTGCTAACTGGGATAAGAACCAAGCTCACCACGGGCGCTTTTCCACCGTACCAAGTACGGCACTTTTGGTTTTCCATTGACTTCTGGTCGAATACCAGTACCAAAAGTTCAAATACCAAAAGTGTCAAAGCAGTTGGAGTACTTCAGTCTTGAAACAGATACAGATACAACAAAATCAGGATGGCATAACAAGGAATTTAAAAAAGTATTTTATTTAATGTAATAGGGCAGCACGGTACTGGAGAATTGTATCGCAAATATAGCAGTGTCATTTTGTTGTAATAAATATTGGGGTATTTATAAAGCTAAACTTAGTTAACATAAATTTCTCAAACCCCTCTAGGAGTGATTTAACCCTCTGCGCTTTAATGTCCATACAGAACTGAAAGTAAGAAAAACTCTGAACTTAATGTGGCTGACTAGCAATGTAAGCATGTGTATAATGGCATGTGCATAACATGCGATGTTATCTTTAATGTCCGATATCATCCAGCTGTATACTACAACCATTTTTTGAATTCTGTACAAAATGCCCCGCCTGACATTGTGCTATATATATATGTATATAGCTATAAATGCATCCATAGCTATATATATATATATATATACACACACACACGTGCACACACACATATATCATATACATATATATGTTTATATATATATATATATATATATATACATATGAGATCTACAGAGGCAGGAGAAGAAACAAATCATAAAGTATGAAAAGAACATCAAGTGTGTTGAGATTTATTGAGTCTCAGTGCTCTTCTCACACTGCCAGGGAAGGAAAACACAGAAAATGTTCAATTCAGGGCAAAAAGGCACCAGGGCAGGAGGCAAGAAATCAGCCTCAGACATGCGGCTCCACCCGTGTTCAGACCAAACATCTGTCACGCATCGCAGCCTCTGTCAAAGAGGCCTCTGTTCCCGCCCCATTCTCCTCTTAAAGCTCTTGCATAGTGCTCCTCAAACTGTTCGACTCTCTGTATCAAATGTCACTTCAAAGTAATACTGTATTCTGGCAAAGTATGTATATGTTTATTCTTCAACGTAAAGCTCAGTGGTGCATTTCTCAGGGAGAAAAAAAAATAAAGTGTAGAATATATTATAAAAACCTCTGTAAAACCTTTAAAATCAAGTGTCTGACGGTCGTAAACGAGAGCGAGGGCTAGTCCTCTTCTACCACCCCCCACGTCTGCCTGTCCAGACTGAGTCTCCCCCACATGGCAGAAGCGGGGGGGGGGTGGGGGTGAGGAGTGTTTCCGCTGCTGTGTGATGTGACGGTAATTCTGGGTAGTCTGGGCAGAACCTTTAGTGTCGATGCTGCTTGTTGCTTTTGGATATCTGGGCTTAATATGGGAGTGTTTACTGTACCTGTACGGCTCCTCGGTCTGGGGTATTCAGCCCGGTGGGTCAGTCACCTGCAGCCCTGTGGTCAGGGGAAATCAGGCTGGAGTACCCAGACTGCAGAGTCTTGGGGGGGGGGGGACCTCATATGGAGCAGCGCGGCTACGGGAAAAGATGGACGCAGCCAGCCTCACTCCACGGTCCAGGTTGGGGGATAGGGGGGTCTCAGAGCTCAGTCTTGCTGGGGGCTGTTGGGGCCTTGGAGCAGCTCCCTGGGGCCCCATTGGCAGCCCCCTTGGTGGGCCCCTTGGAAGCCCCCTTGGAAGGCTCATTGGTGGCTCCCGTGGCACCCTCCTTGGCAGCTCCCTTGGAAGCCTCCTTTGTGGGCCCCTTGGAAGCCCCCTTGGAAGGCTCACTGGTGGCTCCCGTGGCAGCCTCCCTGGAAGGCTCCTTGCCGGCTCCCTTGAAGGCCCCCCTGGAAGCCTCCTTGGTGGCTCCCTTGGCAGGCCCCTTGCAAGACTCATTGGTGGCTCCCTTGGAAGCCCCCTTGGAAGCCTCCTTGGCGGGGCCCTTGCAAGACTCATTGGTGGCTCCTGTGTCAGCCTCCTTAGCGGCTCCCTTGGAAGCCCCCTTGGAAGCCTCCTTGGCGGGCCCCTTGGTGACCATAGCCACCCCCTCGGCCCCCTGTGTGGAGCTGGCTGCGGTCTGCTCCTTGTTCTTGAAAGCCAGGGAGGCCGAATTGATGCAGTAGCGCTTCCCTGTGGGTCGAGGGCCATCGTCGAAGAGGTGACCCAGATGGGCTCCGCACTACAAAGGCGATATGGCCATAGTCACTGCGGCACGTTAGCAAGGGACCAAAGAGGGACATGCTCATGAGATACAGGGCAACCTCACTGTGAGGAGGGTCTGCAGAGCATCTACCTGGCTGCATGTGGCCTCTACTCTGTGCATGCCATAGGAGAAGTCGTCCGTCTGCGTGATGGTGTCCTCTTTGATCAGGTCAGAGAAAGCAGGCCATCCTGTAATTGGGGGGGGGGGGACATGTTCAATGTCACCAAGGCTACAAACTACGCACCCCCAACATCCTGAGGGTGTGTCAACATGGGCATGAGGTTGGTGGCCCATTTCATCCAGGCAGACTAACACTCCCCAACTAGGTACGACTCAACCCAGGTGATCGACCCCATTTGACTAACCCCCGGTGACCATTCCAACATGACTAACCCCACGTGACAAATCCCAAATGACTGATCCCAGGTATTCAGTCCCAAATGACTAACTCATAGAGCAAGCCCAGCTAATTAATTATGGATGACTGATCCCAGATGACTAATCCCATGTGACTAACCCACGTGATTGATATTAGATGACTAATCCACCACCCGTGTGTGTTTTGTGTAATCGTGTGTGTGTGTGCATGTTTATGTGTAATATGTCTACATGCACATGTGTGTAGCCTTTTAAGTGTGTTAATGTGTAATGAGCCTACATGTGTGTTTCCTAATGTGTTTTCGTGTAATGAGCTGATGGGTGTTTGTACAAATATGTATGTTTTCCCATACTCCTCGAGACACACAAAGACAGTAACTTGTTACGGGGAAATTCCGTAATTATGGTCAAAATCTGCGGGGGCTGGGCTGGTTGGAGATCATTAATCACTGTAGTAAGATGATGGTTAACAGAATGTCTCCACAGCAAAGTAACAAGTGTGTGTGTGAGAGAGAGAGAGAGAGAGATCATGTGGGCTTCTCTATTTCGTGGGGAAAATCCCGGGAAAAGCAGATGATGGAGAGGAGTCCCCAGAAGACAAAAATGCATCTTGAATGACTCCAATGATTATTTACTGGCTTAAAAAACAAAAAGTACAAAAACTAACTGAAAATAACTGGAAAAATAGGAAAATAACTGCCCAGGTCCCGTGCAGAAGGCTGGTCATACGAGTCTGGGAACTGTACCATTTCCGGAAAATGGGGGTCGACGGGAGACCCCCGCAGGTACAGTGCCCCCTACCCCACATGCCTGTCAGTGTCTGGAAACATGCAGACCCGGGATTCTCCCCAGGGGGGTCTTGGACCCTCAGCATCATCCTTGCCAGTGGTCCAGAGACAACTTCCCCTTTCTTCCGGGCTGCCGGGCCAGCAAGAGGCGGTTTATTTTTCTTGCTCATTCCAGCCAGACGCTAAACCCGACCCCCCCCCCCCAGATCCCCTTTCAGTTCTGGGGAAGCTCCCGCTGCTGCCATAATTAGAGATGGAGGGGTGTGACGTGTAAACACCGTGCTCCGCGGGCAGTTTGCGGATTGGCCAGCGTCTCTCGGTGGACACGGACGCGATAGCATGGAGGGTGTTTAGAGGCCGTATCAGGCTGTAATATGACAGAGCCGCCTCTGCCAGCATTCAGAGCTGCTCCTCAGTGTTTCTCTTTGGCTCGATCTGGTGAGAGTGAACCTTTACAGTCCCTCCACACTAGCAGGGAGTGACCTCAAGGGTCGTGTGCACAGGCGTGTCCACGGGGAGCCATGTGATTGGCTTTTAGGGGAGCAGCACAAAGGCAAGGACCAATAAAATCACCAGACAACCACGCTTCCTCAATGAAACAGACTGTGTGGGACATCTCTGCCACAAAACAGGGCTATGTGAACAATCCATACTGGGAATATGAATGTGTGGACTGGGCGACTGAACTTGTGGGTCCCTTCCAGAATCAAAACATACAGAAACTGGCTCTCCAACTGCTGCAGAGTACTTTCGATTGTCCCATCGCTTGACAGACCTCAGCCTCTTTTGCGCCCATCCGAATCACACCCAGAATGGACCAGGTCAGGAGTTCTGATTGGGGGGGGGGGGGTTTGGTGGAAATCCCTGTAGCTTCGCCCTGCACTTCACCCCAGAGCACCCCCCACCCCCCCATCATGCACATTCCTCCATATGCTTTTCATATTATCCGGTGCTGAGATGCAGCCCCTGGGGCAAGGGCTGCACTCAGCACACAAACAATACGTTACACACGGCGCCATAGCGACGACGACGTCACATCACGGTTGTCACGGCGGCAGTCGTCATTACGCCAGAGCCGCAGGATTTAGCTACCACTGTAAGAGTCACAAAGCCGCTATTCAGGAAGCGCTTTGGAATTAGGGCGTCCAGTGCAGGAGCGCGATAAAAAGAGACGAGCATTCGCAGAGGGCCCATCCTTAAAGAAAATACCGGCCCATAAAAGACAGCAAGCCAGATCAGCTGGGGAGAGAGCAGGCATGCGAGGAAACTGGACCTTTCCCGCCCCACAGATGCGGGCAGATCGAAGGCCAAGAGGGACCACCAGCAGCCCCCACCCCCCCGGAAAACAAGGGCTCTCCAGCCGGCCCGGTTTGGGAGGCCCGGCTGGCCCGGCCTACAAAGCCACGGCATTCGGCTCAGACGCAGGAAATTCCCAGCGGAATACAAGAATTGTGTGACTCAGAGGAGGAAAATTCCCGCGGATGGTTACTAAAGTAATCGAATTAGGTTTTATCACCGGGCAAGTGCTCGGGTGAACATACCACCGGCACCGCAGCGCCAGAGCCCAGGCAGGAAACGGACGGAACCTGAGCCAGTTTCCATACCTGCGGCACGCCAGACTTGGCTATTGTTGAGGCAGCTATATTGGTTTCCTTTTATTTTTAGACTGACAATTCCAAAAGGAATGTCAGGAAAACATGGGCTGAAATCAAGCTCTGCTCCATGGGATACACCACAGCACTTCACATTTACACGAGGTTACCTGCCTGTATTAATGAGCATTATCCGCTCTGTCACCTCATGCCTACAGAACTGCCAGTTGAAATCCAGTCTCTGCTCTTCACAATGACAGAGTTTACTCCTGCAGTCTAAAAATTAGCAGTGAGTCAAACTGCCTCCTCTAAACTGCACACAGCCTGTAACTGTGTCAGTGTGTGTTCCAACTAGGGTGTCCCCTGCCCCATGCCCTGTAGTTTCTGGGAGAGACTCCAGGCTCAGAGTAACCCTATACTGGATAATCGGCTGAAAGGCGGGTGGACAGATGGATGGATGTGAACGATTACCTGGAATTACAGAAGACAAGACCATGAGCTGAGATAAATTAGGGGAAACTCTGGTGTGTTTCGCGATGGACGGGACGTCAGCCCATCGCAGGACATGCACAGTAATACACTAAGAGCTATTTAGAGAAGCTAATTCGCCTAACTGCATGGCTTTGGACTGCTAAAACCAAGCAGAACCCATGCAGGAGGCCTGCAGAACATGAGGGGAATACATAAACCTCATAGGAACAGAACGAGGGGGGAATTTAAACAATTTAAACCTTGAACCTCAGTTGTGCGTGCCTACAGCACCATCCCATGAGCTACCGTGCCGTCCTGCCAGAACACACTTGGTTTAATGTTCGACATGCACAACACGTAATTTCAGAACCTAGCTACAAACAAATTTCATTTTAGCTACACGCAGGTTAAGGAAATTCACTGTATATGTTTTGTCAAAAGACAAACACACAAACGGTCATTTCCGACAGCAGCCTGGATACAGCTGCCAACCTGCAGGTTCAGTAATAATTTGGGCATCGCCTCCAGAGGCTTAGTTCAGAGCGAGAACAACCTGCCACGCCCCTTTTTCAAACCCACGTACTGAGCCCTCAGGTTCACAAGCAGTCAATCATACCATAGAATCGCAGGTAGTGCTCATTGAAGCGGCTGTCTGAGCACATCATGCATTAGCACTTAGCTGTATAAAGCTTAATAAGCTGGCCTGTCTTGTGGCCAATGAGAGCCATCACTAGATACTCCCTCTGCTAGACACCCAACCGTAAAAAGGCTTTCAGGCAGATACTTCTCAGGCAGCCGTGTAAACGGGCAGCTTAAAGTGAGGGATGGAGCATGTTCTCATCTTTGGATTATGTAGGTGTGTGGCCCTGACTAGCTACTGATCTCCAAACTGCCCAGCTTCAGATGGAAACTTCTACATCCTGCGCCTGGGAACTCTCTCGTTCCCGGGAGTTCAGCCTACAGTTCTTTAGTGTATCTAACATCTCCGTAAAGTCATGTTAACAAAAAAGATATCTGATGTATTTATAGGTCTTCATATATGTATGTCAGATTATGTTTTAACATGGCTGGTGTAAAATGTATAAATTAGTAATATATTAAATAATTAGGGTTGGAGGTTCCGAAGAAACACATTTAACCTATAATTCCCTGTGAGTAACTGACACACCATCACCAATATTATTTGGTCAAGTCTAGATTTACCCTCCGGCCAGACTGAGCGGCAGAGCTGCCCTTTTACACGCTGAGATGCTGGCCCACCATGGGGATGCCCCCCCATCCCGTTACAGCTAGGAAGAGAACATACCTGATCCAGAGTCATACTTCTTATCAGACCTGCAATATGAGCGAGAGAGAGGGGAATGAACAGCAGTGTGACACAGGCGAGCAGCAACATCCCACGGGCTTCACAATCACAGCCTGTAAAGAGCAATCTAATCAAGTCTATGCTGAAGAGATTCATTCAAAATATTTTTAACCCAAGCCTTTGGTGTAATATCTACCTAAACAACACTGCTAGACAACGATATGCTACAGAGCCAACCGAGAGCATGTGTATCACAGGACAGCACAACTAGCACAGGACAGACTTTCATAAACTGCGCTGACATGACTGGCAAACTCAGGACACTGCCGCTTTTTGGAGTGTGAACTTCAGCTCTGAAATCAGCCCCCTCTTGCAAGCTCTACCCCCTCCGAAATTTCACAGCAATATGTGGCGTTATTCGGCGAGCGGCCTCATCATCGTGATGCCATGGTGACGCCCGTGAGGCGTGAGAGGAATGTCCCGAATAGCGAGTGAAATGGAGAAAGGCATCAGCGCGACGCGGTCAGTGTGTGAATAAAATTCAATTCAATTTATTTTTATATAGCGCCATTCACAACAGTCGTCCGAAAACGCTATACATGGGTGTGTTGGGATACATTACAGTATCTTTACGAAAGAGTAATGCTAAACAAAAGAGTAAAACAGAGAAAATGAAAGACAAAGAAACGAAAGAAAGAAAGCCACCTGACAACGGAGGAGAGGATAGAATGTGGGAAAAAAAATTGGGAATATAATGTGGGAAGCCAAATTAAGGAATTCAACATGAAGATGGGAATCGAAATATCTGCAGGAAATCCACAAACACTTGAGGATTTTGGTTACAAATTTTCATTTTACACTAAATGTTTTTCAGCTCTAGAAAGCATTGTATCTAAACAAATATGCATATATGCACCCAGAATGCATTTTGTGTCCTATAATTGTGTGTTTTTGTGAGCAGGCTTATCAGAATATTACCCCATTACCTAGCCAAATTCCTTTTATGGCAACTCCTCTGGTTCCGGAAAAGAGAGACTGAACTGTGCAACCAATCAGAAGAGCTGCTCTGAGGAGAGGGGGCGGGGAAGAGGCAGGAAGGGATGGAGTTCTACTGAGACAAGGCAGGGCAGCGGTGACCCCGGCTGCAGAAAAGTTTTACCCAGAATGGACAATAGACGGAACTGGGTTACCATCCAGAATAAGCAAACTGTGAATCCGTCAACTTAAGTAGACCATAAGCAAGGTTAACTCCATCACCAGGGGTACTCACTCGAAGAGGGTCGTGCCACAGACCACGCACGTGTAGATCCCTTCCTCCTTGTGGTCGGTGAACTCCCCTTTGAAGGCACTAGGGGGCAGAGGCGGTAAACAGTGAGGCTGGCTCTTTTTGTGAATGGCCGGTGCCATGGCCAGTGTACACACGTGACCAAGGCTACAGGTTTTACAGAAGAATTCATTTTCGACAGTGACATAGAGGAGGCAGTTGGAATGAACCACACAGTTGGACAGCCAAAACAGGCCCTTCCATTAAACAGGCTTTAATGCAGAGGATCACTTTTGGTTTTCAAGTTCTGCTCAGCAAGCTTCAGAGGTTCAGTCCTCCCTTATAAATCACAAAAAAAGCACCACCGCTTCAGTAAGGTCACACCATGAACTGATGGGACCCTTCCGGAAGCGCTGGAGCGCCGCATCAGGGCAGGGCCTCACCTTGAGCTGTTTGGGGGAGCGAGGCCGGCAAAGCGCCGCAGGAAGAGGACGTGACTGCCCATCACAGCCATGTACAGGGGGATTCCCCACCCCAAAGACAGATGCTTCTTGGCTTTACTTTAGAGGTCACAGTGCTGGGGGGGGGCTATTTTTAACATTCCTGCTGCCATTTATACACAACCCATCAGATGTACACAAAGCAAAGGATGATCCCTTCTTTTGCTCGTACTAGAAGACAATAAACAGAACCATGTGACAAGGAGGAAGACGTGCCGGAGCGGAAACGGAGGGAGGAGAACAAAAGACACACGTGGCATCGGGTCAGGGAGAGGGCTGCGGAGACATGCTGAATTGGCCAGCTGAGTCTGTTATGTGAACCAAAATAATGAACATGGAAAGCTGAATTATGACCTCATTACCAGACTCCACCCATGAATGACCTCATCATGACACAACCACTAATGACATCATGACTCTGCCCACAAATGACTTCAATACTTAACTCTCCCTACAAATGACCCTGCCACCAAAGGACCTCGTTATCTAACCCCACCCACAGAAGACCTTGTTACCTGACCTCATCCACGTATGACCTCATTACCTGACTCCACCCATGAGTGAACGCATTACCTGACTCCATCCCCCATATCACACGTACACATTGCACACTTGACTGGTATTGAAGGTAATTTACATAATTCGTGACAGAATTGACATTTTATTATTTCTGTTACTACTTTCTATTTCCTGCAGGATTTCTGGCTGGATGTGTCTCTGATTACACTGTAAGAGGAGCTGCAGTCCCTTCTGTCGTACCCTGTACTAACAGGCTCCAGGTCACCAGCTAGATGTGGAGAACATTATTGCATGTTCTAAATCTGTTGGGACCTGGGTCCACACAGAGATTTTAGATCAGGCTTACTGGCCAGGTTGGTTGAGTCCAAATACTTATAAGCAGCTACTGAAAACTACAAATGGATACTGGTTCCCATAGTTCCCCTTTTGCCAGTGGGAACCAATGGGAAGAGAGGGAGCGGTGGCAGAGTCCACCCACCTTTCAGTGCCCTTCTCCTGGGTCACATGGTACTGGATGGGCGTGAGACGTTGCCTTAGTTCCTCCTGGGAGAACGACACTGGCCAGGTCTTCTTACGCCGACGTGATCCTGGAGGATAAGGACAGAGGTTGGGGGTAGCATGCGAGTCAGCATGTGAAGCCACGCCCACAGGCTCCCCCAACACACTCCTCGCCCTACCCGCTGGGTCACACCAGATCTGAGCATCTCACTCCAACCCTCCTCATCTATGGGTCACTCAGCCCAGCTGCGTGGCATGCTGGGTAAGGCGTGGAGCCTGGAGGCTGTCATCTCTGAAGCCGTGTACAGTGTGCAAACGAAAGGCGTGCTTAAAGTCACATGACCAGTAAAATAATGAAAAAACACAATTACTGAGGTGGGCCGAATTTAAATCCATTACAGCTTGCATCGAGGTTGTTCCAGCTGGACAATCTGGATTAAAGACTGATAAACAAATGCAATCAAAGAGGTGAGGATGGGTAGTTCAGTGGATTAGGGTCCTGTACCCATATCCAGAAGGTCTTAGGTTCAAATCCAGTTGTTGGCAAATTGATCATACCATTAGTTCTGTAAGCAAAGCCCATAAACCCAAAGCTCACTGCACTTGTACATCAGTTTGGACAAATGTGACTTATGAAAACAGTTTTATGGGGTTCACTCAAAACGTATTGGAGGCTGAAACTACGGAATCTGGCAGCACCTGTTTCCACAAACTACCAGAAAGCTACGGTAGCTCAGGAAGGCAAAGATGCACTACAACCAAAGCTTGGCGACACATTTAACTTTTTTAACACTACAGCACACCTAAGACTGATGACCTAATTTGCCTCATGGTGGTGGGGATTCTCTTCTTCCGATAACAAAGCCAGGTTTCGGCTACTAAACATCCAGTCACTCCTGTCTACTGCTTAACATTAAGCGTTGAGTCTGTCACACTCCCAAGGCCTTGTAGAGTGTGGAACCAGTGTGGAACCACTGGACCAAACATACATTTCATCCTTTTAACCAGATAAATGACTGGGCCAGTAATCCTCCCCAACATTTACAGTTCTGTTTAATCTCAGTTTAATCTCGAAATTTCAGCGGAGCAGGAAGGCGCTGAACCCCACGCCTTCGTGGCGGCAGATCGGCACGCGGCTTGTGCTCTTTTCCGACCTGCAAAATGCCCCATAACGGCCATAGGGGTTTTAACGGGGCCATAAATCCCAATTCGAGCTTCCTTCTGAAATTCGTCGAGGCCTAGAGAAAAGCAGGCGCAGAGAGATTCCACCTCTGGCCACACGGCACTTCAGGGACTGGAGGCGACAACGTTTTGGAAAACAGCTGTAAAACATACAGAATCGACATTATATGTAGAACACCTTTAATATACTTAAATCGTAAGGCTGTGCTCAGTGGAGAACCACAGCCAATCACCAAAAACCATAGAAAAAAAGCTATAATTCTCCATTTTTCTTCACTTCAAAAAACCAATTAGCCCAGTGTCTATTTTCTTTCAGATGCCAAATATTCACTTTATTATGACTGCCCTTATAAGAGGACAACCCCCCGCCTGCAGCAGCCAGGACCCCCAGCGCTGCGCGCCCCCCCAGCTGTCGCCAATAACGGCCCGGCTAATGACTCCCTCCGTAACGAGAACGCACACAATCCCGGGCAAACATTTCTTTTTTTTTCCTCCACAAAAATAAATGTTGCTCTTAATATATGTGCGGAGGTACATAAAGAGGCCGATTGTGCAGGCGGGATCGGGAGCACAGATGTCCATCTGTATGTCATTTAGCCAGGGAGACACAACTGCAGTTTTAAATTACGCGGTGTTGGATTGCAGCGCGCTGACATCGTGCCTCCCGCCCAGCGCTTCTCAGCTCTATCACTTTTACGCCATTCTTTTATAGTCGCCGTTATGCTCCGGGAGCCGCCGCGGGGGG
>JAODKN010000001.1:14377970-14391856 GCA_026774425.1 Petrocephalus zakoni | reverse complement strand
ATGCGACCTTCTGTTACTGTAAAGAACCAGCGGCGGGCAGCGCGGCCGGCGGCACCCCGTGCGCCAAGCATGCCGAGAATTCCCAGGGAAAAAATTGAAACCATGTGAATGAGGTAAATTATGAGCACTTTAAAGGCTCCTTCTGTGAATGAACTCCATTGATGGAGTCTCCCTTTTCCCATCGGTAGAAAGTTACTTTTAGACAGGTTTGGGGGTGAGGGGGGGGCTGCGTGTGTAGCGAATCGAAGGCGATCGCTCCCCTTCCCTGGTCTCCCAGCAGGCCGGCGGGGCACAGCGCGGTGCCCCGTTACGGGGGCCATCCCGACCCCGCTGCTCATTATGCGGGTTGGCATTAGCAGGCATGCCGCAGGAATCCGCGTCATACGCCGCAAATTATCTGCTGTGGGGCACCCGGGGGTCAGCGTCCAAATTAGCACGCCCCCCCCCCAACATCCTGGCTTTTCAACCTCAAATATAAATATTGTTTCCTAATTGTAAGCCAGGTTTGTTCTTTATAACCCCACCCTCTGCTTATTTAAACTTGTCAAACGTTTGGCTCCATTTTTTTAAAGACCCCCCTCTCGTTCCCCTCTAATAAGCCGTTCGAGTTGAGCTAACAGCTCAGAAATGTATGCACTATATAAATTACTCTGTTTAGATTGCGTTAGACAGTTTTGCTACAAATAGCTTCTGAATTAATCAAATCTTTCGAGTGTGTTTGCCCACACTGTCTTCCCGACGCGGGGTCCCGCGGGGCGTGATTGGGGCGCCTCGCCGCGCGCTCGATTATTTAACTTTCTTCCCCTTTTAATTTGAGCGCTTTTCTAAACCGTTTTAAACATTACCGTAATTCGCTTTAGCGGTGTAAAAAAACAGCGCAATACACCAAATGAACGCATATAAAGTAATTTTCAAACTGTTTAAATTTCGGAATGAATAACAAAGGACTGGTTAAAATCACAAATAATCGTGATATGCGTAACAAAATGTTTAGAGGTTATGATGCATAAAAATGGTACATGATGTCTCACAGTATAAGGCTGTTAATAACGAGCATTAAGCTCATATGATATGCAAACAAATGAAACAGCGCTACAGTACAGCATCCGCTTTGGTGCGCAGGCATGCGTGGGGACGGCAGGCAGCGTGTCTCACGTTATCGAGAAAGCAACAAAAAAGCGCTTATAAGAGGAATAAAAAATAAAAAAACACCACACAGCAAGCAGAGAGTGGCACGTCCACACCGGGGCTAGAGCGTCTGCAGAACAGCCCGCCGCTTTCGGATACACTGATACAGACAAGCGTGCGGCACCACGCGCCCTTCTTTCCGTATTTAACAAATAGCCAGCTCCCCCTAGCGGGCTAGACTACTACTACAGCGACATAAACAACCTGCACGGTGTAACTTGTCCGGTCTCTAAGGTAAGAGCTCTTTAAACGCTCTTAAAATGTTTATTCGTTAATATATTTCAGATTAATATAATTTTTGCACAGATTTCAATTAATTTCATAAATTTTAAGTAATTTCATAAAGCTTCGTAACCAGCACTGTAAAGATTATTTAAAATGTATAAATACTGCCGTTTTTAACCTGAATGCTCAAAACTGCCTTTAGGAGACCCTTCACCTCTTCTTTGAGAGTCCAGACATAAACACTGAGATCCGGACAAGTTTAACCGTGTGCACAACGTTTCTGTGTGGCCCTGCAGGCTTTGCACAGACCTCACAGAATCCGCTGGGCGCCAGCCGGGGGGGGGGCGCTAAATGGAGTATTTTTTTTGCTGCAGACTCTGTCCCATCTGCCACACACACACACACAGAACAATGATCATGCACCCACAGTATAATACACACTGTCTTACACTTGCACAGCCATTCACACAAATACAAAGACATAAATACACAGGCACTCTCTCTCTCTCGCTGCAGTGCACGTGTCAGGGCTCAGGGGGGCAGCACACTCCGCACACAGCACCCAGATGACCTGAGGGGAGGCCGCAGGCCCGCAGTGCCACCGGCTGGCTCTTAGTCACCAGGTGCAGCAGATTGAAGCCCGACATGGCTGCTGGCCGGGGGCCGGGAGCCCGCCCACGCTACAAGGCAGGGAGAAGGAGAGAAACACAATAGGTCAGCAGAGCCGCCAGTCGCAGTGAGGCCATCCAACCGCAGTGGCCGGCTTCATCCGGGCCCCGCCCTGCCCCGCCTACCCCTTCTGTGTGTGGCCGGAGAGGCCGGGTGGGGAGTAGCAGCAAGGGGGACACCGAGGGGAAATCCATCTCCATCCCAAATGGGAAATGGCCAGTTTCCCCCCATTTTCCTCATTATCGGTGATAAATGGGATGCACCCAGCCACAGAAGCTGGACACCGCCCCCAACCCCCCCACCAAAGGGAAGGAAGAAACAGTGTAATGTAATTAGTCTTACAGGGGTAGAAAGTTCAGCTTTCTCATCCGGGCAGAGTAGCTGGGCGTCACATGACTTATTCACAAATTAACAGAAGGCTGATTTCCATCCTGACTTCCAAAGGCACTGGAGGAGCTAGGCCCTCATCTGTACAATTACTCATTGTACATTTTGCCCTTGCTTTAAGACAAGGACAGAATGTGTTGTAGACTGTTTCCAGCTAGCTGTAGAACAATCCGTCTGTGACCCGTGCTTTAGAAAGAGACATATCTCTGCCTGTAGGAGAAAGAAGGTAAACTGGTGTCAGGGCAGACGGCTGCTGTCACAGGCTCCACCCCCTGCTTCTGATATGGACGCACATTACCGTAATACTACCTGCAGAGGGCGCTGGTGTGCAAAGAGCCTGGCACCTGGTGAGAGCGTTCTGCGGCCGAAAGTCACGCAGGCTGCCAAGGCTGCCAGGAACCTGTGAAGCACTGCTTCACCAGCACCTGTCGCTGAAGTGCCAGCACGGGGGGGAGGGGCGGGGCTTGTAAGCTGGGCACCATGGCAACACAAACTGACTCTGCCATTTTAAAGGCAGAGCACTTTGGGGGTCATCCTCTCCTGGGCATGTGGGCGACCTCTGACCTCAAAGGGAGCTGGTTGCTGACATTTTCCCGTGGTCTGCCTAACTTGACTTTATTTTACCCGCTCCCCCCATCACAGCTCAACAGAGTGGGATGGGGGGAGGTAGTGTACCAGCAGATCAGGTCCTTTCCACTGGGCTACATGGAACAAGAGCTGGGTCAAGAGCGAAATCAATACTCACACGGGGGCGGGGCCAAGTCACAAGGTAGCAGCACCCAAAGTAACTGGAGAGCCTTCGGGGTCACCTGCCCCAATGAGCCAGTGTGACCATCATGGTGAGGGTTTAACATACACCATGCGGTGGAGTGAGCAGTATCGCAAACCGCAGACTGAGTGCATGTGGACAATGGCGCCACCTTGTGGCCAGGTCAGAATGCCGCCTTCCCGCTGTAAACGGGAGAAATCCTGTGAAATCTTCTCAATAGGACTGCATCAAGCAACCTTGTGATTTCAATCCAGTTAATTCCTGGTCGAGATTACAGCAACCAAAAAAAACAATATTATTCTTAGTTATACACCATACTTAATATTTATTAAACCAACATTTCCTTTATTTTGAATTTCTCTGTTTTAGTCATTGATTAAATTATTTATCCATCTATCTATCCATTCATTCATCCTCCAGCCACTTTCCCAGTACAATGTTACGGGGCAAAGCCTGCAGCCTGTTGTAGGGAGAAGTAGGACACCCCACCCTGAACAAGAAGCCAGTCTGTTCCAGGTCATACACAAGCAAAATCACATGTATATGTTTTCGGCCGATGCCACCTTTTCTAAAAATGCGCCACCACACCATTTTCCAGCACTGCCTGCAGGGCTCGACCAGAAAACGCCCAGGATAGCTTTAAGGAAAGCAGCCAATGGGCACATGATAAACAGTAACAGACCATATACTGCACAGGAACTTCCATTATTCAGGTATATAGGACAGCTATTATATAGTATATTCCAATACACAAAAACCCTGTACTTAATAAGTGATTGGAAAATGGATGGAAGGATGGATATATTTTACACACAAACACATACAATAAAGATACTCTGTGTCAGTGTTTCTCCAGCTCCTTCCCCAGGGAACAGCACTGTATAGCCTCCTCACTATTCAGGAAACACGGATCAAACATTCAGACCGATATCCCACAAGCTCCATTACTGCCAAAGGGGATGAGGGCTTGGGCCAGGATGTCTGTCTGAGTGATCAGCCTCCATCAAGGCAGAGTCCTTCACTGGGTCGGGTACCCACGGATATTCGCAGATAGTTGCTGAAACGGGTGGATTTTAATGTTCTGGAATTTTACAGGCAGGTAATTAATTACATATGGGTGGGTAGCAGGTCAATCAAAACAGTATTGTAGCCGGCAAAAATAACATATAGGTCTACGTCACTTCTTTTCCTGGGTGCATTCCACTTCATGCAGCCGCTTACAGCGCTGGCTTAAAGCGATGCATTCTGTAAGCGGCCGCATGAAGTCAAACGCACCCACTGTCTATGATTTTCCCGCGCATTCGTAGTTGGAGCGTCCGGATGACGGACAAAATAAAAGCGATATTGCAGCCTGGAGAGCAGTATTTAAGGTGGAGCGAAAATTTCGAATAAGGAGCTAACTTCAGCGTCGTAAATGTTCAAGAGAAAAAAAATATGGAGTAAATTTACCAGTTTAGGCTTGGCGCGGCCACCTAGCACGTAGGCCTAGCGCTTGTCACGCATCGATAGAATGCTTTTAATTTGTGTGTAATTTATCACGGGCACAGCGGGTAACGGGCGGAATGTTAGCGGGCCCGGGCGGGTGCGGATTTAATTTTGATATAATCATGGGTGAACGGGCGGGTGTGGTGCTGTACTGTGCGGGTGCGGGCGGGTGCAGGTCTCCAAAAGTGGACCCGTGCAGGACTCTGCATCAAGGCTTCGCGCATCTCGACTGCAGTATTCGAAAGTAACACTGGGTGGCGCCATCATGTCTGCACCAAGCTCATTCTTGATAAACAATCAGAAGTATGGTAAACACTATAAACACTGGTAAAAAGAAGCTGATGGTTTTATACAAGTCACCCTAAATAAAAGCGTCACAAAAAAGGATCCATTATCCAGGTCAGAGCCTAGAGCTAGGCCCCGTAAGAAGAGGGCATAAGAGATCCCTGAATGGATAGCCAGTCTGAACACACAAATGGCATTCTGAAGATGCCAGTTAGTCTAACTGCATGTCTTTTAAAAGCCAAAGTACCTGTAGCAGCGAGCATATGTACTCTGCACACACAGAGAAGGGGCCTGACAAAGTGAGATTTGTTGGTCAGCTAGATAACTTGATGAATTTAAGGTGGTCTTTGACCACTTACCTTTCGTCCAGACGACCTTAAATCTGACAAGTTATCTCACCAGTCCAAAAATGCAGCCCTGTGATACAGGCCCCAGAGGTGGGATTCAAACCTCCAACACCAATGGCATAAAGCAGCAGCACTACCCACTGTGCTAATCAATAATACTATAGAGATTCTAAAGTTCACAGTCAGGATCCATACAAAAAGAGCAGCACAGAAGTGCCCCCCACATCCAGTACAATTAGGGACTAGCTTCCATCTAAGCAGCTCCATGTCCCCAGAGAGTAAGTCACAGCTTCCTGTTTCCTAAAACTATAAGCCTAATTTCCCATGATTACTTGTGATAATTAGTCCCCCTACAAACACGTGTCCCTGATCTGTCCTGTCTGCTGCCTCGTCAGCGCACCATCTGCTGCACCCCGGTTATTAGTCGCCATATCCCGCCATATTGAACTCATCACATGATCAGCGTCCTGTCAACACCTCAGACAGGCCTGTGCTATTAATAACTACTATATCACAACGTATCAGGGCGCCCCAGACGATATGACTGGCACGTTCAGGGCAGGAATGTTGAGGGGAATTAAAAAAGGCCACTTGGAGGGTGAGACCTGTAGGGGGCGCTATTCTGTTGATATTTTTGTTGAACTCCTTGTGGCATTAACTGGGAATCTCAGACACTGTAAACACCGTGCTTACTTACAAATTACCAAACAACAAGGGAGGTCTTCATATTGCTTACATAGTCTGTTAATTAAACTTCTTTTAAAATTTAAGTGTAACTATCAGCTCTACCAGTCCATCACAGGGCAAATGAATACCAGTCCATCACAAACCCATGGATATCACAGGGCACACGGACACCAGTCCCCTACAGGGCACATGGAAACCAGTCCATCACATGACACATGGACAGCAGTCCCCCACAGGGCACACGGACACCAGTCCATCACATGACACACGGACAGCAGTCCCCTTGCTAGAGTTCTTACAGTGCTGCTAACAGAGCCAGTGTGGCACCCCACTGTCATGCCATCTATCAAAATGCTACTGTTCAACTACCATTCAACTGTGCACAAACCCTCTACCACAGGCACCTGTAAATGCACATTGAGCCTGACATGATGGTCCGATGTACTTGTGAGAAGATACCTCAGAGCTTGGACAAGAGACATTTATGACAGAAACGCCCAGATGACTCCACTACAACCAGAAGGGGCCAGTGTTACAGGACCTAAAACTCACTGACTGTGCAAACAAAAAAATATAGAGAGGCAAAAGTCTGGTCACATTCCTGATCAGAAGTAGCAAGTCCAAGTCCTGCTTCATAAGGTAGCAGAGTAACACCATAGCCCTTCCTAGAGCATTTCATTTGTTTGAAGCCCCGAAAAGGAAAAAAAACTTCAACATTCAACATTCAGTCACTGGAGGGAGTGGAGCACAGCGTCAGCTGCCTTAATAAAGCCTTATTTGGCACTTTGGACAGAAAAGTGCTTCAAAGTTTGAGGAGGACAACAAACTCCAGGCTGGCTGATGAGTCATGGGGTCACACTGCAGTGCAAGAGCCCCAGAAGGCACTGCCCCGGCCCAGCGGGACTGCGTGGCTGCCAGCCATGCAAACATTACCGCCATCAGCGAAAAGGGGCCGCAGGAGCTGGCCAGGAGTAGGTTTGGGGCGCACTATGCCGGCAAATGGCCGCAACGCTGCCGATTAAAAAGTACTATCATATCGGGGCACCTTTAAATATAATACTAACACTATAATAACGCCACAACCGACTAGTTTCCAAAAAAAGACAGTACTTTTTAAATTACTGAAAGACAACCACGAAAAAAAAAGTATGTTACAAGGCTGCTTGATTATTCCCACTTGGTAATTCACTTGAACTCGGTTTCAGCGACAGTTAAACCCACCATAAATTAAACAGGGTGGGATATAAATATCACCAGCCGCCGTACTTTATGCGCAACTGTATCTCTGTCGTGTAAAAAACAAACAATGATGATGGTGTTGTTATGTCAGCGTTGCGATTCAGCATTAGATGCCTGTAGGGGTATTTAATTCAGATTACGTCAATGGGGTTGCTGTATTATTTATGCGGAGCGCTGCCCCGACACCAGACATAGCGTACTTTAAAGGGACAGAAACATGGCATAGACTGCATGACGGGACTGGCGACTGATGCCCCGGAGCTGCCATTAGCCCTACGCCCACATGTTAGTCAGCGTTACTATATTTGGTTACAAGTAGCTCGCCACCAAATCACACTTTTAACACTGGCCGATGAATTGCAAAAAAAATGCAATTAAGATGAACGGCATACATGCGCAGTTATTATTGTTATTATTATTAATAATAATAATGTTTTTGGTATTACTGTATAAGTAAGTGACAGATGGGTATCAATTAGAATAAAAATTTAAAGTGTCGCCATCCCGGGCGGCCGGACTGAAAGCTCCTTTATTGTTTTGCCAGCCCAGTGACAAAGGACGCTGTTGTAAGTACAGTGACATTTAGAGAGAAAGGAGAAAAAGTGGCCGTAGAGAAGACCTTCAGTGAGAAAGCTCTAGAAAGAAAGCTCTTCAAAAGCCCTGGATAAAGCGCTGGATAAAGAGAGGAATAAAGGAGAATGAGCGGAGAGCGGCGGACCTACCTGCGCAGGGTGACAGTGACAGCGAGAGCCGGGATGCCGCGCCGCACCGCGCCGCTCCTCCGCTGCCCGTCAGCGTAATGCGAAGCCGCTCCGCTCCGGGCCCCGTGGCGCCGCGCCGCGCCGCTGCGGCATTGTGGGAAATTCCGGGGCCGCAGCCATCGCCAAATAAGAGCAAGTGCGATAGTGCCTTGTGACATGGGGCCAGGCCGCCGGGGGCTCCGGCCCAGCGCTGCGGAGCGGAGAGACAGCCCCGGGAGAAGCCGCCGGCTCGGGGACGCAGGCGCTCCGGCTTTCCCCGTACTGATAGCCATGTACAGGTATGCTCTTCTGATGCACTGGCAGACTAACAGCTTAAAATCGCATTCTTATTTTACGCATTGCGATGGGTTGGGACTGCTCCATTAATGGCCATATCCGGCCGATCGCGCATTCTCCTGAATATTTCCTTCCATTTCATCGTTTGCCTGAGCCCCATAGCCGACTCGGGACTTGCTGTTTGTAGGGACGGTTTGTGCCAGAGCCGCACTCGTTTTCCTGTAAACCCGGTATATACGCATGTACACAGACCTGTCCGGGGTCCACCCATTTATTCAAATCCTACTGCAGATGCAGACGAAGAATACCTACAGGGGAACGCATTAAAAAAGCCGACTCACGATTAGAAACCCCTAATAAACCTTTAATTAGAATTTTTACAAGACAAGTGACAAATCACATTAAAACACCTGCAGATCTTAAATGCCTGGATACTGTACACCTTCCCTTCCGGCTTGTAGGCAGGGCCATTGGTCAACTTAAACAGTATTCTGTAATGGAAAATAAGCTGCATAATAAGTTCATATTACAATTTTATAAATGTACAGTGTTTACATAAAATACATCAGGAAATAAAAGAAAAAAAAACAAGGATGCAGCTGAATCCGAGCACCGCCTCCCCGGGAGAGTTACTGCCTACTTACTAATACGTTTGTCCTGGCAACAGGTCAATTTAAAAAAAAATGTGCACCAAAGTCAGGCTGAAACATACAAAAATATAAACATCACCATGATGCACACAGGTACAGCAAACTCCTGGCTTGAATTTAATTGTTTTTACATAACACCAGCTCTGTTCAATTGAATAGAAGTGTATACCATTTCAACACTTTAGAAAACCAAGTACATTCTTGAGAAATGCAGAGGCAGAAAAAAAATACTTTATTTAAAAAGAAAAATCACAAAGCTAAGGCACAGTTAGGTCATCTGGGCAAGGAGTGTGCATCAGGTGGCCGTCATCTCAAGTGTCCCCGTGTTTCATACAACTTTGTGCTGCCACTACTGAGCTGGGACCAGTTTAAAAGAACGAAGCCGTAGTCCGCCTCCCCAGAGCTTATCTGCTGAACACACAACCCATCCTGCATTTAAAAAAGACTAATTGGCAATACTCTGTCACACCATCTCTGCATGGAGAAGGGGAAATGCATACAAACCGCTGTGTTCATCCCAGTACAGCCCTCGTCTGTCTAAACTCTGGGAGACAATCTGCTGTCAATATGGCTAAGTATCAAGCACCGCTCTCAGATGCAGACGTCCGTCTCGGCACGAGAATCCAGCTTCCTCCTGCTCGGACAAAACCTACATCATTTTTTTTTTTTTTTTTTTTTTTAAATCAAGGGCATGTAGTGTGAAGTAACATGAACAGCCGGTGAGGGCCCTCTCTACACCTCCTGCAGGCCCGAAAGACACTGGGCAAGGCTAGCAGCTCTGCCCACAAACTGCAATGGCGTCAAGCTAAGTTATTATTTCTTAGAGGGGGGATACTGATTCAAAAGAGTGACTGGGGGTTGTCTGTAGGGGTCTGCTGCAGCACCAGCAGAGGGCAGGAAATCAGGAGATGCCTGCCCCCACCCTGGGAAGTGAACGGAAGGATGGTGAGGCCTGATGACTGACCCCTCCCACTTCACCCCTGTCCAGAACTCCCACGAGAAAATGACGCAACTACATCATCCCCCCATGCGTGTTCACCACGGGCCGGATGCCACTGTTGCTGAAGCAAGTCAATACCATGACTTCATTTTATATATATATATTTTTTTCTTTTATATAAAAAAAAAGTTAGCTTATGATTTGCTTTTTACACAGATAACTGAAAGCTGCGTTCACCCCCCCGACACCTATTTACAGCACCCTGTGTTGGTTCTTTGTGCATGCCGTCTGACTAAAAACTACAAAAAGAGATTACATCACCTCAAACGTATGTAGAAAATAAATACCCACAATAAAATGTTACGACTCAAAGCATACTTTAACCTGCACATGCAGCTACTCGATTTAAAGGCCGACTAAACGTACTTAAAAGGAGGATCCGTGTGTGGGGGGGGGACTTAGAGGAGGCGGGGCCTTCCTTTTACAGACGCCCTGTCAAGATGTTGTCGGAGGCTTTTCAGTTCGCAGTTAATTCGTAAACAAAAACCTGTAACTAAAAAAAAAAAAAAAAAATGAACAGAGAAAAGTGTGCCCCCTCCCCCCTGACCATGGAGTAGCTGTCGGAGAGCTTTGCGTTCTCCGGCCCGCCCCCTGGCCAAACCCCCCGCGGCCCGGCCCTCTCAGGAGAAGCCCGGCGAGCTGGCCGGACTGGAGCGCAGCCGCAGGTGCGACAGCGTGCCCATATGCGTGCTGGAAGGCTTCAGCGGCGTGTCGCAGGCCAGGGCCTGCGGGAAGCGCTGGTGGTAGCGGTCCAGGCGCAGGTACTTCACCGTCACCAGCTTGCCTGCAGACATGTTACGGCATCGTGACGCACGGCCACACGGCGAGGAAGACGGCACTGGGGGGGCTTGGGCACAGACTGATGATCTCACCACTATCATAGCCAATGACTCACCTCTGCTCGCCTCCTTTCACTGGAGGAGGCTGTCAGACAGAAAGGCTACATACACTAACGTATGATGCGTTACATATTTATGTTACTCACAGAAACAGACACTTAATGTGAAGAGCAGGGATGGGTTTGAGATGAAAAATGTGTCATGCATGATTTATGATAAGATGCTGAAACTCTCCAGTACTGAGTTTGGGGACAAATTGACTAAAAACACACAGGAAGGCTGACAACCCTCATAAAAAGTCCTCCCTCTAGCTCACAGTACAAACCTCCGTGTGCATCTGGAAGGGCCAGACCGTAAGCAGGCAGAAAATACAGCACCCTGTCCATGTCAGAAACTCACCGTCAAACCAGGAGCCGTGCAGTGCTTTGAAGGCTTTCCCAGAATGCTCGGCGGACAGACACTTCACATAGACGCAGCCCTGCGGAAGCAATGCAGTGGGGGCGAGGGGGTTACCGTGGGTTACGGCTGTGGGATGGCCGTCTCTCCCGGCAGATCGGAGACGGGGCAGGGGGGGAGGGGACCACTAACCTCACGCGAGTTCTTGTCGACGGCGATGTGGACGATGCCGTCGTTGTCGCTGCACTTCTCCAGAATGGCCTCCTGGATGGCCAGGTGCCAGTTCTCGCCAACCTCCCTGGAGAGAGATCAGGGCCAGGTCAGCTAAACACCACCCTGCCATGTCCGTCTCAGAACCGCTCTCATAAACTACAGATCTAAAGACAGCGTTTCTCGATCAGCCAATCACATACACCTAGAATCATTAACTCATCACACAGACAGAAAACAGGAGGCCACCTACATCACTGGGTCGAACATGTTTCGGATCTTCAAACACGGCGTTAAGCTGTTCGGCGGTGAATTTCTCCGGTCGAGAGGGAATGCTGGGGGAAGAGGGGGAGATGTGACTTCCACACACCCAGAATTCACAGAATCTTTGGCTTTTATCATTACATTTCTTAGAAACTGGAAAACTGGTAGGCAGTTAGTGTGCCTGGTAACATGGTGCAGAACCTGCACTGACCTTTGCCCTGCCACATTTTGGAAGGTATGGGGGACATCTTGTCACAGGTCAGCGAGGGCTGGGTCCACCTCCAGACCAGGAAGTCCTCGCCTTTGATCCTCTGTGTCTCCGTTCTGATGCGGGACTCATTTGTGGACAGGAATGTCACCGCCCGCTCCCAGACTTTTTTCATTTTTTTCCTGGAGCAGACCCAGAACAAAGAGGACATCTGTTCGGATGCACGATTTATCTGTACCACGTGAAATCAACATAAAAATAACCGGCAGCCGTTGCCAAGCGTTACTAGGCGACGCCGACCTGTCCTGAGGCTGGATAAGGGAGTCGCGCACGTGGGGGATGGGCAGGTACGGCTGCAGGTCCTTGTTCTCCAGACACGCCTCACTGTGGCTCCTCAGCACGTCTGATTGGGTGGGAGAGGGGGCGGGGAAAGGAAGCAGTCAGCTGACTGGTCACATGTGCCACCAGGAGTTCCTGTGAGGATGCAGCTCACCTATGATCCTCTCTACCATGTCGTACATCTGCCTGGTATCCTCCTCCTCTTTCCTCCAGCGGTATTTCATGTAATAGAGGACGCCGCACATGACACCCACACCTGGTGGAAGGGGGGGGGAACACGTTTAAAAATGATAAGCAACAACCAACAAACGAAGCAGTAAATCTAAAACATGATTCTACTGCTTTTTCTGCTGTTAAGGCCATCTAGAGATCTGCATGACTGAACGCAGTCATTGGGAACGCATGTCATGTTACCAAGTTAATTCACAACTCCTCAGCTATAAACATAATCATTACCTTACTCGTGACTTTAGGCCCCAATTATTCATACAAATGCGACATAACTATCCAGAAACATTTTACTGCTGGATCCACAAAGCACATGCATTCATTTTTCACATTTTCAGATGTATAAATAAGAAAGAGAAATGACTCATTAGCACAAACAAGTCTTTGCTTTACTTTGGCATTTAGCCAAAACACAACAAGCCAAATTCCTTCCCAATTCCTCGTCATCCACCCTCCAGTGAAATGCAGCACCATGGCAGCTCGTGGGGTGCGAAGGCCCCAATGGCTTCGCCGGACTCCCCAACGCCTGCTTATGACACGTGCATATTATATGCATCCTCACCAGCTGCGCCCAGCTTCTGGCTGGGCACCGGTTCACACCACCGATGAATAAGAGGAGAATAACGTACGTTGATCACTGAAGCATGCTTACAAACATTTGAGTCATCACTGTTAGACTGGGTTCGCCGATGCCTGAGTAGCGGGCCTAGACCGCGTCCGCATACTCCCGAGTACCGGGCCTAGACCGCGTCCGCCTACTCCCGAGTACCGGGCCTAGACCGCGTCCGCAGACGCCCAAGTATTGGGCCTAGACCGCGTCCGCAGACGCCCGAGCACCGGGCCTAGACCGCGTCCGCAGACGCCCGAGCACCGGGTCTAGACCGCGTCCGCAGACGCCCGAGCACCGGGCCTAGACCGCGTCCGCAGACACCTGAGCACCGGGCCTAGACCGTGCCCACTGGCGCCCAGTACCGGGCCTAGACCACGCCCACCAGCGCCCAGTACTGGGCCTAGACCGCGCCCACCGGCGCCCAGTACCGGAGCTGCGTTTGGTGTGCTCACGTACACCACAAATGCAGCTGACAGACATATGTAAGCATTTTGCCTTTCAGTACATCCGGCACTACATTACATGTACGAATAAACACAATGTCATCCATCATACTTAAATACCAGTTATGGATTACTTGAGCCTAATACTGTGAATATTATAAATAAAACTTGGATTCTCACTAATCCAACAGACCCCCACAGCGCGCACTAATATTCGTTAATCAATTTCTTTGCAGTTGCGATTTTTTGCACATACATGCAGGGCCCCCCCCCCCCCCCCCCCACCAACCCCACACCCCCAAAAAAAAAAAAAAAAACAAAAAAAAAAAAAAAAAACACCAACAAAAACAACAAAAAAACAAAAAAAAAACCCAAAAAACA
>JAODKN010000001.1:14362180-14377714 GCA_026774425.1 Petrocephalus zakoni | reverse complement strand
TTGGTTTCTCACTAATCAAACATACCCCACCAGCCCGCACTAATTTTTGTTAATAAATTTATTTGCATTTGGTTTTTTTTGCAAATAATGGAAACCCCCCCCCCCCCCCCCAACTCCAACACCCCTACAGCCTGTATCTCTGTATCTCACCGGCGACGAAGAGGAGGAGCCGGTAGATGACGGTAAAGAAGGCCCTCCGGAAGCGGCAGATGAAGGACATCCTGGGGTGAGTGGACTCTAGGTACATGATCTGGGAAACGTTCTTCACAGACTCATCAGGAGAGCTGCCGATCAGCCTGGAGAGCAGAGATCAAGAGTGAGATAGGGGGTAAGCGAGAGAGAGACACCAGAGCGAGCGTGACATTACCATAACTATTACACGGGGGCGTGACCTCAGGAATCACCCACTAGTACACACTACCAAGCAAAGACAAAGCCATGTTCAGCTTTTAACAGCTTTTATTCCAGATTAATCATATCGGTATCTGAAAACAAGACAGAGCTCACTACAGATTGCAGGCTGGTAGATCCGAGAGCTCCAGGTCCCAGGATTACGGTCCCTGACGTACATTTACAGTGTATTCATCTGACGCTTCTCCACATATCCAAGCTTCCCGGCCGCTCAATCTGGGGTGCGTTTCCCAAAAGCATAGTTGCTAATCACATTAGCAAGTTACATAGTTAGAACCATGCAACTGAATGAGTCCAACTACGTTAGTTGCTAACGGGAGCTTTTGGGAAATGCACCCCTGGCTGGATAATTACCGTATTCCCACATCGCCTCCTGATTTGATCAGCCACTCCATCGCTGTGTCCCAGAAGCTCTCATATTCAGGACTGTGTAGCTGGAGGAAACAGAAAAGCAGAAACGACCACTGGTTAAGTTTCAGGCTGCCGTGCGAGCAGTGGAGATGGCTCAAGCGTACGTAAGGTACGGTACCAACGGTGAACCTACCATTAAATATTCAAAGGCCTCGCTGTAGGAGATGCTTCTGTTCGGATGCTGCACGTGGTCCCCGCAGTCGTGCTCGCCTGCACAAATTATACCGCAGAGCTGGTGAGGCCAGGTTAGCATAACTCACCTTCCTCTGCATCTGACCTGGGGTCAAATGTCAAACACCACGTTGAACTTTGAAATGTACAGTGTGGAAATGAAGTGAAGCAGCTGAGAAATTACCAGCGATCTTGGCCAGATGGTCGTGCAGATGAAGGAGTAGTTTGAGAATGATGTCTTTCTGCTCGTCAGCCTGTGGCACGACACGGCACAGGTGAGGGGAGACTTTACAGAACCGGCGGTATTAACAAGTAAACTCAGTTAACACTAACAAAGAAAATAAATGCATCACTGCACTTCTCACTTCACTATGCACTGTGAGAATTACCATCGTTAGACCTTTTACATAAGAAACTAAATAATTTTACTGAGGGATTAAACAAAGACAGGGATACTCACATAAGTGACATCAAAGTCTACCCCAAATGGATGGTTCTTTGCTGAGAAAGGGGGAGAAATGCAGGGCGGGGGGAGGGAAATGCAGGGCCGTTAGCGTTGTAAAGAAAATGCGTCATGCACAGCACCCCGCACGAAGTGCCTCTGGCAGGGGGTGTTGCCGCAGTCGCACTGTCCTTTACACCACCTCCCCTACAGTGGAGAGCGGGGCCCACAGGCCGACGTTTTGGCCCTGAGCCACTGCCTGGACACATTATGCCCCCTCTGGGTTGGACGTCGCCCAGCACCGCAGCGCGCAGACGACGACTCCGTCTGTCGCCCGCAGGGGATACTGACGCGTCTAACGGCATACACACTCCACGGCATCAAAAACAGCAGCAGGTCAGTATGGCAGGAGCCCCCAGCACTGTAGCACTCCCCGCCCCAACTATACCCTGTAATTCCAAACACCCACAGACAGTTCAGCCGGTCTGTGACCTGCTTGTCTGCATTGGGATATGTAGTCATTGCTACTCTCGGGAATTTCAGGCACGAGACAGATTTCATTACTTGTTTCCTCCGTCGTTTTTCCCGGCTCGACCCCAGTCTTACTGTGGCGCATACGCGAGACACCTCAAAGCCACACCCCACGGCACCAAACGCGATGGTCGAGCCAGCTGTACCCCTATTCAGAGACAAACTAATGTGCCCCCCTTCATAACTTCAGCCTAAAGAGACTATACTGCCGCCATTTCAACAGATTTACTGATTCAATCTGTACTGCAGTTTTTAACACAGAGGAGGAGGGGAGGGGCATTTAAATTCCTGGAGGCATGAAAACCCGGACAAGAGGCACTTCTTGGAAACAATGGCCTTGAGAAAGTAAGTACCGGCGCCGTGCCCGGTGATCCGCGGGTCACATGACCCAGCTCCGAGCCGCCGTGTCTCCTCCAGCCAACCTCTGCATTACAAGCCCGACAGTCTGGCACTTGCAGTCAGTCTGAGTCACTTATTAAAGGGCAGACGGGCCACTGGAATGCGTGATAACTTTACTGGCAGTCCCCAAGGGCTTCCTTCCTACTCCGATACACAAATATCAGCCTGTCTGGCCCCTGTTCACCCATTCTCCACTTCCCAGGTCATGGGGCAGGAAGACTGTCTACAAAGCAACCGCCCCCCCCCCCCCTCAAAAGCAACCAAGCCAGCCTCACAATTATTTTAAGTTTAAAGTTGGCCTGTTGGTGAATCGTTTAAAAAGGCCAGTTTGCTGGTGTATCCCTCTCATCATTCTGGACATTTTTAAAGGCAGTGCAGCCAAAATGAATGGAGTGGGATGCCACAGTCCAGAGGGCTCAGCAGCACTGGAACCCAAATGGTTATGGGGTCGCATACTTCACAGGCAGAACACACTTGTGCAGAGTTCATGTGCAGACAGCTGGTTACAAAAACCAATATGGACAAATTAAAGAACGAAGAACGACATTAAACATCTCAAAGCCCCCCCAAAGTTCCTCTCATTCATTAGAGCCATAGAAACATGTATGTCTTCATACGCCATTTGCTTAGACCCCAGTCACTGTAACACAAAGCCTCAATTCCAGCAACGCCAAAACTACAGCTCAGATGGCTGTAGGCTCACTCCCTGCCAGCAGACCACAGCGTGACACTCCGATCGGCTGCAATAGGCTGCTTTCAAGCAGGCAAATTCACAACAGACAGAGGGATGCTAGTTATTGCAATCACGATACTCAGCAGTCTATAACTTCAGGCAGTTACATAACTGTATTTCAGTGGAGCGATTCAGGACCTCATGCCCCACTGTAGAGTGGCAAGGCCACACCTAAGACTGGCTCTGGGCACCTTCAGGTTACAGACTCATGCAGTGACCTGCAGTGCTGCTACTCACATATACATATGATAGCTTACGGGAAGGCACACCACCCAGTCCCCAATACGGTACTGATGCTACCCCCCTAAAACCCGGACCATGCATTTAAAATCAAATGAGCATCTGGACGATTTAGGGGGATATTTTAAGGACAGGACTTAATGCGGCGGCGGGGGGGGGGTGACACTTACTGACAGCGTCGCCATCGCCGGCGCCCGATCCCTGCATCCTCAGGTACATGAGGCCCAGCACCACGAAGAAGAGGCAGGCGGCCGTCAGCAGGATCATGGACAGGTAATGCGCGCTGAAGCCGCCGCCGGCCGACACCTCCTCCCGCCGGAACTGCTGCAGGAGCTCGTCCTCCGGCGCCGGCAGCTTCGGCTTGCGGCTCGCCTGGCCGTACGAGTGGTTCGGGGCCGCGTGGTTGGAGTGGTTGGGTCGGTAGGTGGCGGGCAGGCCGCTGTACGCCGAGTAGCGCTGCCGCAGCCCGGCGCCGAAGCCCCCGACGCCGTCGTCCGGCCCGCAGTTGACGTGGTTGTTGTTGTAGGAGGCGGGACCGCGGCCGCCGGCGCCGAACTCCCCCATGACGCCGGAGAGCAGATCCGCATGCGGCGGGGAGCCGCGGCTCCTCACGCCGCCGCTCAGCAGCTTGCTCCCCTGGCTCCGCTTCCCGCCCTCCGCTTCCTCCTCCCCCCGGGCTCCCCCAGCGTCTAGACCGGCCGAGATGGGCCTGTCAGCCGCCCTAATCACGCCGCCTCTCGCCTTCTGCTCCCGCTCGCTCTCCGCCCCTCTGGCTCCCTCATGCAGAGGCAGCTTCGGGTGGCTCCGCCTGGAGCTCGCTCGGCGATCGCGGTACCTCCCGCCCTCGGAGGCGGCGTCCTCCTCCTCCTCCTCCTCCTCCTCGGAATCGGAGTAGCCCCCCGCGAACCTGCCGCCGCCCGTCGCGAACGGGGACCTGCTGCCGTTCACCGCCCGGCTCTCCCGCTCCGCGTCGCCCCTGTAGCCGCCGTGGCCGGACTCCCCGTACGCCTCCCCGTACGCCTTCCCCTCCGCGCCGGCCGTGTGCACCTTCCCCCGCTCCCCCCACCAAGGGGAGCCCGCGGCGTCCTTCTTCTCCTCCAGCAGCCCGAGAGCGGAGCTGCCGCCCGCGCCGAGCCCCTTACTCCGGCGAGCCGCGGCTGGTACGTTAGGCCCCGGCTGCGGATGCTGGTGCCCGGACGCCCGTTCTCTCCGGCCGCCGTACAGGCCTCTCTTCTTCTGGCTGATCTCCACGTCCGATTCGTCGGAGCTGAAGCCCAGCACGACCTTAGCGGGCGCGGCGTGGCGCTTCTCGCCCGGGGCCGGGCGGCCGCCGGGGCTCTTGCTGGCCTCCAGGTGCGTGACGTCACCGCCGGGCGGCCTGGCCCCGGACCCCGAAGCTCCCGCCGCGCCGCCGCCGCCGCTGTTGTTGGTGGTGGCCGCAGTGCCGCTGTTTCGCCCTTTGCTCGCCCTGCTCCCTCGCTGCTGCTGGTCCTCGCGGAGCTTCTTAAGCTTCTTCAGGTACACGGGCCGAGTGTTCTCGGTCACCGGCCCGGGGATGAAGCCGAGGCGCTTTAACTCCGAGAAAAGCTCCTCGTCGGTTAGCTGCGCGGCCGCCATCTTTGCTCGAAACTCGCACGCAGGGCTCAGCGGGAAGTGACGTATGAGGCGCGAGGCCAGACGGAGCGTTAAAAAGAGGCCGCTCGCGGGTAGCATGCGGGCCGGCCGACCTGTCTGCGGGCGGCAGGCTCACTTACAGCCCCGTCTCCGCGTAAATCCGACGCAATCTTTCACTACACGACTAAATCCACCCCCCACATTCGTTAAATAATATCAGTAACATTATCTTTTATGTGCATTCTGCACGTACGTCTAAAGGACACGACAATAATCCACAACACACATTCTCCTTTTGCAAATTAAGAGATATAATTCCGATGTAAATATGCAAATAAACACATCAATAACATGTTCAAATAATCAAATGCAAATTATTGCAGTTAAATGTACAATGATTTGCTTAACAAGTCTCACAACAAACACCAGAAGGGCTGAGGCAGACCAGGACATCTGAGAAAAGGAAGATAGTTGTGAAATTTTGTTTACTTATAGAGTAGGCACATTTAGGTTAACCAATTCATGCAAAACATATTTATGTAATAGTTTATGCCATTTCACAGACATCACCCCCACAAAGATACAACAACTGAACAAGACCTTGCACCTGAAACTGCAAGTTTTTGATTGCAAGTTTTGTTTTCACATGTTCATTTTGCCTCTGCAGCAGATTGTGGGACATGGGGGTGACTGCAAACTTAAAAGGGGCACTGCAATGGTACATAATATATACATATATTGTATCAAGGCTGTGTCTGACTCTCAAAAGAGCCCTCAGCACAAGATACAAGTATGACAGCTGGCATTTTTACCTCTTCATGTAGCATGTAACTTACTTAACAGAAAGATCCAATTTCCACCAGCAACCTCCAGCAACCTTCTGGTAATGAGTACAACTCATTTACTGCAGCAAAATCCACTGTCCAAAACGAATCAAGCCTTTTTAGCAATAACTGCACACAGTGGACGATATAACTGCAGCATTGAGGGAATTTGAACATGTACCCATTGGTGCCAAACACTCCATTCAGAATGCTCTGTCACACTGTCACTCGCGCCAAACACTCCAATCAGAATGTTCTGTCACACTATCACTCGTGCCAAACGCTCCAATCAGAATTCTCTGTCACACTGTCACTCGTGCAGGTCCAGGTTATCCACCCATCTCAAGGTCGTAGCAGAGAGTTGATGGGCGGTGCAAGAGTCTGACACCTCTGATGCGGCTATGAGCAACAGAGGTTCGGTTTAGGCTTTCATGTGGTGAGACTGTGACAGGCAGAAGCGTCCTCGGGTCCTGTCTGTTCCCAGATTTTGGCCGTCTGGGAGTGTACGAGCACAGCAGTCTCCAAGGGTATGAAGTGGCTGAAACTCATGGGAATATTAAGATAGCAATCAAGCTTAAAGTCAGCTAGCTGTAGACCATATTTAGTCTGCAAGGCCACTCTTTTAAAAAAATGTTTTATTTATTATTGAAGTACTATAAACTACTATATTAGTTTAATTTACTTCAGCTCCTCAGACTGAAAGAGTTTGTTTCTGTACCTCACAAGCAACTATTCAGGGTCACATTTTATTTTAAATAAAGCCTTCTATAACTTATTTGTTACTTATTTTTATTTGTTGCCTTATAATTTGCGGTGACTAAGTTTGACACGGCATAAAAATACCATCATACAAAAATCAATATGGTAACAACAAATGTGTTTTTAAATGCAAGTTATTCGGAATAGTTACAATAAATATTTAAACTTAACAATACGTACGAGCTCTTTATGCTTATTTCTTAATGTTTATTTTGTGTGATTTCCAAGATATTTACGTGAGAAAGTGTGCAACGGAATATTGGGTCCGAGAAAGCAACGCACAATTATTGCAAATATTAAACTCACCACAAGGAGGCTCGTGAAAGACTCGCAAGAAAGTAAGAACTTTCTAAAAAGAAAAAACAACAAAGATCTGCAGACCGCCTGGCTTCGCCCCGTTGTTATGAGTTATTCCCGGCAGTTTCTTTTATAGTTTTAGATATTCGAAAGAACAATGGGGAAAGTCCATGGATGTTTCTGTTCTAAGGCTGGAAGAGATCCAAACGCGGTGGGAACGTATCTCGATTTCAAAGCGTTACGACCTGTTCCCCTGGTGCTCATTACATTAAGATTTCTTCACGGGAGACTCCGAGCTCCGCGGATCCCAGTATTATATTAAAATAAATCCATGTATTGAAATTTACATTCTGTGTTTTGAGAGTCACTCGATATAAGTACATATGTAAAGCAGCAACCTCTATTGCGATGACTGCAGTCGCTATTTAATTCTTGCCTGTTACTATTTGTCAGGTTTATTTATTTTGTAACTTATTTCGTGGTCGAACATGTCTGATAATAATTTCATAATCCAATACAGAAAAGCATCTTTGCAATGACTGCACATTCCTTTAATCTGTGAATATACGAAGGTAACTGCTATGAATAAAACATTTCTTGCAAGTCATTTGCCCAAAAAAGATTTAAAAGATAAAGTAATACGAATTGTGTTTTTATATGCAATAAAATATGATTGTGTTATATCTGTTGTAATTTATAATAATAAACATATGATTTAAAGTTTTGTCGCCTATTCATAGCATACAGAATTGATATGTGCATTATGCGCTGTCTAATTCGGCTCGCTGCATAATATATTTATTGCCTTGTTTCACTCTGCCACCTTGTGGTCGCGGCCGTACTACGGCGACGCGTACAATAGCGGGCGGCGCGCTTCGGGGCTTTCATTCTGTCAGCTTGGTTGGGACCCGGCGGACTGGAGTTAACGGAACAGAGCGCTAGCGAGACCCTGCCACGGAACCACCTCGGGCTGATTGCACACGATGGCCACCGACACACCTGCAGTCTGCTTCCTAAAGACGTGCTTTCTTCTGATTTGGGGGAGTTTCATTACAGATGCTACCCAGGATCAAGGAAGTTTATACATGTGGATTGACGCCAACCAAGCCAGAATCCTTATTGGTAAATATTTATCCAAATGCAACTAGGTATTTGTTGTTGATTTCTTTAAAAGTTTAAAGTTTTTAATTCGGTGCAGTGCACGTCGTATTTGCATTCAATTACCATGATCTTAAGTCATCTGCAAACTTGATTTGTCGTGCATGCAATTTTTGCAGCCACACTAATTTTGACTTCTGACTTGGTTGTTTCTTGTATCCGTAAATTACGTTTGAATAGCTTAAGGAAATAGGCTGTTTCATTCACCAGGTTTCGAAGAAGATATTTTGATTGTGTCAGAGGGTAAAATGGCCCCATTTACTCACGACTTCAGAAGAGCGCAACAGACGATGCCCGCAATTCCTGTCAATATCAACCACGTGAACTTTACCTGGCAAGCCCCGGGACAGGCAAGACCTTCCATTCACTTTTATGGGACACTTTGATGAACAAAGGTGTAATATGGCACGCAAGCATGTATACGCATCTCAGAAAAACCTAAGTATCAGTAAGATGACTTTAATAATTGTCACTGAGCTGTATGGGGCAAATGAACCGAATAGGGGATTTACTACTTTATTTTTATAAAGTCGTAGTTGTTGTAAATGTACGACTGTACGTGTGACTTCTGCAGTGACAGTGTTACATGGCAACATGTACGTACCAAATATATGGCATTTAATAACATTTCATAAATTAAGCATTTCAGATGCCTCCGAATGCGTATTGTACAAATTGTTCTAAGTTTTTTAAGATCTCGATATAATGTAGCGACTTTTCAGGCTGCCTGCAAATACGTTTCCCCATAAAGCTTGTTTTTCTGCTTTAAATCTTACATAGTCCGGCGTAAAAAGGCAAACCCCGTACAGCGCAGCTAAAGATCAGTAACTTTCGACAGAGCTGGCCAGCTTTTCATCTCTATCCAACAGCGCTGGTGTGACTTGTCGGGCAGCGAGCGAGCGTTTGTGCAGCTGTAGCGCGGGCTAAAAGGTGTCTGAGCCCAGCGCTCAGAATCTGTCCTATCTGTAATATTTTAAATCCCTTCACTTGCGGTATTTTACGGCTTGGTGTTGTAGACACGCCGCCAAGGATCAAAGAGTATTTCTGCCGAGATCCTTCTCCATTTAATGCGTCAAGTCTGTGCCAACCATCTGGTCCATCTGCGCATAGAAAACAATGGTAAAATTCTCAGATGTGTGGCAGAATCCATGCTTTTTAAAGGAGAAGGTTCGCTTTCAGATTTCTTTTCGTTTTTATTTATTGACATGCTACGACTTCGGTAACGCAATTCACTATTCGGTCCTTTGGCACTTTAATAAAAGGAAGTCGTAGTTTGCACATAACTGGACAGGTTCATATATTTTTTGTATTAGTTTTTACTGGTTAATTGAACTGTTATTCTGTAAATGGATGCCATTGATTTTAACAAGTAGAAATGCACATCACATGTACACGGAATGTCTGACGTTCTGGAGAGGCAGTGGCTAGATAGTACTGTGTTGTTATATTGACTGGGGGACAGCTGCGCGTAATTTAAAAATATGCACAATACAATACATAATTTCATTATACCAAACGCCCAATATATTAAAGCATAACTAAACCGCATCGCAAACGTGCTTTGTTAATCCCACATTTTTCATCGACTAACTTCATATTTGCATACTCATATTTCCCTAGTTACTGTAGCCTACATTTTATTTGAAGCAAATAACAACGGTCATGTATTTTACTAAACTAATTCTCGTAGAGTCAATTATTGAGTCCAATAATTAAGTAGCCTACTTAGTTAACCTGCTAATTCATTAACTTTCTGCCAGCTAATCCCATACGTCCAAATTTTACGTTATCGGTCATATCTTGGCCTTACCTTCACGGCAATTGTATCTTACACCGCAATCGGAATAATGGAAAATCGGAATAATATGTTTTCATTCCACATTGATTTATTTGAAATCATGCAAGCTTAACGCGGAGCCTACTGAATGGTTATTTTGCTTATGAATTTATGGATTAACATGCGCTAACTACACAAACATGTTAATTTTCACGTATAAGCATCCAGATTTAGCTGTCAAACACATTAATGAGAATGTATCAGTTGTTGATAGTTTTTTTTTAAACGAATGGCATTCTCAAATTCTCTTTATAATAAAACAGCGCGCCTTGACCGGCTGCAGTCTTAACAGCGAAGTCTCAATGGGACGACAAACAGCCGTGCTTGAAGCATAGCTCGGGCAATTTCTTAGTGTTTTATGGAAGGATCTAGCACGCGGCGTGTTATTGCACAGTACTTTGAGAGCATAATCTGTAAAAAGCATGCAGTGACGGTGAATTAAAGTAGGCCCCCTTTTTTTCGGGGTCCGCTTACCCCCACTTCAAAGCTACCCGCCGGGGCTTAAGAGCAGAAGAGCCGAGGTGCAGAGCGTGGCCAAAGTCACCCCGCCGGAGTTTATCCGTATTAATTACCACTGGGCTGCGGGATCAGCGTTACTCGCCAAGCAGCGCCTAGCCTGCCCTGTTTTCTTTATCGCGCTTTCACACGGCATCGGATCATCATATTTTCCGGGGGACTCCAGTCGCTGGCGAATGTCCCTCGCTTTCATGTGAGCCCCGTTTTTTTATCCCTAAGATTTGCGGTTTTGAAGTATAAAGTAAAGGCTGATTAAAGTGAGGTATGCTGGAAAGGAGCCGAGCGGACTCTCTTTCACATCACAGGACAGGTTTTTTTTTGTGGATGTTCTGGGATCGGGGAACAATGAGGCGACGCGCTTATTAGACACGTGGTCGTTAAAAAATGTCAAGGTAGGGACAACTGGCCGCGGTGACAACTGGCAGACGTGATGTTTCTGTTTCTGGGGAGTTGGGTTGTGCTGAAGTACACCAGTACGGCGGCAATGGCCATCCTCGCTCGAGAGAACTTTTCGTTTTGTTGGGATTTGATGGGGGTTTATTAATCTTAGTAGCACTTGCTACTATTAGCAATTAAATATTTTTTTTAGTTAATTTCTAACCATTTTAATAGTTTTAAAAGTCAGTCTATTCCATTTCAAAACACAATATAAAACTGTGTGTGTGTTTGTGTGATGTATTTTATATTTAGGTTGCTGTTGCAGATGAAAATATGTAGATATATGAATTAGTTGAAGAGGAAAAGATAAGTCATACTTTAATCCCTGAGCCCGAAGGCATACTTAGTTGAAATCCATTATAATGTGTTCATGTTGTTCAACATGTACCTTCTAATACTGGACACAGCTGGGAGAGGTTGAGTGTAGATCCTCTGTTTTTCTCATGCTTCATGATGTATGAAGACCACCCCCCCGCCCAAGTCTTGCGTTGAGTCCTGGCAGCTGGACCATGCCATCCGTAAGCCCTCAGCACCTGGCTTTGAGTTAAGGTTACCTTATTGTCACGTGACGGTTCCCCTGCGTGGTCCTCTGAATCATGGCTACCTGGCTCACTGTCACGTGAATGTTTGATCCAGGCTGGTTACCTACTGTATTACTAATAATATATACTGTGTTAGTAATGATAATTTCAAATTAAACCAGAATAAATGCAACCCCAGCAGTGTTTGTGTGCAACACTGAAATGGACAGTGGTCAGAAACATGGACTACATGGATATTCTAATTCATGTTTGTGGTGCTTAATGGTCATTTTGAGAGGTGTCTCCATTCTGAACCTCAGGCTGAATACTTCTACGAGTTCCAAAGCCTCCGCTCCTTGGACAAAGACATCATGGATGACCCCACAGTCAGTGTCCCGCTGCTGGGATCCATCCCACGTAAGCCGTCAGGTGAGCGTGGGCTGACGGGCGTGGCTGCAAATTCTTGGCCCCCTGACAAAATGTCACCCTGCCCAATTTAACATATAGTTATACACACTCAAGGGCCCTTGTAATGTGCTGGGCCCCCTGAATCTGCCAGGATATCCATGCCCCTACTGTACCCTAGGCAAGAGCACAGAGAATCCTTGAGTAATTACTGTCACAAAACCTCACAAAATTACTATTCATAGTTGTTATCATTTTATCTATTCTTTTTGGTTTTTGCTGGCACTATTATTGTTGTTGTTGTTGTTGTTATAAAAGCTGCAGAATTACAGGATCTATTGGAATGTTGTTCTACCTGTAGTTCCTTGTTAGAACATTTTGTAAGTTGTGTAGCTCATAATCAAGGAAAATCGTAATTTTATTCACATAGCTAGTCTTGGTTAAACTGTTAGCTGAGTAAGCCCGAGGTCCAGGGATACTTAACATTTTTAGTCTGAGACTATTGAACATAGAATAACTTTTTTTTGCCTGCTGGTTTTACAGTGTCAGAGCGCTGACTTATATGGGGCTGTTCTAGCCGATGTAGAATGGCTAGTGACTAACAAAAATGGCATTTTTAGCTCTAAAAGGCAGAGGAAATAGAACATGGAACCTTCAAAGTCTGTGAGAAAATGACCAAAATGAGGCCCGTCACAGATGAGGCTCCAGAAAACCATGGGATCATGCTCTGATTCGTCCAAGTCCGGCATTCTCAGAGCATCAGAACATTAGTGTGTAATCAGTGCTCATTTGTGTGGCTTATCTTTAAGCTGCCAGTTCTGCATAAACCTGTCGATCGAGGCCAGCATTCCCATTGTGTCTTTATTTCATATTTACTCTTCCGTGCTTTCTGGCCGAGTCACTGTTCTTATTAACAGAGATGGATCGCAGTGATTAGACCGGAGATCTGCGACAGCCAGCTTTTGCATGCAGTTTGATTAAATTCTGGAGATGAGGCACTGATTTTCCACTGGGCAGTTCAGTGGAAGGCGGCGTACGGAGGCCCCCAAGATGCATGTCCCGGGGCCCGGGGCCTCTCCGGTCAGGAGGATGAGCCGCTTCTGCTTCCCGTTAGTGGTGCAGGTGGGCTTCCCCTGTCTGGGCAACCAGGACGGCGTGGCGGCCTTCGAGGTGACAGTGCTGCTGATGGACAGTGGGGGCAGCGTGGTGCTCAGGACGCCGCACAATGCCATCTTCTTCAAGACCTGCCAGAGAGGTGAGATGGGCCGCCCCCCGACCCCCCCCCCCCCACTGCGTAAACATGTCAAAGGCACCGGGCTGCAGACAGGGTGAGGGGGAGGGAAACCACATTTTATGGTACCTCAGCTGGAACTACAGTTACCTTAATTAATAGCTTCTCTAAATATCAGGCCCGTTATTCATATTTAAACATTAAGCTGTATAAACCTCACTGGACAATCAGCTATACATTTATACTCGTAATGATGGACCTGGACATGCTGAATTTATATTACAGGTCTTCTTAGTTAGATTGGAGATAACCTGGACAGCAGTCGATCACAGCATGTTTCCAGGTTGATTGCGAAATTAATAGATTTATTTAATGGTGGCCAATCAGTTTATCATGATCTGCAAAATATACAAAGGAGGACACCCTCCCCACCCCGGTTAGGGTTCGGGTTAGGGACATATCTAATGTGTGGTAGCAGGTGATGAGGGAGGTGAAGGAGGCCATAGTCTGTCCCCAGTGAGGGTTCCAGCTCCTTTGCTGGGAGTGACAGGTGGACGTCGGTAATCACTAGTCACTGTCTTCCACCCTTCCGATGGCAAATCCCCTAAATGACAGCTAACAGCACCATGAAGGCAGGTACCCCCTCCCCCCAAAGTCACCCTCTGATTTTTGTCTGAACATCACTTCCCACTAGAAAGAGGCTGGTCACCTCAGTGGTGATCAGAAGGGCTGCGGTTGGGGGCTCAAGGCACCGTAGAGGTCGGACCGCTTCATGGGGAAGTGTTAGCTATGTGGCAGGGATCTGTCACTGCCCCCCACCCCCCACCTCCTGGACTCGCGGCCCTAATCTCTGCCAAGCAGCAGTCTCGTTCAGCACAGATGTGCGTCAAGGTCCTTGGGGCCCTCGGCACGCTGGTGATGTCATGTGAACTCTGCCAGCTGTAGCCCCCAAGAGCCCATGGGAAATGCCCCCCCACCATCCACCCAATGTTTGTTTAGCAGGAGCTGCACATGTCCCCTGGGCAGCAGCCCAACACAGCCACCTGCAGGGTGCCGAAGTACATAGCCCGGCTCTGATCAAGGTTATGCAATAACCTACCAGAAGGTGGCATTGTAGTTAAGGTTACGGACTCCAGTGCTTTGAGGTCAAGTCCTGGGTGGGGCCTTTTTTTGTGAGCAAGGCATAACCTTAAGCTATATAAGTCAATAAAAAAACATTTATAATATAAGCATTGGGGTATTATGAATCATTTATTCTCTTAGGAAATTACCTTAATTAAAATTAATGTTATTTTCACTTTCCTGCTTATATAGCTTTATGGAAATCTGGGCTCAGTCTCTACTCATGTTACCCTACTGAGAAGCACAGGTAGAATTACCTTTAACCACAGTGGCACCGAATACGTGCAAATCCCACCCGAGACGAGTGTGTCTGATGCTCCCATTGTGGCATTCTGGGAAACTGAACTTTCACCTCTTCGCTCTGTCGCCCTTTGACCCCTTTCCTTAAAGCCAAGTGCCCTGGTGGCTGTCGAAATGGAGGATTCTGCAATGAGAGGCAGGCGTGTGAATGTCAGGACGGCTTCCACGGTCCGCACTGCGAGAAAGGTGAGCATGGACCCACCACAGAGTGAGAGCATCGCCGCCCCAAGGCCAAGTGACCCTGCAAGAAACTTGGTTACATCTGGGGGCGATATACAGCTCCAGTTCAGTGGATAGAGATTTGTGCTCATCTCTGGAAGGGTATGGTTCAAAACCTGTGGCTGGCAGAACAGTCAGATCACCCTTAAGGCCCCTAACCCCAGTCGCTAGGGGGCACTGGCTAAAGCTGCTCTCTGACCCTCACTAGTACTTCTAAACTAGCGTTTCTCAATCCAGTCCTCGGGGACCTCTAGGCGGTCCATGTTTTTGCTCCCTCCCAACTCCTAGGGAATCAGGAGGGAGCAAAAACATGAGCCGTCTGAGGGTACCTGCGGACTGGTTTGAGAAATACTGTTCTAAATGACTAAAATAGAGTATCACATTCTTCAAGTAGTAAAGGCATTACAATATTGTAAAACAAAACTCTCAGCTTGTTTTTGACGTATCCCTTTATTCCCTGCTGATTTAAATTAAACGAGACTTGAGCTATGGCTTTCTGTTCACTGCTGGCTGCGAAACAGAGCAGCAGGAACTTGTATATAAATGTTGTGCATCCAAAGATTTTGAACGGTTGAACATATGACGTTTGCTTTATTTATCTCCAGCTAACCTCACTGCATAATTAAAGATCATTAATCCTTCACTCATTAATTACCCTTGCAGTGTATGTGCGTACTTATCTACAGGAAGTGTTTGGTTTCAGAACAGCCTCGACAAGCCTCGGCCGGCATTCACTTAACGTGGATATTGTGTTGGAATTGAAACATAACGCAGCACTCCCACGCCCTCTGCAGGGCAGAACAGGGATTATATTTCTGCCCGATATCTTGCTGGCCCCTGGGGTGACTTTGTGTGAAAGCCACACACGGAGGACCGACACGTTCGCTGTTACAGCATGACAGGCAATTTCCTGCTCTATCTGTGAGGTAAACTGAACCCCCCCCCCTCCCAACCC
>JAODKN010000001.1:14332618-14346778 GCA_026774425.1 Petrocephalus zakoni | reverse complement strand
CCCCCCCCCCCCCCCCCCCCCCCCCCCCCCCCCCCCCCCCCCCCCCCCCCCCCCCCCCCCCCCCCCCCCCCCGCTAATCCTGCTCTGTGAAAACAAGTCCTCTGCTCCCACAGTCAAAGGGGCCAGGGCCCAGCGTAATCTGAGCACGCTCATTTTCAGCCTCAGAGGAGGAGGGACAATGCTGTGGCAGCCACCGGTAAATCCCCCCCCCCACCCCCAATGAAAACGCAAGAAAAACAAAGGCCCGGGGGTCTGCCATCTCAATGCGAAGGGGGCCATTATAAAACCATCAGCCGGGAGGGCAGGAACGCCAAGCAAGACATCAAAGTCTGCAGCCAAGGGCCGTGTTGTTTCTATCCGGGAGCTCAAAGGGGCCCCGTGTACCGCACACAATTAGGCCCCTGAAATGTGGTTTGAGGAGGGGGCAGCGGTTTCATGGAGGGGGGACGGTGCTTAATGGTAAGTGACAGGTGACACAATAGGGGAAGTGAATTTGGTAAGAAGATAGCTGGAATGCATATGTAATTACGCATAATTACACACTGGGAGACGCCCACGATTACACACGCACACGCTGATGGGCTTGCTGATGAGGCCGTGATTACGGACTGCATTGCTGTCTCAATATGCCGTCAATCTTGGTACATATGATATAGTCTATGTGTCAGAACTCACACTAGAGTATCAAATTTAATTCTACATTTCAGTATTGAAAAACAACCAATATTGCCAACTAGACATTCTGTTCTAGCATATTATGCAACAAGAAGGACGTGTTTGGGGATACCCAGAGGCGCAGGGGCTATCCCATTACCGGGACACCCTGCCTCAACTCTCCCCGTGGGGTCAGCAGTGCTCAGAAAAGGTTCATGGACAGAAGGATGTGAGGCCTGAAAATAGCTGGGTTCCCAAACACTCACGCCTCAACCCTCACCTCAAGCGAGCAGATGATAAATTAGATAGATAGATAGATAATTAAATTAGACTAAATCCCAAGAGAATTGGCAGATATATGTTACGGCGAGGGGCGGGGTGCCACAGTGGGCCAGTGGTTAGCACTGTTGCCTCACGCTTCCGGGACCAGCTTTGCATGTGGGGTTTGCATGTTATCGTTGCCGGGTTTTCTCTGCATTCTGTGGTTTTCTCCCTACAGTCCAAATACACGCTAAGCGTATCTGCCCTGTGATGGGTTGGCGCCCCATCCCGGGTTACTCCCTGGGCTCCAGACCTCCGGGACCCTGAATGGGACCAAGTGGGTGTAGAAAATGGATGGATGTTGCAGCAGCAGCAGTATTTCTGCTACAACTTGAAGGCCTTGCATAAAAATGTTTGTTCAAATTGGATCTGAAAGCATTATAAAACCCCACATATGGGCAAAATTTCAAAGTTTTCAGGTCTTAAATTTAATAACATCTGGGTGTTTATAGGTGCGTGTGGCTCCGCTTTCATCAGCGGCGTCGAGCCTGAAGGGAAATTGGAGAAAACAAGACTGAAGCCAAGCGGCTTGCCACGCCACGCACCCCCGGCCCTTAAAGTCCCTGCCCCCGTACTGCCGCCCCCCAGTTCCGGGGACCGCGGACCTCACGCTCCCCCAGCACCCTCCCAGATCTGCGCGGCTGGCCCCGGGGCCCCGAGGCTCCCACGCTAGGGGCCTGAGCCGCCAGCCGACATCAGAGCGCCACCCCGCTGGGAAATCAGAGAATATGCTGAAGCAGCCAGATAAAAGGCTGGCAAATTAAAAAGGGAATAAAGAGCGAGGGGGGGCGCAGGGGATGAAAGCGCCATAAAAGCCGGCGACGGGGAGTGTTTGGTGGGATAAACAGAGAGCTCAGAGCAGGGGGGGGGGGGTGTCAGCCCGCCACATGCCTGTCAGTGGCAGGGACCACGGTGTGGGGGCTGGCAGGCCCTCCCTGCGTGTGCGCCCCCCCCCCCCCCCCCCCCCCCCCGCCGCCCCCCCCACCCACACGCCTGTCCGGGGCCGGGCCCCCGGTGTGGGGGGTGGCAGGCCCTCACTGCTTCCCCCCCCCCCCCCTCCCACTGCCACCACGGTGAGACAAAAAAGCTCCAGTGAAATCCTGAAGGAGCAGGACCCACATCTGGCCACGGTGATGCAGGGATGCAGGGAGGCTGAGGTTCTCGTGGAGATCACGGGGATCTCCCCAGGGTCTACCCAGGCTATCTACCCAGGGTATTTTGAAAGTTAATCGATGAAAGCCTTTGGACACAGAAATTTGTATTTTTTTACACATAGGTGCATTTCGAATGTTCTGTTGTCGAGGATAAAACTCAGATGGTGGCAAATCCTTTTATCCTCTCATCCATGCATCCTTCTGTCCAGCTTCCATAACTTTTTTATTTGAAATTGGCCTGTTTCAGTTGCCCACCCCTGCCACAGGCTCTCCTGGATGTTCCTCCGTCTGCTTTTATGCAAGGTTTGTCAGGACAGTGGCTTGGAGCACGTCACAGGGCGCACAGCGGGGAGCGTCACACCACGAGTTCTCCAGGTGCCGCCAAGATTCTGTTGGCTTCTGATGCTCCTCCGCCTCACTTCCTGTTTATACATCTACATTCCAAAGCTTGGGCAGGACACCGAAGCCCTGGGTGGCTGGGGTGTCCGTGCCAAGTGTAAGAACAGTGTCAGCTGACAGAGACCATCAGGCAACCTGATCCACTGCTTCCAAACCAGCTCAGGTGTAACCCTGACCTGCTTCAGCCCGCTAAGGCTGTGGTAAGGCATGAAGAGCAGCGTTTCTGTGTCTGAGGGCCAGCACAGCATGATCAGCTCAAACTGTGTCTTCTGAGTCACACTTCCTCACCATGATGGTCTTCGGCAAGGGCCATCAGAGGACACAAATACAACTTCACTGGGATTTGGTTCAACTTATTTCTTATTTCAGATTGCCACACATGCTGTTAAGCTCATCAAAGCGACATAATGACTTTATTTCAAAGGGGATTATGTCATATAAGTACCGGGTGGAGTCACAGCAGAGGAAAGAGCATGTGTAAGGGAAAGCTTGCTGTCAACAGCATCACACAAGACGTCTCAGTGATGAGTATAGCACAGGTACTAAGATCTCAGAGATCTACATTCATGTTCCCAAGTAAAAACTGCTGTTTTTTATCCCTCTGTTAGCTTTCACTATGATTGAAGATGCATTTGTTTTGTGTGGATTTAGCACAATACTATTCTTAGAAGCAATATTTACTTGCATTGACCACAATAGCTGGCTGTCTGGTCTTTAAAAAATGACATCATCTCATAAAGGCCCAGGCTCCAGACCTTTCTTATTGCGCCTTGTACTTATTTTAACAAAATACCTTAATTAGAGTTTTTTATTACACACGCTGTTTACTGGCTAATTGTGCTCAATCCCAGCATGCACTATGTTGCTGTATGTGATTATGCTTGGACTAACCCGGTCCTTTCACTCTACTGGAACAGGTGTTTTGGGGAGCCGGGGTGCCGGAGATCAAAGCTCCGTAGTAATCTCCCAGGAATTTCCCAATGTCCCATGCAAGAATACCGGAACACCCTGGAATCTTAAGTGGATTTATCCCATTTATCTGTTCCCTATTCAGGACGGAAGAACTCATCCTTCTTGTCTCCGGTCTTCCAAAAGCACCTCTACTGGGGGGGCATTGTTTGGTTTGGCCCCAGTCACAGGCTTCAGCGAAAGCAGGCAGAGAGCAGCCAGCTGAGGACCCTTAGACCCCCCACCTGGGGGATGGGACACTCAGATCGTCAGGGCTCCCTGCTTACCATCTGTACCCACATCCTCCACCCAGAGCTACGCCCTCCTAGCTGGGAGCTATGCAGGCATTTCCTTCTGCGTACTGGAGACTGGCCTGATCACTACCTTCTCTAGGCCTGGCTTTGATTGGGGAAGCTGTGGAATGTTGGGGGAGTTCTGGAATGTTCTCAGAGGAGCCTAAGGATTTTAAACCACTTCTGATGTCCTTCTCACTCTGCAACTACATGAGAAGTATCATTGAAGGTGCATACTTCTCGTACATATTGTCTTTCCTTACCCACCAAAAAACAAATGCTCAAAATGAGACTGCAGGGGAACGTCGTCAGGGATTCTAGTTCGCCTTTTGCCCCAGATGAGCTGTAACCAATTCACAGAAGAGCTCACGGCTCATGGCAGCTGTCACTTTGCTAATAAAATGGCAAAATGTTGCCACAATCATATTTTTCAAGCTTCGTAAAAGGTTTTTTATGTGACGTGGCCGTGTTTTGGCTGCATTACAAGGTGCACTTCAAATGTCTTAGCAAAGAAGTGTATTGCAAATAATGGAAGAGCTGGTAGCATGAGAGAAGGGGATCTCATGTTGAGTTTTGTTTGCTCTTCAATGGATTGCTCTTCAGTCGTCAATGTTCTCAATTGCATCACAGACATGCTTTACTTGGCTTAAGCAGGAATAACTGGTCAGGGTTTATAGATGAAGTCAGCACAAATATTTCTTACTTGGTAAGATCACATGTCGCTAGATGTATAAAGATTATATATTCCATACATCCATACAACTTCCAAATGCTCGCTCAGAACAGCTCAGAAAATACTTTGTAGGTGCAGAAAAAACAGCGACTGAGGAATGCCAGGTAGCAGTGCTGTAAGCTAGGGCTATCTGAGCCACAAGTTGCTCTTGTTACAGTAGTGTCTGTTTCTTTGCTTTAATTATAATAGTTTCTGTTTGCATCTATACCAGGATGTGCTCAAGATATGCAATGTATTATATGTAACCCACCTTTGTTCCTCTATCCTATCTCAGCCTTGAACTCGGGCTCAAGTGCAAAACCTAATGATAGAATATTGTAAGTCTTCACTGTGGTATCTTTTAATTATGCAGTAATCCAGCTCTCCTGAAGGACCTGTAACTGCCCTAAGAAACTGTCTATGCTCATTGCTTCAACACCTCGTTAAGGTAAATGTGTGTGACAACGCAGGACAGTGTCAGGTGCTGCTTTTTATGGAAGCCCAATCAACTGTTATACTAATAAACACAGGCGCCACCTGGTGTTCATTTTACATATAGCATGATATACAGCTAGTGCTTTTGTCAAGTGAAACCTTACATACAAAACCTTGTTAATTAATACAACAAACCACAGCCTAGACGGCGCTTCGAAAGAGCAGTCCACATCATTAATGATACGCATTTCATAGATCCTACAGTTCTCAAATAGGTCCTTTTCCAATTGAAAGATGCTCACCACTGTTTATGGCCTATTGTGTATTGCAATACACTGAGTATAACCATTAGTTTTTGCGTGTGTCACATTGCTTAGTTAGGAGGAGCAAGACTTAAGCTACAAGTCACATTTTTAATAGCTGAAATGACTTTTCACCCTTGTTATTGTATTAAGGCTAATTAAATGTCTTTCTGATAGGATCACATACACTTAAAAGGCAGCAGAGAACTGCAGACTTTTACACAGCTGTTTATTTTGAACACCGACACATACACACTCACCACAGGGTCACAATTTAAAAACATATATCACTACATTACTCATTATAGTTAATATTGCACTTGCGGTCCTCATTATGAATTTATTCAAAGAGATAATCAAAGTCAAAAGATATAATCTGAGGCAAGCTCTCAGTGTAAACACATCTGCCCTTACCATTTATAATTTAATATAGCTTAATAAAGAAAGAATTAAAATAAATATTAAAAGGAAGGTCACAAACACTTATGTACTGATGTGGGGGATTTGTGCTGCTACAATATGTATTTTAAGAATAAAACCCTCTACCAGCAGTCAGCAGTACATAGTAATTTTTTTTTATATCTCGTTACGAACTATTCTAGCTGTGGTCTCATAATACAATTTGATTCCATGTTCTTATTCCCCTAAACACTTTCAGTGGTATAAATTATATACACTTACTACTAATAACTACTTGCCAAGCAAGTTAAGCTGGATATTTGTCAAAAAAAAAAGTCCAAAGCATTTACTTATTCTGTTCTTTAAACAGCCAACCTAAAGCATTCATTTTAACTTTACCCACTGCTGATTTTTCAGTTATTAGTTAAGTTACTTGTAGGGTAATGCATAATGCTTAATGCTTCTTGAGCCCTCAAATGATTCAATGCTTTAAAACGCAACTTAACCTAAACACCCTACTAATCAGATGAAGAGATGCCCAGAAAAAAAACTGTACATATTACAGAACACAGGGTAACACCTCAGTAAAAATATGGTCACTGGCAAACCAATTACATGCTGTCAGTCATGGAATCTTCCCGGCAGGTGTTATTTTACACCCCCAGGGGGCAGCAGGGGCGCTTAGTTCTTCTTCATGGAATCCAGGATGCGGAGGACATGCAAGAATAAGTTGATGATGTCCAGGTACAGGTTGATAGAGGCGAGGATGTGCTCTTCTGGGGAGAGCTGGTGCATGATCAGGTGCGTGTCGTAGATAATGAAGCCGCAGAAGAGCAGGGCCCCCACCCCGGCAAATACCAGCTCTACTGTCTCATTGTAGAAGAACAGCTGCAGACAGGTACAGAAACAGCTCTCATTGAGCATGCCCAGGGCGTCACTCACTTCACGCGTCATGTGACGTGAGCACAGACTAAACAAAAACACTACAGTCAGGCTGTAGAAAAATCTATTTGTACTTACTCTCATGAAGCTGGCGATGATCAAAACCCACAGGACGCTAAACAGCCTGCAATAACAATCAGCTGAATAAAACATATGTCAAGAGCATAAACAACAATTAAAAAAAAGACACCACCTTATTAAATTTTCACATTTAAATTCCAAAGGAATGGGCAGCATCAAATAAAAGTTCCTGTTCTAGGTGAAGTTTGAGTCCTGTAACCAATGAGCTGATCAATAGCATATTTCACCCAGGCCCAACTTAGTGGTATAACTATGGTTAGGGTTAGCTACCAGCTTTCATGGTGGCCAATATCAGGTACTGGAGTTTTGTTTCAGTACAAATTACATTATAAATAAACAAATATAGGGCGTCCCAAAATTAACACAGGATTTAAATCATGCACCATTTCTTGCAGGGTTGGCAGCATTCTGCGAGGTCACTTTTTGTAGTAAACGCGTTACGGTTGGTCAATATGAAGTGGTGACATGATGAAAGGAGCAAGTGATGATCGTTAATATTCACTACAAGTACTGAGAAAGTTTTGCTGAGACTGTGTGCAAATTATGCTGTATTATCAGCAGGAGAAACGCCATAAAGGAAAGAACTGTGAAAAGACGTGTCAGATATATTATTCCACTCTTAATGGCAATGTTTATCCTTTAAAATAATGTAACAACTTTGCCAACTAATAAATAAATACGTTTTCTTCTTACGTAAAATCCTGCCCTCATTCTGGGATACCCTTTACATTTACGAAACAACTTTAGAGGCACTTATGTCAGAATGACTGCCAGGGTGCAATGTCTTAGGTTATTATCAGCCGTGATTGGCCAGTTTATATTTCTAATTAGCCAACCCATGGCCTACACTTCAAGAAAAGACCCATAAAGCCCAGCTAGCAGAACCCAAAAGCCAAGTGTTTTTCACATCAACACATAATAATGAATCACGTTTCTTTGCAACATCATTTTCATCATCTGTCACAGTAACATACTACAGATGCCGAAACCAGGCTTTTGAAATTGCAAATGCTATCACAAAGAAGGATCCGGACACATACCCGGCTCCCAGCTTGCTGAAATCTCTCCGTGACTGGAAGGTATAAGCAGTCAGAGCCACAAACACAGCTGACGTGAGCATGAAGGCCTGGAAGACCACGGAGTACTCATAGAAGGTCACTGCGGAGCAGAAGCCAGAGTCAAGGCAGTTGTCCTCACAGATCAAACCAGCCAAGCTAATGCAGAGCTCTTCACCCCCAAACGAGGGCGGATGTGTGCAGCAAAACTCAAGACTGAACCACTATACCACTTACCACTATAACATTATTGTTTAAAAACAATCAGAGTCATCAGGTGCTACTAAACAGCTCGAATGATGATAAGCTCCAGGCACCAAGTGCCCATGAGACCAGCAATAAAGATCTGGACTACGAAATGTACATTGTCCCACTAGCAGAGATAAAGGGGCAAAGGCAAAATCAATGTGCATAAATGGAAAACATAACAGGTCAATCCAGATAAACTTTTACTTTAAATAACACTTAAGTGTTTAGAAATAAGGTACTTACCAGCAGTAGCGACTGAAATAGCCTCCAGAAGGGTCTAAAACAACAGCATTTGTATTCAGAAGATGTGATCTATTCTTAACCGTAATATTAATGGAACGACGAGAAGTGATACTCACGAATCCCAGGAGCAGATACAAGTTGATGGGGTGCTGGTGCCTGTAGATGGCTAGAGCAAATATCAGACCCAACGAGCCGATCGCCGACACCAACACCAAGGAGGGGCTGTGGAAACAATACACTTCTAAAAAACGAATAAGCTTTTCCAAGACATTTGCAGTGAGGACAGGAAAGGATGCTTCCATTGGACACAATAAGCGTGTACTAGTCACAGTGGACCAGTGTCACTTTTGAGTAGGGTCTGGTACCAAAACCAAATGCCAATATGGCACCAGCTCCTATAGGATCCATTGGTATCAAACTGCATTTCAACTCAGGTTTCGGTGCCATTTAAACGCCTGAGCTGTCGATTGGAATATTTGCCCTCTGGTGCTCAGGCAACAGAAGCACTACTGCACCTCACGTGCTGTCGCCGACGCATACCGTTAGTAGTAGCCCTAACCCTAACCTTAAACATGGTTAAAAAGCCTAAAGCTAAATAGTGTGAAGTGTGGCTGTATTTCACTCGAAAGGATTCTGATTTTGTATGAAAAATGTTAATTGTTAGCTGGGATAATTGCTCCAGGGGGAGGGACTAAAGTCTATTTAGACCCTGTGGAGGGCTTTACCGGGGAGAAGAGTGTTACTGATGTACTGTAGAGTCTGCCAAGATACAGCCTGCCTTGGGTGATTACTCCTGTTTTTAGTTTTATTAATATCATGAATTTTCGCACATTAAGATTATAATAAAAGTCCTTCAATCTATCAGAACTCCTTTGTCCTCCTCCGGCCACTCATCCATTCCTAACATGTCGGTCTATGTCAATCAGTACCAGTATAAGCACCGGTACTAGGAAGAAAAAAAAAACCCCAAACACCTAACCCTACTTCTGAGGATCCTTCAGAGGGCCCCTTCCCCAAGTACACGCCATTAGGACACCATTAGTATGTGCCAGGCGTAAAAATAAGAAACATACCACGCGTGAATGAAGTTCTTGATCGTGTCAGAGTACATAAACAGGGCTGATGTAGCTGTGGTCAGGATTATCTGCATGGAGAGGATGGAGTACACCTTCCGCAGAAAATCTGCATAGGAGAAAAATGAAATGACACGGTTACCTGCACAGAATCTTCCATCGTAGACTAGTAACCATCCATGTTCCACAACGACTAAAGACACTGCAGCCTACAGGGGAATACCTTGGATGGGATGCGGTTGCAATGCAAGGCATGCACACACATACTATGGGCAACGAGAAACCAGATTCCCCTAACCGCATGGTCCTGGGCAGTCGGGGGGAAGCCACATGAATATGATGAAACTCCATGTGGACCCGGAGACAGGAATCAAACCCAAGACACTGAAGTGAAACACAGATAAACCCATTCCCATTCCCAAACAGAATTTCCATGTAACATGGGTAACATGGGATTCCCAATTGTTGGTAAATTACGTAGCAGTACTGCCCAGAATTTACACTGATATGGCACAACTAAGCCTAAATAAGAAACAGGAAGTACAATTTCTCATTTATGTCACGCTTTTATCCAAAGCAACTTACAGTGGTGGGAAGATTTCAAGTAGGGGTGTGCAAAAAAATCGATTCACAAAAGAATCACAATTCTATCTCTACCGATTCAAAATCAATTCATGCAGGACACAAAATCGATTCATATTTCCCATTTTGTAACGGCGCGAGTTTAACCGTTTTTCCGGATAGGAGTTTGCCAATCCTATAGTTAATGCAATACCGGTTTCTGCTCAGATAGTAACGTGTTAATTTAAGTTGTTTAACTTAAGTTGAAGGTTAGTAGTTTATATTTGCAACAGTTTATATTTTTGTAATGCGACTTTATTATCTCAGGGCTGTATTTCCCACTTATTACTGATGGAAAATAAATAATGGACGTTTTGCATTGAGAATCGGTTTTGAATCGAGAATCAGTTTTGAATCCAAATCGAATTGAATCGTGAGGTTTTCTGAATCGTGGACCCCTAGTTTCAAGTCATGTCTGCTCCTGAGATTTGAGCCCCCAAATTTTGCATTGTTCACGCAATGCTCTGTTTATATAATAAGTTTATGCTTCATAAATCCATAACTTGGGAACGGCCCAGTTCTCTGGTGTAACGCATATAAAAATATTCCGAGTCGATCTCGATGGAATTAATTCAATTAAAACATTTCTGCTATCATAAACAGTCCATTTACTTTACTGGCATCGTTCAGAGGACTTTAATACCTCCTGCAAGTTCACCTAATTATTTGGATGACACCAAAGCAATTTCACTTCTTAACCTCGAACGTTAGTCTGATAAAGATACCGAAAGCGAAATCTGCCACATTGTTTACTCTCCTCGGAAAATACCTACAACTTATCATCGCACTTAAGGTTTGAATTTCACTAGTTATGTAGTAGTTCTATGAACTTACAGGATAAACCAACACTATACATTCCAAGTGAATGCCTATTTAGTAAATAAGACCGTAGGTAAACTACTTGTCTACCTCCCCACGTTAGCTAGCTGGTCATTTTAACATCAAGACTCACCCATTCGGATCTGCACGCTTGCAGTCGCCACATTTGTGCCATAGTTAAAGTCATCCTCAATGGACGATCGGGGATACTTTTCTGCACTCATTTTAAACAAGAGAAACCAGGAACATTGGAATTATTCCTGCACCAGCTACACTTATTTATCCGACAGCGAGCAGCGCTAGTTACACGTTCAGTAGCGATCCGAAGAATCCCGGAAGTGCCGTCCTCTGCCACACTTCCGCTTTGCTGTTCACGTGACACGGTCATTACGTCATTACGTAAGCACTGGTGACCCGGAGCCAAGTCTGCAATCCTGACTTTGATATCTTACTAAAATGATTACTAAACTATTGCGCCGTTTCTTCTTATATTTTACAGTACCGGAATATTACTAATAAATCAGATGCGAGTTGAATTAAATTTCTGAATGGACATTATGTAGGGCCTGTACGCTGAACGTTGAGTTGTGGTCATTTTTTAGGTATTACCCTGGACTAATTATAATTTAATAATTATATTTAATTATAGTTCATTATTTTTAATGAACGCGAGAGCCGTAACCCGGAAGTTCGTGCGCGTCCGCATACAGGCTGCTTTTTGATTGGCTGCTTTAGCAGTCCACGGATAGTTTCAGTTTCGTCAGGAGGAATATACGCACTTCTCTCGCACTTGTCCGTGGCTGAAAATTCGGAATTTAGAAGAAAATGAAGTGGGTTTTGTATGTTGCTGTGATTTTTTTCATGTTTTTCAGCGTAAAGGCAACAATTTGTAAGTTGATTAATACAATAGTTAGATACTGTAGTTTGTTCCGATATTATGTTGTTTCCGATAATGCGTGATTTTGGGTACCATTGCAGTTGCAGCTGTTAAAATGATCTAAATATAGTGATTATTTGTGACCAGTAATATATATTGTTGTTTTACGATGTAGGATTTGTATAGCTTGATCATAGCATCTTGAATATTATTGTATATGGCTTCGTTGAATATAATTGATCTCTCGACCTCTCGAGTGTGTGTATGTATGTGTGTATGCTAGGGTGACTTTTCGTCCTCTTTTTGCCGGATTTTTAAATTGCCTTAAGTGTTCGGCATCTCTCTGTTTTGAAAAGCAAAATACAGTTACCCTAATGTATGTTACTTGTCAACACTGGATAGAAGGCATGCTATTATTGTGTCACACCTCCAGAGGGGGGTGGTTTAGGTACCGCCTCTACTCTGTGTCGAAAGTTTGCAGGCTTTACTACAATTTATGCTTGTGATCATATAGAAGTGATTAGTTATGGTGATGACCATTCCATACTTTCTTATTCCCACCTTATGTACAGTTAACCCAATGGTCCAGGTGTACACCCATTTACCTGGCGATTACGGGAAGCCCAATACGCTGATATGCTATGTCACTGGGTTCCACCCACCTGACATCGCCATCACGCTGCTGGAAGGCGACAAAGAGATGAGCAATGCTAAGCAGACCGACTTGGCGTTTGAGAACAGGTGGCAGTTCTACATCACCAAATCTGTTCCCTTCACCCCAGTGCACGGAAAAAGCTACGCATGCAAAGTCAAGCACATGGGCACCACCAATGTCCACCACTGGGGTGAGGCCAAATAAATTTCCTTGTCTCAGAGAGGGTGGCCAAACTGTACATGTGATATGAAAAAGGGAATTTGTGTTCTTAAACCTCTTCTGACCAAAAATGACAGCTATGAATGTGATCAAGTGATGTACTCTTAGCTAATCTTAAGCATCTTATTTATTCTGACAATTTGTAATATTTTATAGTTATGAAGTTTTTACCATTTGGGTTATTTTGTTTTTATATCCGTATACTCTCGCATGACATTACAATTTAACATAACTAACCACTTTAATAAATATTCATCTTCTTTTTTTCCAGACCCTGACATGTAACGCAGGGATCAGGCAGCAGCTGGTAGGCACAGTGGTTGTTGGGTAGCATGGGTAGTAACTTGCTTAGACCTCCCAGTTCATGGTATGGAATTTTCTGAAAAAAATAATGTAAAAACTTCCCTTTAAATTCAAGGGACCTTGCAAAATCCTATCTTTTGCAAATATAGGGGATATGAAATGTCATTTCATAATATTATAAAAATAGCAATTTTTTCATACTTTCTGCTGGTTGTAAAATTACATTCAGTGGTTTTATTTAATAGGTATATTTCACGGTTTTTTATCGATGTTTATCTGTGTCATATCTTGTTAGTTAATACCTTTTAAATAATGATTATTGTTGTTGTTGTTGTTGTTATTATTATTATTATTATTATTATTATTATTATTATTATTATCATTATATGAAATAAATATTGGCACATTTCAATAAAAAAGTTTGAAGAATTTGAATAATTCGTATTGGGGAAAATATATAAAGTATGTTTAAGTGGGTTTTTCAGCTTTGAAGCTATATTTAGGTAAATCTCTGGCACTCAGTTCTTTATGCACCATCAAATAACTTCTTAATGTGATTGAACTATATTAATACTACACAGAATCAAAATTTGACAAAAAAAAAGTAACAATTAGTGGAGATACTACTTTTTGAAAATTAAAGGCACTTTGTTCAAGTGATGTTTATCAATTTGATTACTGTAAAACAACAAATATTTAAATGAATACATGTTGCAAATTATTTTTAGGGTTTCTTGGATGTTCAGTACAAATTTCGAACCCAGTCTGTAGAAAACGAGGCAATTGGTGAGGCTTAAAATGCACATACAATGAATTGCAAAAAAGCCCAGAGAGACACTTAAAAAATGCATAACTAAAAAATTGTTTGGGGTAGAGCTCTAAGATTTCAGAAGGTCCCATGAATTTAATATTAGAGGTTTCACATGAACATTTTTCAAGAAAATCCATGACATGAGCTTAGGAGGTCTAGGTGATCTGTTATAGAATAACCCAGTTGTCATCCCGTGTCATCTGTTGTTAGATCACATCTAGAAGTTACTTGCTGCGGAATAAAACATCTTATTCTCTATTTTTAGCTATTTTTAAAATGAAACTATTCATGTATCAGTTTAAAAATAATTTGTAAAAGAGGTTTAAAAGTGGTTTTTATTTAACTTTTTTTTTCTTTACTGCAGGATGCTGTGGCCAGATTGCAGTGGGGATTCCAAACGAACTTCAGCCTTTACCACAGAATCTGCACACACTATACATGTAATTGATCATGGGTGACTAGGTTTTCATGAAGTATTTATTAAGGCTACATTGAACTTTATAACATGTCTGTTCTCTAACAGACTCACTCAGCTCCGCTGCCACAAGGAACGCTACAGGAAATCATTCCTGCCATTTGCAATATCACTGTATAA
>JAODKN010000001.1:14296335-14310641 GCA_026774425.1 Petrocephalus zakoni | reverse complement strand
CTATAGTGAGGTGGGAACAGTGCACACTCTATAGTGAGGTGGGAACAGTGCACACTCTATAGTGAGGCGGGGACAGTGCACATTCTATAGTGAGGTGGGAACAGTGCACATTCTATAGTGAGGCGAGAACAGTGCACATTCTATAGTAAGGCGGGAACAGTGCACGTTCTATGGTGAGGCAGGAACAGTGCACACTCTATAGTGAAGCGGGAATAGTGCACAGCATCATTGCGGCCTACTTCACTACAGCAGCAGGAGCCTTTGCTAACTATTGTAAATATTAAATTGTACTATACTATAACTACTGTATGGCTATTGTCTTAGCTGACTACAGTATGGCTAGCATCTTAGCCGTCTATTACAACCAGTAAATCCAGTACACGCCAGACTCACAGGAAACACGCCACGTTCCTGTTAGTGCGGATCTTCGGCCAGAGACACGCACGCCCTGTTTCAGGTTGACATTTAAAAGAGACAGGGCCTGTTTTTCATGCGCTGCTTCACCCCGGAGCAGACGTGGTGTGAGACAAGACCCTCCCCGGGGGGCGAGGTGGGAGGGGGAAGCCATCAAGTCCAAGGCCAGGCTGCTTGGGCAGGCACATAACATGGGGGGTGTCATCTTAAGGTCAGCCACCCCCTCGCCAGCGCTGCAAAGACGAGCTGACCCTCAAATTGCAGCGTAAAGCTGTCCTGGCACATTCAATTGCACCGGATGGGACGAGCATGCTGCCTATCCTGGGGCCATATTCAGGCTTGTGTTAAATTCAATTCACGGATCCCCGGTGGCCGCAAAGTCATTCGGATCCTGACAGGTTACGCACAGCTTCAAGAAATGCTGCGAATTTATCAGCAACTCCTGGAAGGTGCAGTAACACACCTTCTGTGCTTCGGTGACTCTTAATTAATCACGAAGAAGCCGGTGTCCGCTGAGTCCGCCATTTTTCTTGTCATGACAGAAATCCCATGGCACATGTGACCCCCCCACCCCCCGGCCTTGTAACTGTACCACCTCCTACAGGCTGTTTTCAGAATAAACGATCTCAATAAAGAATGGGGCCATTATTCCCTGAAGATGTGTGAAAGTCCAAAGTCCATTCATTCTTTTAGAGCAATTGTGGGACACACAGGAAGGAGACAGTGATCTAATTCCTCTCAGATGTGAACATGCTGCCCCTCCCCCCTTTTAATCAAACTATGGCCAGCAAATGACTAGACAGGGCACGAAGAAAGGAGCCTAATCTCATTTTCAGAGCTGCAAATGAAACTGTTGCAGGCGCAGTGCCGTCTGCGAGTCTCAGACAGCAGATGGTCAGTGACATCGGCGAGGTGCGGGAAAAATGCTGTGCTGAAGAATTACCTTTCTGAGCCGGGACCTGGAGCACGCAGCCAGTGCCTCCATCATGAAGTACTTTGACATTTCCGTAATGAGAAGTGCTACTCGCAAGCATCATTATTATTATACTTTTATTGTTATGATACCTCAGTGACCTGCAGCGGCGTAGATTCAGTGCTAACAACCTGACTGGCTCGCGGATAAAGACAGCGAGGGGGTGTCAGGCTTTAGGGGGTGGGGGGGGCGGGGGACTCACAGCTGATGGTGATGCCCAGCTCCACTCCGGCCTTCTTGGGGAGCTTCACATGGAAGGTGCCACTGCTGGGGATGACTGACTCTGTGTGTACAGGGTCAGAAGGTCAGAATGAGGTCAAAGGGTCAGGACAAGGTCAAGAAGTCAAAAAGAGGTCAAAAGGTCAGCATACTGTAAACCACACAGGCACGTGAGACAGGGCAGTAGGAGTTTAGAAACCCAGCTATCGAAGGGGAAAAGACACAACAGCTCTCCACAGTGATTCTCTGCGGCTGAGTCCCTTATCCCTTATCTCACCCGTTAAGCACTGCTTTTAATATCTCATTCCCCCTCCCTGCGTTACACCATTAACGTTCATCTCCTTAACGCACCCGCAAGACAGGCCTTTGCACAGCGGTGGGTAGAGCATTATAGTGCACACCTGCTACATCAAACTCGATCTCCAGGATGACCTTGCTGGTGATGCTGGAGTCTCGCAGCAGCTGATTGGCTTCCTCCAGGGTGCTGTCCTCAGTGGGGATGCCATTGATGGCCAGGATACGGTCACCGATCTGCAGGACTCCGCTTCTGCGCCATAACAACCCCAGAAAGACTCAAATCGGCAAAATTCTAGGTTTCAACGTCTGTCAAAGGCCATGCCATTCTGGTCAGGCTACAGGCCAAACCAACCAATCAAATCCCAAACTGGGCTAGGCAGATGGCTCATTGCGGCTCAGTGTCATTGGGAGCACAGATGCTCTCTGAAGGTAAAATAGGCACACGCCCCTAACTGCCACGCCCCCTAGGGACATGGCAGGGACTCTCACCTCTCGGCGGGGCTGTCAGGGTCGATATAGGCGATGAGCGGAGGTGAGGTCAGGGTCTCGGTGGCGAAGACACCACCCTGCAGCTGGATGCCAAAGCCCATGATGGACTCGCTGACCAGGGTCACCTCGGTGGTCTCTGTGTGGACCACCTGCCCAGCCAAGCCCAGTGTGCTGGAGGCCAGGGACACTGGGGGAGGAGAGACACATTTGGGGGGGGGGGGTTACTTTCTAGCAGCACCAGTAACAGGGGGCGACACAAAGCCAAAGCGGATAAGCTGGAGAGCGGGTGCCTTGGCTATGTGGACACGAGATGAGGGACACAGGTGCGAGCAGACAGACAGCATGCAGGAAGCCGCCTTAGCTGATTACTGTATGGCTAGCATCTTAGATTTTCCATGTGCTCTGCACTCACTGCCCAAGAGCCTGGCCAGAGCAACAGATCAACAATGAAGCTTTAGCTTTCATCAAGAGGAGCAATTACTCAGAAGTCATGGCATAAGAGGGAATATGCAGAAAAACAGGAATGGAATGAGGTAGGATACTGAGTCCCATTGGTAACAGGAAGCATGAGATAAAGATGTAAGACACCCAGCTTGATAGCTGTCTAATAGCACAATGCGAACACTAGATGGCACTAGAGGGAGACTGTAGGAAGACTGCTTTGCCTGTGGGCCAGACCCTCATTAAACCACAACGGCCCTCAGAACAGGAGACCACAGCAGCTAGTGACAGGGACCATGACAGCCAATAAAAAGTCCCAAAGTGAAGCCTGGTAACAGGCCCCGCCCGCAACGACTGATGGACAGACACGTTAATTCATTTTGATTAGCCACCGCTAAGGTACTAGACTGGATGCAGAATTAGAGCAAAGCTGAGTGCTGGTATGGCCATGATCTGTAAGCTTTTAACTGTGAATGGTACTGGGATAAATGAGGAAAAAAGGATTAAATTCTGCTGCCAGATATATCCATCTAAAATAAGCACACGGAAAGGCAAATATAATTATCAAAGTCTTTATTTTTCTTCCTGAAAAACATTTAGCTCCGGGGAAACCCAAGGGTTTAAATGCAGAGGCGTCCTTCTGCCTCAGTTAGTAACCTGAAGTTCAGAGCCTGGCACCAAGTCAGTAAATAACCACAACCGTAAACAGCCTGGAAGATCTTACTGAAGATGCTGTAAATGTCGTTGGCTCTAATAGGAGTCACTGACCCGGGACTCCACTGCGTCTGTGCCGGTTCTCAGCGATGCCGGCAATGAAACACTGGGCTCGCACTCACGGCCGGATCTCTGTCGGACTCATCAGTACTCCTAATGAGCGATAAGTGGCCCACAGACATGTCCTCACAGACCCATCCTGGTCATTTTCCCCGAGCGGGGACACAAACACCGGTGTACCTGCATCTGCTCTTCGCCGTAGGAAAGTTTCAGCAGGTACACGTTTGGTTTTATAAAGTGTGAGAGGAAACCCACCTACACACAAATCATCCGGCTCCATTTTCTGTTAAATTTAAGCTAGAATGATTTAAAAACATCTCCCGCTGAAGCTGGGATTCTCATATTAGAAAATTAGGCTAATTCAAGATGCGTTTTGTTATGATACGAGATGTGAGTTCTCCATACTCCCAATCAGGGTGCCATGAAGGGGGGGGAGGATGGATGATTATAAGAACTGATTGACAGGATCCCTAAAAATAGTCAGACTTAATTGGACTGATCTTGGCTGTGGGCCCAAAATGATGCCCTTTTACTTGATATGATATCACTTCCTGAAAGAACAGGAAGATCAGATTAGCCTCCAAGTTTTAGCAAACAGTTCTGCTAATGGGCGCAGAGCGAGAGGCACAGTCTTCTTGGGCTGGACAAGATAGGAAGAAGATTGAGGCTTTAAAAAGTTACAGAGTTTGTGATAAGAGTGCCTTGTCAATCACGTTTTAATTTAGCTTCCATTGGTCGAGTTATTGACAGTCAGTGGAGCAGATCGGTCAGTGACCGGTTACAGAAACCTCAGTTCCCTCATGCAGAGGATTCAGCGAGATTCTGCCCTATATTGTCACACCTTTGGCTTTAAGCCTTTCCCTTTTGACCCAGAGCTACACTTCAGCATCTTGACTGGGAGACTCGCCTCCACCAGTGCAAACCCTAGCAGCGCCCTCTCCTGCCTGATCGGCGCATTGGCGTTTCTGACATCCCACATCCCCGTGGGGCCCCGTGCCGCATGACTCTCTGACCCCCTACCAAGCGAGTGACTTTGCGGCCTCTCCCCCCTCCTCCAGGCCACACGCAGCGGTTTAACAGGGCTGTACGCGTCAGTTTCTCCCTTACGAATGGTGACGGCCCCCCGGTGACAGCGACGGCCCATGCCAGCACATGGACGAAGGGGGCACCCGACAGGCGGCCGCCGGTCAGCTGTTGCCGTGGCTACGGGGAACCTGTGAGTGATCGGGGTGCTGAGCGGCAAGGCGAGACTCTAATTACACTGAGAACTACAGTATGAGGACAAAAAGGCTCGTACTAAGTGTGTTCCGTCTTTATGAAGGTGGATTGCGCTCTGTGACTGCTGCCTCTGTCCTCCGGCGCTGGGACAGGGCAGTGCAAATCCTGCATCCGCATCTGTGTTCCCTCCCAAATGCCAAAGACATGCAGTTAGATTAACTGGCGTGTCTCGATTATCCAGAGTGTTTGATTGTGTGTCTGTGCCTTGTGATGAACCGGCATCCTGTCCAGGGTGTCCCCAGCCTTGTCGCCTATACTGACAGCCCCTCCCCACCCCCCCCGGACGGATGGGGGACAGCAAGTCCTCCCCTGGCTGAACCCCACGCCAGTGTGCAGTGACAGCACCTGGGTCACAGCAGGGACCCAAATCAGCAGGAGCAGAGAAAATAAGACAAGATGAGCCGCACTTCCACTGCATCATCACTGTGATTCAAATCCACAGTGTAACCCAAGGCTGGACAAACTAGAGCATCGGGGGGTTGTGGGGTGTAGTCCGGTCCCCTTACTTTTACGGTAACAGGGGGTGGTGGGATACCATTCCCGTCCCTTTTGCATATCGAGGGGTGGGGGGGGGTCCCGACCCCCATGGTGAGTTTTGGTAACAAAGCACAGGCCTGGGCAAATGCATGGCAAACACATAGTCCCTGCAGTTCAAGTACAGCGTCACTAGAGGGCACCAAAGATCCACAAAGCATTCCCAAATATTACCAAGTGAGCAACTATGAGAGTACGAGAGGTATCATTCTTCCTAAGTGGCTGCAGCACTGTGAACAAGCACAGAGTCCTAACTGATAGCAACGGCACATGTCCTAAGAGACTCAACACTGCTGAACATCACTGGAAGGGTGAGCATACCACAGTAAAACACTGCAATAAAGCCCAGTGCAATAAACTGCAAGTGCTTCTCTGATTGCGGCACCTTCCTGCCATCTCACCCCCATGCACAAAGTAACTCGCCGTGAAACAGGTCACGTTCTATTTCTGGTATTCTTTAGGTTAGCGAAACGTCTGGACCTGCGAGTGTCAGCTCTCAGTGCAGGAGCCTGACAATCACGTTGACCTTAAAAGCAGCAGAATCTAAAACTGAACCCAACACAGCTGTCACAGAAGTGTAGCAGCACCAAAGTTTCACAGCCATGGTGTCAGCCGGTCTCGGCCCGAAGAAGTTTCCATCGGCCAATCAGAGCTTCTTCTGAGCGTGACGGAAATGCCGACAGCCAATCAGCTGGAGGGGCAGCAGCCAATAGACTTACAGCAGCTCTTGTGGTCCTTCTTCTTGAGCTTGCGCCTCATCATGGTGCTGCGAGGGCTGGTGGGGTACATGTTGCGGGGCAGGGTGCCCATGTTGAGAGAGCTCAGGCTGTAGGCGCTCATGGAGGTAGGCGAGAAGGAGGAGCCCAGTGCTGGGGGGGACAGAGAGCAAGGGGGGGGTCAGAATTGGGGCACTGCTCTGGGGGCTCCAGGGCTGATCTTCAGGGGGGAACCTGCACTCCTACTACAATAAAATTCACAGCATTCCACAATCACCCCCCCTCTCACATAAAGGAAGGCTCTCCTCCTATTCAGCCCTATCTAGAAGCTTCAATTGAACCGTAATTTCCAAATGACCCCCCCAATTAGTACAACAGTACTAATTGTGCTATCTGAATCGGAGGCGGAGCTTTGGTACTATAAGGTCTCTGTGGGCAAGGCCGAGATTCATTTAATCGGGCCCAACGGGGCAACCCACTGCCGCCTGAGGACCCGGCTGGAGAGACACTGCTGGGACACACCCCCCCCGACCCATGAACAGCCCACGCTTTGATCTCGCTGTTAAATATTAAGCCAATGAGAGCTCGGTCTGAATCCGTCATGAGCGATTACCGCGTCTGACACGATGGCTGATTTGTAAACCGCCTTGTTTCATTTTTAATTAACTGGAGAGGAACCTTGGGCTGGGATTCCCGGGCCGGGGGCTTGATGCCGAGCGTCAGACGCAATAGGACGGATGGCGTGCCAGTTATCTGCAGGCACCAGAACACTGCGAGAAGATACCTCCTTGCTTACAGACATTGTCCATGAAACTCAGTAGTCGCAGCAGGTGGAGTCAGTTACCCAGGGGCGTATACAGGGGCAGGGCCACAGGGGCACTGGCCCCAGCTGAAAGCTGATTGGCCCCCAGAGTGCCCCTCTCCCGTCACTCAGAATTACAAAACATTTCATTGCCTATCAAGGGCTCAGCATGAATTGAGTCCTCTTATGCCCCCCACCCATCTAGTTACCTAATGGGATCTATGACACCCCCACATCACATTCTAGTGAGGCGGTACCTTCATTAGACCCAGGCAGCCCTCTGAGGACCCGTTTACGGAACCAGGAAGGGGCTGGTGATGAAAAATGACTCATGTAAGCTACAGCAGACTTCTTCAGGTCATGGACCAAGTCAGAGGTTTAAAGTGGATAGTTGTGGCGTTAATTAAACCCCCCCCAATTAACTTTGGCTCCTTACTAATTGGCAGCATCCCAGGAGTTCTGCACCGTGTCGTACTTAACAGGGAGGGGAGCATCCGTGACACGCTCAGCTTCTCTATGCTGCCCCCCAAAGGCAAAACACAGTAACTATGCTGACACTGAAAACGGGAAAGAGGTTTTTAGACTGTACATGCGTACGCTGTCAGTAAAAATAGTACCAATTTGTATCTTTGTTACAGGGGCTGCACCCTCAAGGGTCTGCCAATTGTACCCTAGCTGTAGGTAAATGTAACTTTTAAGGTATAGAAATGGATCCTGAGGAACATTCTTGTACCATGGCGGTACATTAATATTGTTTTTACCCTAGGGTGTTTATGTGTTTTTAGTTTGTAGTAGGTAGTGTATATGATAGTGTCTCAACACAAGATTTTATATATTTATATATTTTATATATAGTGAGATGTTACACGTAAAAGTTATTTTCATCATGATAAAAGAGAGCCTAAGAGACCTAGTTTCCGCCATAATTTGGGTAGAATACACAGTTAGGGTGTTTTGCCTCTGTACGGCACCGCGGCCCCCCCACATGCTGGTGCGGAAGCCTGCTCTTCACAGAAGCGTCTGGAACGGGGGATCCTGCACAGAAATGCAGCGATGGCTGCGTTTCAGGGACAACGGCTGAGCCAGAGGCCCGCTAACTACAGAGCAGAGAGAGCCGATGGAGGAGAAGGGACCGGGGGGGGGGGGGCAGAGAGAGAGGGAGTGGGGGATGAGGAGCAGGGGAGGAGGAGAGCGGGGAGCATTACGGGGGTTGTGTGGAGCGGATTTCTGGGATTTGGAGGCCTGAGTCCTGGAATGGTCGGGATGGTAGGTGTTATAGTGGTGGTAGGGGAGGAAGCCGCTGTTGCTGTTGCCACAGGATTCCCAGGGAAGCGGCCGGTTGCTGCGCTGCACCTTGACTGTCCACCGGGGGGCGACGGGAGGGGACGAAGGACAACAGTGCGCGTCACACACAACATAAGACGGGGCACGGATGACAGGGAAGGAGGAAAACAGAGAGAGAGAGAGACGACAAGAAGTGGACAAGCAAAACAAAGAAGCGTCAAAAAGAAAGGAGGAAAAAAAGAGGGAGAGGTAACTACATGGAAGCAGGTAACCACGCTAACAGTCAGTAACCGCTCCTTAACCCGGGCAATACACATCTCCACGGTCACTAAACATGTGCACAAGTTTTTGGCTGAACTGAGGTGATTAGGATCATGGTGGGGGCAGGGTGAAGGTTGGGCTGCATCTCACTCCCATATCCCTGAGACTCAACAGCGAGGGGGGGGCAAGGGTGAGAAAAGTCTTACCAGAGAGTTTCCCCATCATCACGGCTAACGCGGCTAATGTGGAAAATTCTACTGCCAGCTGTTGCCTCTCGGTAACCAGGGCAAACTGCTTTAAATGAAAGTGCCCGGTGGTGCCGGCGATGCCCTCAGTTGGGGTTTGGCCGAGACATAGTCTGGCATAGACAGGGAAGCAAGGCTGTCCGCGGATTTGGGCAAGGGGCTGATTTTGGGGGATTTAATCAGCAGACTTGGAAGCAGGACTGTGGGCATGTGTGTGTGTGTGTGTGTGTGTGATGGCCTTCTAGCAGCTTCCAGATTGCTCATTACTAAAAACACCCAGAAGAACATCATCATCATCATCATCATCATCACCATCACCATCACCATCATCATCATCACCATCACCATCACCATCACCACCACCACCATCACCATCACCATCACCACCACCACCACCATCACCATCATTATGCCCTCCTGCCATTCGGGAAAGCAAGGCTGCACCCCCGGCCCCCCTCCCATAACTGCCAAACCGGCTGCTTGGGAAGAGCTGTCAGCAGCCCCATGTGTGTGCCACAGAGCTCCCTGAAATAAAAACCTTTGCTCCTCATAGCCCGCCCCTGCAGAGGCACGCCGGGTCACACTCCCGGCTCACCGTGCTCCAGCCCTTTGAGGGCCAGCCGCGTCTGGTGGTGAGGCAGGATCTCCATCTTGACGTGCTCGCAGGCGCTGGCCAGCAGCTGGGTGGCCTCCGCCAGTGTGCAGTATTCCATGCTGGTGCCATCCACCGACAGGATGTGGTCACCCGCGTGCAGCGCCCCACACCTGCAGGGGGCAGCAGTATCACTCTCCAGCTCTTCGAAAACAAACCTTTTATTAATGACAGAAAGAAACTTTCCCCCAGATTACTTCTCATGGAAAAATTATACTGATTCATTAGCAGCTACCCACTGATAAAGGACTCGACAATCTCGCGCTTTCCACACCATCCGAGGAAGATGGAATATTGAATTTCTATAACGCTTACAATGCAAAAAATAAAAAGATGCGATAGAATTTAACGGGATGAAATCCTCATGAATAACAACAAAGGACCTTTATAGATATTTATGATGTCGTCTACAAGGTGCCGTTAAGTGGACTGTGGCCCCTGGCCCCTGTGGGGGGGGGTGGGCTGGGCTGATTACCTGTCAGCGATGCTGGCGGGCTTCACCTTGTCGATGACGATGACCTGCTTGTTACAGTACATAGAGGTAGATAGAGCTACACCTAGGCTGGAACCCAGGGACTTGGCCACTTCCACCAGCAGGGGGCCTGAGGCTGTAGCCACGGAATCTGCATAGAAGTAGCAGGACACAGGAGCTCCCTCAGTGTGGGACACCCACACTGTCAGCATGACACACAATCAGAGTCCCTATCACTGCAAGAGAGCCCTAAAATCTGGCCAGATGTGGCTGGATTTCAATGCTGCTATTCCAGTATGGGGCGCTCCCTGTCCTAGGAAGAAACGGGACCATGAGATCATTAAAGCACTGAATCCAGACCGCGTGACTGATCCTGCTGTTGGTGTATGTTATCATTGGGCCCCTACCTGGTTGAAATAATTTTTCAGGCACAGTGGACCTCATCTTTGTGTTGTAGATGGAATCTGGCCCTCCAGGAATTTGATTCAGAAACACCCACATGTTCTATGGACTGTGGCATGAAATCAGTGTACCCAGGAAACCTAAATATATGTGGTGAGCTATCACACACTCAGCTGGTGGGCGGGGTTCAAACCCATGGCCTGGGGTTGGAGGTACCGCGCCGCCCCATCCTGTAATGATGCACAAGCAGTGTAAATGTGTGCGACTGGGCTCCCAGTCACATGGAAGACCCAGGTTGCACCCAGCACTGCATACACTGTACAAAGCAGAATTAATGGCTATACAACGGACGCCTGCTGAGAAACGCTGATCAAAACTGTTCCTGCAAAGCAAATTCCTGCCTTGCCATCAAGCGTCAAACCCTACAATGATGCCGTCCTGGGTGAGACCATTCTTCATATGCTCCTCGCAAAATGAATCAATTGCGAATGTCATGTAAGCGGGTGGCATACAGCTCAGCGAGTTCAGACTCTATTCCCACGGGGAGAAGGTTGTGGATTCAGATCCAATCGCACGTCACCGTTGGGTCCTTGAGTAAGGCCCTTAAGCCCTAGTCACTGCTCTCTGATTCTCACTTGCACGTTGTTTTGGATATAAAGCAGCTGCTGAATAAATGTCCCTATATAATGTCATGTTCCTGGGAGCCTGGCTGTTTACTGTACTGCTGAATATCTGCCAATGCGCGGAAAAAAAGCCCAAATTAAACAGCGCGGCAGCTGACTGCATTGGCAGATGCAGGTGTCCAGTTAGCACTCTGTGGAAGAGCTGGTGGGTACGGAAGAGGGATGGGAGGAGCACACGGGGGCTCTTACAATGAGAGCCGACTCTCCAACATACCCACAATCCTCCACACCCCTTCCTGGCAGATGATTAGCTGGGGACGATCCTCCCGGCCACCCGCACACGTCAATGGGATCATGAAAGATGGATGGGACCGGCATTAATAATTCAGGGCTGGGGATGTTTCCGCTGTCAGGACTTTGTTGTGGTGATTGGGGGGGAGCGGACTGAAAGCCACAAAGTCTAGCCACACTTAGCACTGAGAGCAGCAGGGGCAGTCTCCCACGTTGCCGTGGGGACGGCTGGCTATCAGCACATCTCATTCTGCCATTACTGACTGAGGGCATGGCCGGCCTCATACACTGAGGATTGCCGCTGGTTGGCAAGCCCTGATGGTGTGACTGGAGCCTCAACCAATCAGGTGTCCCCCCTCCCAGGGTCTGCTAAATTAGCAGCCATTCAGGGAGGGACTCCACCTCAGCAGGAAGAGGGGCAGCTTTTCAGGTCGGAGCTCGCAAAAAAACGAAGGAAAAAAAAAAAGAAACAAAAGACACAGCAGAGTTCTCGCCGTGTCCCCGGTGTGTTACCCCGGAGGGACTCTGAAGGTCATGCAGGAAAGCAGCAGATTATTAAAGTCATTATCCCAGTGACACGGTAACCCAAGAATGCGGGACGAAAACCGCAAAGTTTGTGTGCTGTTTGCCGGCTGGGTGCAGCAAGGGCAGAGACACTGCGGGCAGCTGGCCTGTGATGTCGCCCCCCTGAGGCCAGACAGAGAAGCGGCGTGCCGGCACCGCAGTGCACGTCCCCTACACTACCTTTTAGGCGACACCCTGGACTCTCACACAGAATCACTGTGGCTATCTAAAATGTTCCAACATCGGAAATCGTCTAAGTCCATCTCCTACATTTTTCACATGGACGTTAATCTGGTCTGAAAGTGCTGAGAAAGGGAACACTGCGGCACATCCTGAGACAGCAGGGGCTGATGGGAGCTTGAGAGTTATGGGAGCTCCCCAGCAAAGCGTGCGGCTCTGAGCCAGCAGCACAGTTGTCTATCTACATTTGAACCCCTTTCCTGTTTTTGGCTATTTAGCCTTGGCCACACTGTGGGTAAGACATCCTGGGACAGATAAATGAAACTGAGCACCAACTGTACCGCTCGGGGGGTTGTAATCGTGCAAAAATGCTCTCCCAGTGTTAAGCGATGTTAAGGCAGCATGCCTGAGCAATGGCAGTGCCAGAGAGTGAGACGTGGGTCCCCAAAGAGAATTTACATTAGAACTACACCCCCCACGGGATGACCGTCAGCCACCGCATGGGGGGAGGGGCAGAAATGGGCAGGGCTTAGGCTGGAAAAGGGGACAGGGAGGGCCGTTCAAGGGGGAAGGGGGTTTGGGATGACAGGTTAAAGACATATGTAGGGGTTACAATGAGAGGCAGGCCGGAGGGCTTGGGTTAAGGTGTGGGGGGGTTTGGTGCTGGAACATTAACTCCTCCCAGGCGGACTCACCCATGACGGACACGTCATACTCGATGAGGAGTGTGGCCTCCTGGCCACACTGCTTCAGGATGCTCATAGCCTCGGCGTGGGTGGTGCCATGCAGCCGGATGCCGTCGATGCTCAGAAGCCGGTCCCCGGCCTTGATGGTGCCTTCCCTGAAGGGGGGGGCGGGGTCACAGAGAGCATAGTGTGGCCAGCAGAGGACTGCATGGAGCATCCAGAGACCCCAGGTACTTAAAAAACCCATTGAAGCATCATTCACTTGGCTGTCGGGAGGGGTTGACGTGAACTTCACACACGTGAAAGCGGGGGAAAAAAGTCAATTTCATGCAAAGGATGAGAAGTGTGTTCGTTTGGAGCAGAGCTGAGAGGTGAGATGCGGGTGAAATTACAGGAGGGTGAGCAACGGGGATTTTTCTTCTGGGGGAGGTGAAATTAGCATAGAAGAATATTAATGTTAATAGGAGTAAAGGAGGGCCATTGGAACAGAATGAGAGCCATTCACTGAGCCATAGGGAGAAAAATGTCACAGAGATTCACCGGCGATTTTCAGGTGTGAAATAATGAAGGAATCAGTCATTTATCACAGAAATATTTTCAAATGATCTGTAGCTGATCCATCACCTAAGAAAAATCTTTGTAGGAATATAGAGTAGTACCAGCAGTTAAATGGGTTATACAGTAATAAAGACATATTTGTGCATAATTTACAGTAATCGATGATAATTAAGCAGTGCCCGTTTGTAATTCGATGTTTAGAACACGCTGATTAAAGACGGGGGCTGTCAGGCCCCTGGGCTGCGGGACCAAGGTCGTGCTGGAGACCGGCGCCCAGGTCCTACCTGTCAGCCGGACCACCGGGCCGGACAGTTGTTATGACGACCGGGCGAGACTTGTTCCTGTCTTCGTGGGAACCCCCTGTGGGTATAAAAAATGCACTGAGAGAGTAGGACATCATGGGCATCACCACAATATAGCCTTTATGTCAAGGTTAAAGGTCACGGCAGCTTATCCCCGATCTTCCTTATTGCGAAGACGACAGCTGCATTTTCCTCCTGCTCAAACCGAGCCCAACCATTCTCTATCACGTTAAGTAAAGTCTCCCCCTCGGTTGCCTGTACCAGCATGCCTGTGGCGTGCGTGTCCACCTACCTCGTATGACGAATCCAAACGTGTTACCCTCTTTGTGCAGTGTCACCTCCACGGTCTTGAACATCACCCCAGACCCCTGCACAGCTGGGGGGGGGGGGGTCATGGGGAGAGATATCAGAGAGGGGTGAGGTCACGTTCCAGAGCAACTTAAACACACGTGTCGAGCTCAGATAAGCCCAGAGCCATCACACCGCTGACAGCAATCACAAGTGCCCTTTAAGGGGGTTCGTTAAGACTGCCTCCATAACGTGGCTGACCTGCTGGGCCACAGGGGACTCTGGAAGGCACTGTGCCCCTAGTGAGCCACCACCACTTATTCTGGAGAACAGGTGAGCATGCGAGGATGTGGGGGGCGCTGGACTCCGCCTTTGCTTCCCAGACACGTACGGCACCTTATTAAATGTCAACGTGAGTGGCATTAAGCAGCCAGATAAGCGGCTGTGAACCTTGCAGATCCTAAACAGACAGGCAGGGCGGTGCTGTAATGGCATGTAACAGTGATGTAGCCAAGACCACCTAAACCAAGTCATTACCAAGACCGGAGACTGAGACAAGAC
>JAODKN010000001.1:14267774-14284163 GCA_026774425.1 Petrocephalus zakoni | reverse complement strand
CGCTCCAGCCACATACAAATGGGTTAAAGCGCGAGACTGAGGGGCTCCTGGCTACAGAGGAAGCCACTCCTCTGCCTCACCATATATTTTTAACAAGCTCTTCAATAATGTAACGTACCCTTGCACAGCGCATTATGGTCCAGAGGGGTTTACAAGCGGCAGTACACGGAGCTGCTGGCCGACCACTCGTGCAACTGGGAGCCCTTCAGTCAGTCCTTGAAAACTCGCTTTCCAAATTTCACACACAGCTCCAGAACTAGCCTTTATTTTTTTAAATATGTTTACTTTGAGTTTGGGGGGGAGCAGTGTTACCAAACCTCACTTTTAAACATCTCAGTTGGAAAATACGACTTTGATTCTGAAAACTCTTCACTGGTGGCATTCTAAGGAACGAGCCAGAAAAATGGAGACCTAATGTAGAGCACACATTACACTACCACAGTGAAGGAAAGTGGTCATATTTTACTTGAACCCTGGTGTGGAGTTTTCCCCCATGTCTGTACTGTGATGCATCCAAGTTCTTGGCCCAAAGTACAGTAACTGTTCAACTATAACAATAATATTTAAAGCCATTTTTGATCTGGCAGGTCGTTTTGAATCTCAGTGATATCCAAGAGAGAAAAGATCGGGCACACTCGGATGACCTTTCCGGGCCACTGTATCTGGACTGGTAAAACGTGAGTGAAAGCTCGGGGCCCTCTGACCCCCTCCCATATCATGGCCATCGCCAAGCCTGACACGATAACAAATTTTGCTGGACGATAAATTGTCCCAGGAATTATTGCGATAAACAATAATATTTTCGTTGTGAGACCATTTTCAATTGATGTAATGATAATGGCATATTAATGCAAGCACACCCTTTCAACTATCAATAAACTTTAATTTCTAAAGAACATTTAACACTGGGACTGGAAGATCCACAATAAATAAACAAAACAACCAAAAACAATAAATAAAATGGACTCTCAGTCTCTGTTAACAAAAAATGCACTTGAATAAAAAACCAAACAACCAAAAACAATAAAATGAATTATGAAGTCTCTGTAAACAAAATCGCCTGTAAAATATTAAACATTAGGCTCAGACAGGGAAAACAGGCAAAACTGCCAGTTAGGACCTTTGTAAACAAAAAGTGCTAACTAACAACAAAACACGCCATATAAATAAAAGCAGGTGTGGGTGTAAGCAAAAGTCCATATTGTGCCAAAAAAACTGGCGTCCGGCCAAATGTTTCGCCAGGCAATCGGAAGCCCTGGTGATTACTGCGCATGCGCCATAAGCTCGCGAGGAGATGGCAATCCAAGATCGCCCAGCCCTAGTTCACGCCTCATTACTAGTGGTGTCGTTCACGAACGAGACGGCTCTTTGAGCCCACTCTTTTTAGTGAACGAGGTGAGCCGGCTCTTGTTCAAAAGCCGTTTTATTAATGTTTATAGAATTGTCCGGGCTTTTGAGCTGCCTAAACATTAAGGACAACAGTGGCCGGAACACGTTCTCTTTCAAAAAAGCCCATCCACGAGATGGCATCTTATTTTTAACAAGCTCAAATCAGGTCACGCTAAGCAGCATCAGGTTAAACAACGAGAGGGGCGGGTTTTTTTTAAAAAGCCTAAAGAGCTGGCTCTTCTTGGTGAGCTGAGCCAAATGAGCCGATTCGCTCAAAAGAGCCAATATTCCCATTTGGTAGCAAGAGACACGAGGAAAACAAACAAACATGCAAATGAAAAATTATTGACCTCATTTTAATTATCGTGCAATTAACTGATTTATCGTTTATTGCGACAGGCCTAGCCAGCGTGTGTTACTACGCCTGGCCTGTCGCGGGGTCCCCCAGCCCTTGCAACTCAGGCTTCGCCCCCTGCAAGTCCATTAGGGCATGATGACCAGAGTAAGTAAACCCAGAACACACACTGAAGCTGCATAAAATAAGAAAACCACCCCAACTCTCCCCGAGACCTCTCAGCAGAAGCCAGAAGCAGATAAGGAGTCAATAAGAAACATTCTGAGGCTTGCCGCTGCTTAATACAGCGTTATTAATGAGGGCTGTCCGCACATCGCCAGCCTCTTGCCCTCACCCATGTCGGTACACATTTAATCTTCAAGATACTGATGATCGTGCAGCACAGCACCAGGCGCTCAGCTAGCTCTGGCAGGAGAGGATATCCGTTAAATAAGCACATCGACTAATTTCCACAGTGCAGAAAATGCATGTCCTTCTCTGCGGTGCGACAGAACCAATCCATGAGACCTTTCGACCCATGGCATGTTACAAGGGTAAAGCCCAATCAATTTCACGGATGATTTGTACGCCCTCCGATTATTAATTTGCACTTCCCACTGTTAACTAAAACGGTTGTTAACGTCAAATATACTGGCATGAATTCCTGGCAGCTAAACCTCAGGTTTGTAGAAAGCACGGCTCTATTAAAAAGTCAGCAGTCAACTCACTCCAAAAGTCAGCAGGCAACTCACTCCATCAAGCTGACTAGCCACTGGAACCATGGATTTAGCCAGTCACCACAATCGGCTCCTAAACCCCTGTACGACTGGCTTGTCGCTGCTATGTTAAGCTAACTGAAGAGTGAAGCCAAAAACGTGCATTCAGCCCAGTTTGTGTTAGGTGGGGAGGGGATCCAAAAGCACAGGCACATAGCACACACAGCCTCCGAGAGGATGGGGTCAACCCGCTGCCCGCGGGGGAAAGGGGTGTTCCACACACAAGCAAGGCCTAGGGGCAGCATCAGAGGGCCTTACCTGGGATACTCTGTCTCCTGATGGCCAGCGCTCCATCCGGCGGCTTGGAGGAATTGGAGGGCTTTGAGTACGGACCCTCATCTGGAGAACACAAGGGAACTAGAGTCAGCCACGGAACCACCAGGCAATCAGGAGCTTTCGCGACGGGACGCCAACTCAGCACATGGACGTGGCTGAACCAGGAGGCCTGACGAGGCTGACGCACCACGCAAGTAATGGTAGGGCTGCAAATTTTACATGCAAGACAGAAGACTTATAACTGCCAACCTTGGGCTCAGCTGTAGACTACCAAGCCCTTTACTCCCACAGTGTATCTGGCCATTCTATTCAGACTTTAAAAGACACTGTGAATTCAAACTGTGCAAGTTATCAATTCTCAGGACAAGACACCAAATCAAGGTCTACTAGAGCTATCACAGAACCCCAGTGGGTTTGAAGACTAGACAAACTGACCAAGATACAGAAGACATTGCTACGCAATACAAGCTCTTTGTTGGGTTCTAGATAAGAACCATTCAATACAACATGGCACCAGGAAATTACTCATGGGAACTCCTTGTGATACAATATAGATAAACAATAATGACACAAAGGTCCCAATGGTTTCTGCCACAAAGATTAACGGGAAAATCCGCTCAAACTGTTTTGGGTCATACCAATGAGAGTATTCCAAGTAACCAGGGTGAACATGTGGAAATCATGCCTGCTCCACGTCTACAACAGAAGGAAGGTGTCAAAGGGTACAGCACAATGATCAAGGGAGAGGTCCGACTCGCTGTCATCCCAGTCCTTCAGACCAATCAGCATGAGGATATAACATAAGAGCACAGATGTGTGAGGTGGTGCAGCTGGGAGACTGGCGATGCTAATGGGCTGCTCTGACATCAAAGGCCTCTATTCACAATCAGATCAGCTGTCAACCATCTGAACATAGAGCAGCAGAATCACGTTAACGAGAAGATATTAGTAAGGTACATTTCACTGGACGGTACGAGCGTAGTGGTATGAGAATGCTAGGGGAGGAAGCTGAAGTCAGGCAGGCCTGGACAGGTTAGGAAAAAGTCCAGCATCCATTCAAGCACTGGAATTCAGGAGACGCTACGAAGGACCATTCAAACATTCAGATCCAGTACAAAGTGACCTGAGAAAAAGCCATCTAACTGACTGTATTCAGAAGTGGAGACTACCAGACCATCGGGATCGGAAGAAATTATGACCTTAGTAGGACTATCTACCAAGTCACATGTAGTCATTACAAGAGAAAATCCACCAAAAGCACTGAGCACCTTAGGGAGGGCTTCCTAACTGTGTTACTATGGTGTTGGTTTGGTTTCAGCAGCGGTAGGTACCACATGAACCCAAGGTCCCCCGTCCCCCTAGACATAAAAGGTACTCCCGCCATATTTGTAGGGACATCCATACCCAAATCTATGCCTTTGGCTGATAGCGTGAAACACTTCTGGGAGGACTTTCAAACTGTGGATAATGTCAAAAGCCATGGCGATGACTGTTGATAGGGTACCAATAAAAAGATGTTTACTCAGTAATGGGGCCACAAGCATTCTCATTCAACTGTTCAATTATTTGAACGCATCAAAAATGCAGCATTCCAGGCGAACTTTGCTGGTAACCAAAGTGATAACATGATTACTATTACCATTATTACTGTTAAGTTCTCATTCAGACTGACGTATATTTTATCATAAATTTTCATCAGATTAGAGTTCCTCAGTCAAAGGACACAGCACAGAACCACACGCAACTTCAATCTATTTCACCTTTTACTGCAGGGGGGCAAACAAAGCTGCCCTTCCTTCCTTAATTGCCCGGGATGACCTAGAGTCTGAGGGGGGTTTAGGCGTGTAACATGTCTTGATTAGTGGGTCACCCAAGCAGTGCCACTTGTGGTAATTCGCTGCGGCTACAGCCTGGCAAATGCATGCATTTCAAACAGAGCAATAGGAGAGCAGATATACAACAGCCTGAAAATATAACTTGGAAGTTGGAAACTGAACTGATCCCAGCCTGTTGTAAAAAATAAAATAGTGACAAGGACCTTGTGCGTGATCTATATTAAAAGTGTGTAATAAATCCAGAATGGTGACTCTGCGTCCCTCAATGTGTCCATTTCAAGCTCAAAATATAAAATTAGACACAGACACCCTGTGAGGAACACAGCGACTCCCATCAGCTAACAGCCTGCAGGATCTCCTTCTCTCAGTCCATGTACACACTCTCTCACACATTGGTCAAACCACAATCAACGTCAACACTCTCGGACACCCTCATCTACCCACTTACTTCTCTCTTTCCCTCTACCGAGACCATATCAACCTAGAGGCGGGGCAGGAGCCCAGCCTCTCAAGACCACCCACATATGCCACGCCACATCCATTGAGACCTCACAGACGCCATTCCGACCTGCTGGACCAGTGTCGGGCGGTGTGTACGACTGGAGGCTCCATGAGCCCACGGAGAGGCTGAGGAACAGCTGCCAATCTCTGAATGGACCTATTGATGGTTCCCCAAGCTATCAGCACTCAGAGTCTTACGCTCAATGCCTTTCTAGTCGGCTCGCCTAACATTCCCCAAACGGACAACCTGGCAGTGTTCTGGAGGCCGGACAAGCCCCAACTTAGTCTCTCACCTGCAGGGACACTTTCTCATACCCTCGTATACTCTCGTAGATGGACCCCCATATTACAGAAGGACACCCCATCTAACAGACGGACCCCCATGTCACAGAGGCATCCCCGCCCCACAGAAGGAGCCCCCAAATCAACGAGGGATCCCCATGGCACAGAGGGACACCCCATCAGACAGAGGAATCCAATGTCACAGAGGGACACCAGAGGGAGACAATGGAGCTGATCGTGGACTTCAGCACGAAGCAGGTGAGGAGCTACCAGCCCCTTCACATCAGTGGGATGCCAGTGGAGAGAGTGGACAGCTTCCGGTACCTAGGTGGTCCGGCCACATTGATGTCCCGGTAAACAAGGCCCGACAGCGTCTGTTCCACCTGAGACGCCTCAGGGACTTCCACCTACCACCGAGGGTGCTGAGGCACGAGAGCATCCTGACGGGAAATATCTGCACCTGGTTTGGGAATAGCACCAAGCAGGACTTTCCAAAGAGTGGATCGAGCGGCTGAACGCATCATTCACGCTGAACTCCCTGACCTGCAGCCCATCTACAACAAGCGGTACTGGACCAAAGCCAGGAAGATAATGAAAGACCACAGCCATCCCAACAATGGACTCTTCTCCCTGTTGAGGTCAGGGAAGCGTCTTTGCTCCCTCAAGGCCAACACTGAGAGAATGAGGAGGAGCTTCTTCCCTCAGGCTGTTCGGGTTCTGAACCAGAACACCACCTAGGACTGGACTCAGATCACCCCCCCCCCCGTGTGTATACACACACACACACACACACACACTGCACTATACTGCACTTTACACTTTATTGCACATTTAACTCTCTTTATATTCTATATTTTTATCACTATATTCTGTTATTCTTACAGTTTATATTTTATATCTTTATATCTTACATTTTATTTTACTACATTTCATTTTTATCTTCTATTTTTACTTTCATAATTCGTAATAGGTCGGAAACTGCAAATACATTTCGCATGTATGATTGTGTATGTGACAAATAAAATTTGAATTTGAATTTGATTTGTCTGGCTGAGGGATCCCCATGTCACAGAGGGACACCCCATTTGACAGAGGGATCACCATGTCACAGAGGGACACCCCATCTGACAGGGGGATCCCCGTGTCACAGAGGGACACCCCATCTGACAGAGGGATCCCCATGTCACAGAGGGACACCCCATCTGACAGGGGGATCCCCGTGTCACAGAGGGACACCCCATCTGACAGGGGGATCCCCGTGTCACAGAGGGACACCCCAACTGACAGAGGGATCCCCGTGTCACAGTGGGACCCTCGTTTCCTCACCCGGACCTCGGTCCTCATAATTAAAGTCCACATGCTTACCCTTTCCTTAATGATTGGCTGCCATTATACACACAGAACATTCCGGTATCCGCCACTACTGCCCGTACTCACCACTGTCGCTGCGGAAAGCCTGACTGACACCGCACAGGAACGCCATGGGGCTCCTGATGGGGGGCGCGTGAGGTACGGCCCTCAGAGTGAGCGTCTCGCCGAGCCCAGCACCAGCACCAGCACAACGCCGCCGATTCACAGCAGGCACGGATCTGACCCAAACTCCACCTCCTCCATACGGCCGTGGCCCGACCGAGTCTCACAGCTCGAAGCACAAAGAGAAACGGGAGCTGAAGGAATTCCTGTGGCACGTGGGGGGGGGAGGGGGCGGGGCAGACAGAGCCGCCCAGTGCTGGTCCACAGACCCCCCGGCTCCGACGCCCACGGGTCACCCTGCTCTGCAGGCTTTCAAAGGAGCGCCCTAAACGGCATGCGCACTTTCTGGGAGAAATACCGAGCCGGGGGTCTGCAGTACGAGCTGGGGGGCGGGGAGGAGAGAGAGGGAGGGAGGGAGGGATGGCACAGGGACCGTCAGCCTGTCAGGTCACACTATGCCCAGCCATGCATACATCACTGCTCAACTTGGGGTGGGGGGTGCGCTAACACAGGATGTTGACTCGCTGGCGCCCCCTGCTGCCAGTTATGGACAGGCTGCCCCATTTCAAGCAGATCGGCCTGGTTAGCTAATTTAAAAAGCTTTTATGCCCCCCCGAGCAGTCAGATTAGCCTGATGTATGCTGACATGTGTCAGTACACTGCACCCCCCCCGCCATCTGATGACAGCCTGCAAGCAGAAGCAAACCCCCAAGCCAGGGGGCTGTTCAGCTCCTCGTTCTTTCTGCGTTACAGGGGGAGCGTCTCGCGAACCCGGCACCAGACGTCCTTCGGGGGCGAACGTGTTGCTCGGTCAGATCACCCCAAGTAGCATGAGCACTGCAGGCGTGTCGTCGTTCTGTTATTTTTAGTGCACGACTCACGCAGCCCCCACCCAACACAGACCCAAAAATACAGGGGTGTAGCATAGCCACGCCCCTTCGCGACACCGTAGGAGCGCGAGATGGGAAACTGGGCCGCTCTGGGAGTAAAAGCCATGCGATATCGCACAGGCGGTACAAACACTTCCCCTGTCAGGCTCAATCGAGGACGCTGTCTGGGCTTGGGTGGGGGGGGGCGGGGGGGGTGAGGGAATGCCTAAAAATAAAGGCAGAGCAAAGGGAGGAACATCTATCGCAGCTGAAGCTTTGTTCCAACCTCTCGTGGGGGAACCTTTCAACACGTTTTGTACATCATTACGTTGTTTGTTTGATCCTATTAAGTAGCTAAATAAAGCATTTTTATGATGTGTCGTTCCCATGCTATTAAGGCCATTTGAAGTAAAATATGTCCCCTGTTAAATTCTCCTTTCATTGCAGAAGCACAGAAGGTCAGCGATCACGAGTCGCACCAGCACGCGGGCTCACCTGCCTCCCGCCATCCGCGCGCTCACCGAGTCACATGGTGCAAACGGTCAGCGTAGCGCTCCAGATCTTCCTGTAAAATTCCATTTCTGTCTGGCCCTCAGACGAAAAGCTCTTCCACTGAATAGGAGAAGTGGCTCTCAGGACAAGAGCAGTAACGAAGATGTCCTCAGGGGGGCGCTGCAGAGAGGCCCAATGCGACAAAGGGGACTGATAGGTCACAGCTGGCCGTGAGGGCCTGCTGGCTGTCTCGGCACTCCGGCAATGCTGAAGCTGGGAGGGGCGCCACTGTATGCCTGAGGCAGAGTGCCCCCATGAGGACGGGGAGGGAAGCTCATACCCGGCAGCTTGATTTATTTTTAAACCACTCCCTCAAGATGACTAAAAGGGAATCAGAAGGAATCAATGCGTGCGGCGATTAGGATGATAAACTCTAAATGCTGAGCTCTGAGAGAGCGAGAGAGAGAGAGAGAGAACATGTTAAATGGATAAAAGGAGCTTAAGGAGACATGGCCTGGTGAATATCTTCTTTATTAACTGCTCCAGTAATCACTCACAGTGCACTAATACACAGCCACAAGAGCTCTGTGCCTTATCTTATCGGGGTAGCGGAGCAATGAAGCAGGAGACTATCACAGGAAAAGCAGGGCGTGAGGACGGGGACAGGCGGGATGGGAGGCCGGGCCTTTGAGGGTCACACACACACACGCACACGCACACACACAGACACACACACAACTACTCAGGTGTGAGGCTACAGTGTTAACCTCCAAGTGACCATGCTGACCTCAGTGCAGCACCATTCCTCAGGACTCTAGGAAATAAGACAGGTGCAAAAGGTCCCTGAGCCCCATAAAGAGCTGACAAGACTGCAAAGGTTTGTGGGTAATTTGTCCACTTGATTAGCTTTGATCAGTCCTGCAGTGACTGCTTAAAAAAGTCCATCGCCACCAGATAACCAGACACACGATGTCCGATCCGAAGACTGAGGTTTCCTAACGGCTCCTGGCTAGGCTCCTGAACACAAAGGCAAGCGCCATCGACTGGACCTTAACTGGAGGAGATTTGGGAAAGACGGGCGATGCGAGTAGCACGGGGTCGCTCAGAGCTGCTAAGGATACCGGAGTCCTACATGTAACCTCCACCCATAGACACAGAGCGGGCTGGCAGCCAGGAGGAACGCCACCTTTAAGCAGCGTGACGAGCTCGTAATCCCCAGCAATCTCTCACAAACGGGAGAGGAGGGGGCGGGGCGCTCTGCCCTACCCCACCAAGCTCATGCATCTTCATCACCCCCCACTTATTAGACCTGGGTGGTAATAGGGAAATCCAAGATTCCACAACACCGGAATTTTAAAAATACAGGTCGGAATGCCGTACACTGTGGTATACCGTCTGGACAGTATTATGGTATGCCCAAGACTACTTTCTGCATCCTTTCACATCGGCACCTCTCTCACAAACAGCCGGACAGGCCGCACCGGGCATGTCGGCAACTGCGGCAACCAATCGCATCGCTTATTCTCCATGCCTCTGGGTTCCTATTACACCTCCTTCATGCGTCTTTCCCTGAGCTGTTGCGTGTGGCAGTTAACACCGTCATCTGCTCGCTATCAGAAACCTCACTCGCCGCCACTGCATAGCCTCAGATGAAACTTACTTGAATTCCATCTACCGGCTGCAATAGGGCTTTGACACTTAAGAATAGCGAGCAATCAGCGAGCGGCAAATGTTCAGTGAGCCCTGAGGATTGTCTCAGAGACAGAGGACAGCGCGGGGTACAATAAGAGCCAGTCTGGGATGGCAGGCCACTTTAACAGCCACAAACATCGGCACCCTGACCAACAGCACTATTACCTAAGAGGAGAGCTCCTCTGAAGCCCCACCAATTAAAGGTGCATATAATCTTCATAAAACACTGCCATAGATCTGCAAAAGCCCCCAGTCTCCCACTGCACACCGCTCCTCCTCTCATCAGAGGGAGATAGAGGTGCAGTCAGACTTGCATTCCCTGCCTGTTACTTCCGCTGACTAAGAGACACAGAGATGGATTCTTACTTTTTGTTTTACTGCAGCTTCCAGAACGAAGGGACGGGGATGGATTTATAATCAGAGTTACGGTTAATTAAGTGCTTCCCCACTGGAGAATGTGCTGGGGAACCAGACACGTGACCCGCTGGCTGCTCATGATATGATCAGCCCTGCGGATCCATTTAGAGTGCTGCTTAACCAGGGAATGGCTGAAACTACCATTTAGGCAATTTAATATTCCTGTTACTATTATAAAAATGCCCGCTGTGATGGTAACGGGTGTCAGGAAAGACAGCAGGTGAACACACGATTAAAATGTGAATGCATATTTTAAAATTAATCTGATTTGTAAAGAGTGGCTCAGGGTCAACGCGTTAGCGACTACTGGTTTAAACCCTGACAGATTTAAGGAAGGTTTGTTAGAACAGATGTTTTACCTTGATTATACTGCGATTCTGAGGAGCTGAAGTAACAGTTTAATCCACTCATATAGCACGCCCTTCATTTAATACAGGTGCTTGTTGCTCCCGCTCTTGTTCAAATCGCCCCTGATTGTTTTAGAAAATGTGAAAATGAAACGATTGTTTCTGGCCATCTGGCTCCCCCACCCCCCACCGTGCTGCTGCCCAAGCTGTGTCGTCTGTGAGCCCCTTTAGTGTTCCGCATCTTACAGCTTCCCAGTTGACAGACCTTCAGTATCACCGGCCCGCATATTTGTTTTTCTAAACAATTGCAGACATTGTCCCACCTCATCTGCCATGCCCCCAGGCAGCAGTAGTGACATTTCACTACTATTATTTAGCAGAAGCTTTTGTCCAAAATGATGTACAGATGAGGATCAGAGCACAGGGTCAGCCAGGGTCCCCTGGAGCAGATGGGGTTAGGGGCCCCAATCGAGGCCCCAAAGGTGATGTCACTCTGCCAGGCACAGTAATTGAACCATCAACCTTCTGATCGCAGGCCTAACCCGCAGGGCCACGCACAACCCCATTATTAAATGCAGCACGCATATTCATTTACTTTGTGACACTGGGTAGCATTGCCGGCTGACGCTTTTCCCTCCTACCCCTGTGTTACTCACACTTTATAGCATGACTGCACTACTGGCTGTCTAATGGCGCTGATGTCAGTGCCATCATTTCAGCACGGGGATTAGTAATGTTTATTTATCGCTGGGACTGTCATTTCAACTCTCTACGGCTTTGAATTTAATACAATCACGCTGCGAGAATTAGGTTAAGACGCAGGGCGATGTGTCTCTGAATTCCCGTTTCCCAATTTGTCAAAGTCAGAGGAAAACCGCGAGGGATTTTGCTCCCTCTCCATTTTCATTATCACTATGCGGCAGGCCTGTTAAACGGCCACATTTTTGCAGTTAAACCAACATATTTGGGGTTAATTATCCAGGAGGCTCCTTACAGACTGGTTAACATTACTGATTGCACCAACCTCAAATTCCCAGTACAATGATCCTGAATGGTCAACTGAAGGTGAAGAGATGACACAGATTATTTAAAAAGCAGTGCCATATAAAAGCAGCTTCATTAAACATGAAACACAAGCGAGAGCCACCGACCTTTTCCCCCGAAGGCTGTAACAACCTGCCTTTTTGGTGTCGGCTCGCAGTGACCTGGCAAGGTATAAGATGCGCCCTTTAGAAAGGACCGATGCAGCAGCCAAGTTCACGATACATCAATCGACCTCTGCTTAAGACGAATCAGCATTAAGCACCTAGAACGATTCCAGCGTCACCCGGGAAACAACCTGCTGCAAATTCATCATCCTGAAGAGTCCACATTGAAAGTCAAACTTCAGAACAGCGTACAATCTGAGATTCTTATTAAGGCCCTGGCCTCACCAACACCCTTCCCAGTAACCTCTATATTGTGTATCACTTACTCCTGTATTTATTTACATTTGTTTTTCATGTTTCAGGCTTTTCCTTACGTTATTTATACATAACTATTTGTGCATATTTCCTTGCCTTGTAATAAGACACTTTCCAAACAACCCCTGAGTGAAACAACACTTTGTTTCAAGGGTCACCAAGAGGGCAGCCAATTAGAAATGAGAACTCAATATGGGAAGCAAACAGCCCATTAGAATAGCAGGTACTACGCTGTCAACAGTAAGGAAACTGAAGGAGACAGCGAAAGGGCCTCAGCATGAAGTCCCCAGTGACACCATGTGACACACTCACAGGAAAGAAGACATCCACAGCTACCTGGAAACTCCCCAGAATAGCGGATGCAGGAAAGCCCTGAATTAGCATCTTACTACCCTGCATTCTCAGAGTCTGGATTTATCAAGCAGCTTTTATATAAACACTGCCCAAATTTAAACCCTCCTCTAAAGTACCTTTTTATTCCTGCCACAGAACCCCGAAGAATAATAGGGTGGGGTCTCCCGAATAACGAAACTGCTGCTTTTGAAGTCAAAGCTGGGTGCTGAGAGCCTCTGAGCGATCACACGCATTTGTGCGAGGAAAAGTGTGTAAGGAAGACCCCCAAAGTTTACATTGGGAGGGTTTTTTCAGGTTGACCCCTAAACACTGGAGCGGATACAGCAGAATGTGGATGTTTATTGTTACACACAGTTTTGACCTAAAAAAACACATTTATTCAGCCTTTTGGGGAACCTGCTTTGATGTTCTACAAAAGTTATACAACTTTTGACTGAATACCGACAGCCAATGTGATTTGCATAGGAGGTTATCACCAGGAGGGAATTTGTGGTACACAGTAAATACGTTTAGCTGTCATCTGCTGTGTAATAGTAATTTAAGAAACTAATGTACAGTCCGCAGTGCAGCATGTTTTTTACATATCTAATATAGGCATTGATCTTTTCAATCGAACTAAGCAGGTCTGGCTCACGATGAACATGGAGATTAGTGCAGCATCACAGGGCTCAGGTCCACACACCGTGGACAGCGCGGCCGCAGACAATTAACTAAGGCAATTATTACAACTTTTTTTTCCTCCTACACTTTGTAGACACACACCGCATCTCTAAGTAATACCTCGTAGCACTAACTGCGTAGATAAATGGTGCACGTTCATTAAGGTGTGTGGGTCTTTCTGTACTGCTGGTCATATAATACCGACATCACCACCTGCGATGTAGCAGGGGGTCCCAAAGCCTGTTATCCATCAGGTTGATCATTTTCCATCCGCATGGGAAAGCAGACTGCGCGACACTGCCCGATCCCTGTCCTCGGTTTTAAAAAATACCCAAAAGCACCGAGACTTAATTAAAAATCCACTCTGTAAACGCGTGATTAGGTGTAAGCACCAAACATACATAACCGTGCAGTCGTGCATGCCCGTGAACATCGCGTCTGGCTGCCAGTTTTCTATAAGGCAGAATCAGTACTTCATAAAAAAAAAAACACGACCCGGTAAATGTAAGAGGTGGCTGGGGAAAATCGTTTATTTGCAAAAGGGGTGATCTCGGTGAACAGCGTCTCTGCCCCCCAATGCTTTCAAGCGTCCCAATAAGTAACGATTCGTGATTAAATGCCAGCGCGGCGAGCCGCGGATAATCGGCGGGTTAGAAGCGGAGCCGATCGAAGCGCGGACGCCGTACCTTTGCCGAAGCCCCGCAGGATCTGGCAGCGGCACTTGAACGACACGGCGATCATCTTCATGAGGGCGCCGCTTTCGCGGATACGGCACACGGGCATCCGAACGCCGCGGCGGCGGGGAGGCGCCTCCGCCGGGAAAGGGGGACTGAAGGACGGGAGCTCTCTCTCTAACTCGAGCCGTATCAGTAAGAGCGGCAAGCATTGGGGGAGTCCGTCAGTACAATTTACTATATAAAAAAAAACTAATAATACTTCCATGGCTTGTGCAGGGATAAATAAAGTGACATTCATTGATTTTGAAAACGAACAGGTTTTGATGTGATAAATGATTAGTTTGAAAAACAATTAAATACACGTCTAGCGAGAATACTGTGGCGCTTCACTACTAAAGCAAATATTTCTATAAAAACTTCAGTAACAGCCGACGCCACACTAACACTAACTTCCAAGCTGCCCAAAGCCTTAAAAACCAAAACCCTAACTTCCAAGCTGCCCCTTAAAATAGCCTCCTTCAGGTTTTTACACTAACCACTCCGCCCCCTAGGGAGACTACCAAGAAAAGCAACAACCACAGCAGCAACAAGAGACTACATTTTTGAAGGGACATGGTTTTATGATCATCTCCAGATCGAGTCCAACCTGCCTTTAACTTTAAGCGACACGATTCAATTTCAATCTAACTGCTCGGTCACCCTCCATAAAAACGAGTCATTTACTTCTTCATTCATGCTTTGAATAAAATTGTGTTCCGTCACGATGCCTATGAAATTTAAACGTATTATCATTTCTATACCGTGAACGGGCCGGGTCCTTGCTAGGCTACACTCCATCACTACTTATCGCCTTATTGTAAAAGGATTTACGGGGCGATGTGCGTTTTGCTATGAAATGTGGCTTGGCTCGGAATCGTCCCAATGCTCGCACGTTCAACGAGCCTTGCCGTCCTTAAAAAGCAAAGGGTCCACTGAACCCGAGCTCATTTCTATAGTCTCCGAACACTTCCAGTGTCAGCACAAGCACTTTGCCCTGATCCAGTATGTTGCGCTATCATTAATACTCGGCGACTTGATTATTATCCGCGTAAAATATTCCCACTGATCCTGAAGCATCTTCACAGTCACCGCAGAGCAGATAGTATGTTAAGGGACCGTGACTCTAATGCTCCCAGAACAAACTTTCCTGTTGTATCCAAAAACAAGATAATCTGAAACGTTCATGCTTTATAAAATGAAACTGCAAAATATGGTTGCTAACTTTGGTCATCCGGCTGTCGTGAGATTTTCAATTCGGGACGTATGCACACACATTTACATGCATCTAAGAGTTATATTACCTTGGAAATAGTCCGCAAGGTTTACATACTGCCCCAACACTTTTGATGTGGGTGTAATATAAATTTGCCGTAAGAGTTCTTGCGTGAGCGTGTGATTCTGAAAGCGTGACTGCCAAGCCAGATGTGTGAGGCTGGCAAGCCCGGTTAAAAGTCACGACAGATCCGCCTGTCTGCTAAACAAACCGTCACAGCACCAACCATACACACCTGCACCTCTGCATCTGAGGTACCCAGAACAGCCTTTCACTAATTAATACAGCACTCTCGTCTCCAACTGGCAAGGTATTAGACTGACAGAGATTCGGATTAAATATCGTCGAATGTACCTTGCAGCTTCATAAATTCTTAAAAGAAATATATGTAGGCCTATATCACCTACTGCTCACAAAATAAACGAATGTACATAATAATGTACACATGTCAAGTCAAGGTGGAAGTTTTGAATTAAGATTAAGTTTATACTCCGATTCATCCATCTGTTACCCAGAACAGGGTTTCCAGCTGACAGATTACATCATGTTTAGTAAATTCATACAGGAGGCTGCAGACTGCCATGTGTTTAAAAATGTATGTGTTTTTTTTTTGAGGGGGGGGGGTGCAGTACACTTTTTCCTGTTGTAGACAGCAGGATGAGGGATAGAAACTGGATTGCAGTTCTCCTACACTGGTGTGGTAATTCCACATTGGGTCAACACACATCGTGGGGTCGAGCAGAGAGCTCTCCGGGGGGAGGAGAGGAGCCTCCGGGCTTTAGCTGTTGGCAGGTTAACGGAGGGAATTCCATTAGTGCATTAGTGTGCTGTGAGGAAGCTGTGGTCTATTTGGAAGCACCGCCCCTAGGGTCCACGGCTCTCACATGGCGTGGTGCTATGACGGTATTATTATAGTATGCAGCATCGTTTCAGAAAAAAACGCATGCTAAACAGACATACAGCAGTAACATAATCTACACAGAAAGAAATATTTCCTTTAAGCAGTAAGTCTGTACATTTACATTTATAGAATTCAGAATTCATTCACTAACAGTGCACGCCCCCTTCAGAACAGGACCCGCCCCCCTAACAGTGCACGCCCCCTTCAGAACAGGACCCGCCCCCCTAACAGTGCACGCCTCCTTCAGAACAGGACCCGCCCACCTAACAGTGCACGCCCCCTTCAGAACAGGACCCGCCCCCCTAACAGTGCACGCCTCCTTCAGAACAGGACCCGCCC
>JAODKN010000001.1:14227757-14243392 GCA_026774425.1 Petrocephalus zakoni | reverse complement strand
GCACACAGCGTCAGGCCTTCTGAATGCACACACCTGGCCCGGCGACTTCAAGCAGAAACGTTAATTAGGAGTCTGAGCAGAGGGCTCCCCGTTCCCACCTGGATACGGGATATGAAAAGGGAAGGAGAGATTCCCGGGATCACAGGAGCAACCCCCATCAAAGGTACTCCGCGGCAGCCAGCTGCGTTTCCGAGCGATCGGGGCACATGGGGGGGGGAGGCTGACTTACAAATGAGCCCCCCAGGGAGACGAAGTCAATCTCACCGGCAACAACGGAGATGTAAGTCGGCCCCTTAAGGAGCAGAGAGGAGCCATTTATGCAATTAAAATTATGCATTTTTACAAGTGGAGGCGTCAAAGCCGGCCATGATGTCACCTTGAGGAGCCCGGGAGCCTGCAGAGGGTCTGGCAGCGGAGGGAGACGCGCTGCCACAGCTTTCCGCACCATGCCACATCAGGAGAGACCCTTAATGCACAGCCCTTGGAAGGCATGAGTGGGCTGTCACTCACGCTGTCATATGACCAACCCAACTGGAAGAGGGGTCTCCATAGGAGCACACATCATGCCTGATCAGCGACCCCGACGAATCACATCCTTCAGAGGGGGATGTGGCTTTAGATCTGCTCTGGAAGTTTACGGACATACTTTAAACACATTTCACACGCAGGGATCATTTCCTACACTAAACTTGCAACGACGAGCATATAATCGCCTCCGTGGGTCCAGCTCTTCTATGCTACTCTCCATCAAGTGGCTACACTGCGATTACATACCTAATTAGGGAAATACTGCCAGGAAATCGGGGAGAAATCGCAGTGGTACCTCCAAGGTGTATTTTACGGCTTAGATGTGCAGCTAGACGGCACACAGGAGGCTGGTGAGGGCTCATTCCGGCACAGCAGCCCGCCGGCAAACCTCTTTATCACTGCGATGGTTTGATTTGATATGCTGAGGTCAATTACCAGGTCAAACACACAAGTACTGCACTGAACCCCACTCAGCGACATGTGGCATGCGACATGCGGCATCATGCGGCAGGAAGCCCCCGTCCGCATGCCCTAGCTATGTCACACACTGTGAGTATGTTCTGGATGACGTCGGCATGGAGACGGGGGGGACTCACTCATCCTGGGGTGGGGGGGGATTTGGACCACAATTATCTCCAGAGAGGTTTGTCGGGTGGAGCAGCCAGTTATAAAGGCTTTAATTACCTGCACAGGAGGGGTGGGGGCACCACTTCTTCCCCAGCACCAGGTCAACCCCCCCACTGAAGCACAGCCACGATTAGCATAAATACGCCTGATATTAGGCTTTTATTGCTTATGAATCCATGAATGTTCTGAAACCATGTTAGTGCCGCCTCTGCCCAGATCTGCTAAACACTGTGAGGCCCGTGCTCCAGAATCGAAGGCCAGGACGGCGTCCGCAGGACAACCAGGAGGGTGAGGGAGTTAGAACACAGGCAGCCTCACAATCACTCGATCGGTCCGGTCGCCTGCCCCTTACGGGACAGCACCAGCATTACCCAGAGGGGGCTGCCACTTCTGTTTGGCCCAAAGGACATCTAAGCGGCATGATGCACCGTTCAGGCTGACAGCGTGAAATCTGGCGCTGGTCCGGCGAGAACAGAACCCGTGATTCCAGTATCGGAGGTGCGATTTCCAGACACGTTCGCGCTTCGCAGGCACCGCAGGAGGCGAGAGGCCATTCCAGCCCCAGGGAACCGGGACAGCTGGGCGGCACCGAGCGGGGGAGCGGTCCCGTGCAGAGGGGGCGTGTCTGCCAGAAGGGCGCATGCCTCGGGTTGCAATGCGGGGCGGGGGACCAGCCACACGGGGGCTAAAAGGCGGCTCTGTGCCTCGACTTGCCTCCGATCACTAACTAAAAGGTCTGTTTCTTTTAACCACTCCCCCCTCCCCAAATCCACAAGGAATGTCCCTTATCTCAACCACAGGTAAGGAGGAGAGGTATTCGGAGAGGTGGGGGCTACATTCAAAGTACACAAAGAGACTGTCTGGAAGACGAAGCCTAGAAGAAAGGACACAACAGGATACAGACACCATCCGCATGTGGAATAACTTGCAGGCGTGGTGCCCCCCCTCCGATCCACAACAGGAAGTGCCATCTGCCCTTGGGGGTGGGGGGGGGGGCTTTCATCTGTTAATTAACAGTTAAGACTCTTTCATGTTGGAAGGAAACGACCCAAAAAGCTCTTCACCTCCACATTTACAAAAAAAGGTCAAATCAACTCGAAAATGTCCATGGATGTTGGCAGCCCAGGATATCTCAGGATATCCAGAACCTGAAAACTATCTGGGGCAAGCAGCATTCCTGCCCCTCGACCCCGGAATCGACGTGTGCCAGCTGGTCACTGTGCCCGGTGCTCTGGGACGAGACCCTGACTAAACTCCTGATAGAATGAGGCAGAAGGGCCCCGCGTCACGTGGGGGTCACGCACGGAATCGGAGAGCCGCGTCACGTGGGGGTCACACCCGGAACTGGAGAGCTGCTCGCGGTCCGTAACGATACCTCAACTGGTGACACAGAGCCAGCCTGGAGCTGCCACTGATTCACAAGCAGCACTGAATAATTCAGCACCCTCACCCCGTCACAGCAGGACGATACGCACCTGCACACCTGCAAAGGGGGAAGGAGCTCAGGGCTGTCCACCTGCTGAGCGATGGCAGGGACCGGCGGAATTCTGAGCCCCTCTCCATGAGTACCCCAGCGGGATCGGAGGTACCCCACAATCCACACCATTGGCTGCCCTGGAAGGACCCCAGCCAGCCCTGACACTCTACTGCTGCGGAGTGAGCAGGTAGGATAACCCAGTGTGCTTCAGGGAGAGTGACAGAGTGAGAGAGAGTGAGCCCGGTGCACCACAGCGTCTCCCACACACTGGACACCGGCAGCACTTTGCCGAAAGCTGTCGTCGGGTTTGTTAAAGTTCCCCGATGGTCGTGGCTCTGATGGGACGGAGAGGTGTGTGTTGGACGTGCTGGCACACTGTCCTCTACGGCAGAGGGGGAGAGCCCGGAAACACGGACGCACCTCCCACCCCCTGCCGCTCTCCGGAGCACTCTCGGGACACCCCCTCAGAGCCCGGGAGGTGGCCCGGGATGTCCCAGGGCTCGCCACTCGCTCTTCCGCTGGCTGCACGCCCAGTGTAGCGCTGACAATAAAACACACCGGTGGTGGGGGGGTCAGGTGCCCCAGCACTACTCACGGTGCGGGTGCTCGGAGGCGTAGTAGTAGACGTCCTCGTAGCCCTCGTGGTAGTCCTCCTCCGGCCGGTACTTCTTCCCCTTACGGCGCCTGGATCTCCGGATCTGCCTGACGAAGCCCAGGAAACGATCCATGGCAACAGCGCGCGTGTGTGTGTGTGTGTGTGTGTGTGTGTGTGTGTGTGTGTGTGTCTCCCCGTGCACGCGTGTGTGTTCCCGCAGGACAACGCCGGCTCCGCGCTGCTCTGCTCTGTCTCCGTCTCCTCACACAGTCTCCCCACGTCCTCCGCCGGCCACGGCCCTCCCCCCCCCAGACCTGCTCCCCTAGCCACGCATCTCGGGGATGGCGGGGAAAACGGCTGATCAGAAAGGAAAACAAAAATGGGGGGAGGCAGTCACAGGCAGGCGCCGCTGCTTCCTGGGAGCCGAGAGCCGGGCTGAGGAATCCCGGAGCCGGGGACTCGCTATTCACACTGCCTCTCCCTCCCTCCTCCCTCTCTCTCTCTCGCTCTCTCTCTCTCAACACTGAAACTTCCCTCCTTCACACAATCACTCCACTCCAGTGGTAGGGAAGGCAGGAGGAGGGGTAGCTTGTGGGGGGGGGTTCGCCTCCGCCTACCCACTGTCGGGCAGGGGCTGGTAGGGGCGTCCCAGGAGACACGGGGGGGCTGAACCATGAAGGCAGGAGAAGCAGGGGTGTGAGACTTCTCGACATAAAGGCACAATGAGCCAAACCCCCCCCCACACATCAGCAGACATGGTCAGATCCACTAATAAGTATAGAGAAGGTCTGTTAATTGAAGTCATTGAGAGTAATGATACTTCACTGGTTAAGCTCCCGCTGAAATTATGGCTCCCACATGTTATACCACTCGGGGCATAAACAAAAACATGGCCCGATAGAGCTGTGTACTGCCATGGGCCCGTCTGTCACGATCACGGTCTGTGCCTAACAGCTGACAGGCTGCCATCAGCCAGGGATCCCCCAGGAGATGGAAGCAGCCTCTCCCGATGGCCGTGTGTGTTCAGGCACTGCCCCTGGGGGTGAAAACCACTCAGTAGCCAGCCTATCATCACGGGATTTACCCACACTGCCCCCCTTCCTAAAGGCAGTGTCCAACCTTCGTTACCAGAACCCCTCCCAGCACTGGTTCCAGGTGCGTGACAGTGGCGGCACACACGGAGGCCACCCTGCAGGGGGCGCTGCAGTGGTACCAGGCAGCCCGTCACTCAGTCCCCACCTCGTCACCAGCGTGCTGCATCTCCTCTACTTATGCTTCCTCCTTGGCGGCGTTAAGCTGGCCTGAGGCTCCAGTTGCTGTGTCCCACTGCACTGCTGCAGTGGCCCGGCTCCACCTCCCCCACCCCCCCCCAGCCCGCCCTGGCAATGGCCAGCTTCCTCTGTTGTTCTTGACAGAGTGTGTGACCAGTCAGCACTTACAACCCCAACACAAGCCTGATGCAGTGGCAATCAGGCTGGGGGGGTTTCCACAGGTACTTCTGGTTTTGCACGCTGTCAGTGAATACCGGGGTCCACATGCCAAGGTTTAGCGCACAGACAATGCCAACAGGACATCCCAAGGTCTGTTAATTTCCAGGAGATTAAGGTGGCCCAGAATGTAAAATCATTTCCTCATAGCTTTTCCCAGGATTCCCAGACGGAAAACTCAGTTTTCCCATCCAGTCTATCGAGGGGCGCGTAGACACTCACCAGTCACACATTACGGGACACTACCATAAAAAGGCAGAGGACATCCCAAGGGACACAGGGATGCCGGGCAAAGCCCAAACACACAGAGTGTAGGTGGGGCGCGAACCCACAACCTGCAGGAGGAAGGCAACAGCGCTGTCCACTGAGCCTCTGTCCTGTCCCATTAATACAGATTATGCTGGGGACACCAGCATAATTGTGTGTGTGAGAGAGAGTGACTGTGAGTGTGTGTATGTGTGAGAGAGAGAGAGAATGACTGTGTGTGTGTGTGTGTGTGTGTGTGTGTGTGTGAGAGAGTGACTGTGAGTGTGTGTGTGTGTGTGTGTGTGTGTGTGTGTGAGAGAGAGACAGACAGAGAGAGAGTGACTGTGAGTGTGAGAGAGAGAGACTGTGAGTGAGTGTGTGTGTGTGTGTGAGAGAGAGTGAGTGTGTGTGTGTGTGAGAGAAAGAGAGAGACAGAGAGAGAGACTGTGTGTGTGAGAGAGAGAGAGACTGTGAGTGTGTGTGTGTGAGAGAGAGAGAGACTGTGAGTGTGTGTGAGAGAGCGAGAGACTGTGAGTGAGTGTGTGTGTGTGAGAGAGAGTGACTGTGAGTGTGTGTGTGTGTGAGAGAGAGTGAGAGAGTGACTGAGTGTGTGTGTGAGTGCCCTGCAATGGTCCAGGCTGCACATCATTACAACCATAACAGAGTAAGTGGTTCTGGGAAAATGCAGTTGCCTAGAAACAACCTGGGGGGGGAGGGGGGGTTAGCACACCAGCACAATATGAAGGGTTAGGTGCAGAGTGGGGAAATCTTCCTCCTCACATTGTTTTTCTAGAACCTTTCGCTCTCTGCTGCCTTTCTATGATGCTGCCCCGGGTGCCGGGAGCGAGTCCCTGACCCTGGGACCTGCAAACAGCTCACTGCCTTTCCAGACGCTCCTCGGCCTGTAAAAGCCGTGCTCCTGGATCCCGGTGCCCGGTTACACTCTCCATTACTCCACTGCATTCAGAGGTTCCATTGAGGGGACGCCCGAGAGGGCAACCTTACAGCGCTTAAGTGGGGACCCATTATATTCTCAGCACACACACTTAATCCAGACATCATGGTTAAATAACTTGGGGTCAGCCCTGTGATATTCGAGAAAATGGAGGAGGACAAGGTTACCACGACGGGATTCTGATGCAACCTCACGTAAGGTCTTGTGTAGGCCACGCAAATCGGAGTCAGTTAAGATGGAAGCAGCTTACTGGATCACTCAGCTGGCCCAGAGGCTCCACCCAGGGCTGGGGCTGTCCCATGGCATGCCTGCTTTTGTGTTTTTGGATTGTTGCTTTGCAGAGAGTGTGACCACACAGACCCCCAGGGGTGCCATTGGTTTAACCCAATGATGCAGCCTCACTGGGACCATGCGGCACATCATCACGGGGTCACTGTGTGGAAGCAGGACCCCAAAAACATGCATTAAGCAGGAGAGCCAATGGCTATATACCCGCAGGTCATCACTGGCCATCGAGTGCTTCTGTAGGGAGAAGTTGAGCTGGGATTCAGGTTCCACACGTCCATCAGGTCGGCCTGAGACAGCTTGTTTGCCTTAGTGCAATACATGCATACCTGCACCAATATCTACAGCACACAGGCCAGCTGATCACAGACTATCAACCAAAGGCTTCACGCGTTTCCTCAAGGAACCATAATGACATATATGGCCTCCTATCGAGCAAGGGACCAGACAGTGTTTACAACAGAGGCCTTTCTGTACAGAACCCCCCTCCCTGGTACTCGTACAGGGTGGACTGCTTGGCCAGCAGAGGCATAAAGGCAGAGAGATGCTCTGCGGGTGTCACAGATGGCAAACAAGCTGGGAATCTTTCATTTCACAGCTGGGTAGCTTGGAGATCGGCTGAGGGACACCCCACCTCACCACGGCACCGAGGTCTGCCAGAGGGTGACCCCCCCGGCCCTCTCCTGGCCGTTTGGTCACGGCCAGTCGGAGACAACCAACTGCCAGGTCATGATCAGTAGGATGCAACAGGCCAAGTGGAGACCCCTTCATAAAGTCATCAAGGCAGGCTGTGGCGGTCCTGGTGGCGCTGTGCCAATCGGCGCGGAAACCCTGCTAAACGAGACTAAAACAGGCATTAATTCGGGGCACCGCTCTGCATCTGCCTTGCACCTCACGTGGGGGAGGACTGACAGAAACCCCAAATTACTGCCAAACACGGCAACCCGATTCGGGAATGAGAAATGAGATATTCCAGGCTCGTTAACCGACAACTGGAATACATTTTCTAACTCTGTGGATTGTCAATTACACGACCCGGCTCGCAGATTTCCCGTACTCACTCTCCTGCAAAATCTGTAGCTGACATTTTGGGTATATCTCCATTAAAATTTTCGTGGTGCCCTCAAGTAAACCTTTTTATTTGCGTCCACAAACCTGAAGCAGTTTACATTTAGCACACGCAAGCTACACGTTATACATGTAAATACCGTGGTTCGTGTTACCAAACACAATAGGTCTACAGCCTCGCTTCTTTCTACATACATTCTTATTACATACAGAAGCGGCATTAAACAGAAGCAGAATTAATGTAGCTGGTTATTCTAGCAGCTGTTACTATTACTACTTAAATGCACACAGGCGTCTAAGGAACAGCGCGAGATTCAGATGCCGCATCTTCTGAGTAACAACTCATTCTTATCCTATTAATCATCTCCCCTCAAAATACCAGTCCATCAGAAAACCAGCTGACGTTCTGTTCTTCAGCCTTATGTGTGTGTATATCTTAATGTATCACTTCAAATCCACAGACGAACAAACATATAAATTAGGAGCTCAGAGCTGGATCAGTGCGATGGGATAATCACCACGACATGTTACTACAAACCGTGAGGTAAATTATTTACTATTATGTTCTCATCTGATGTGTCTAAATATGATTTTTCTGTATTTCAAATATTTGTGAAAACCAGACCAGCTTGCCGACTCGTGATTGGCTGAACACACAGCTCACACGGCTAGGGCTTAACAAGAGGGTGCTGCGAGGGGTTAATCGAGACCAGCCTCACACCTACACCAAACCGCATGCATCACCTAGCCAAAACCCTGGACCAATCAGGCAGCAGCCAGGGGTATGTGACCCTGCCCACCAGTACTCTCAACCAATCAGATAATGACCCTTCTTCATAAAAGGCTTGGATTAATGCCTACAATACCTAAAGCGTGCCAAACCTCTCTGGTCAACCAAACCAATGACAGCCATCGGCTCACAGGCAAGGTGCCAACATTAAAAGATTTTAGCCACCATGTGGACACCACATTATGTGACTGTCCCGGCCTTTTGAGGTCACCCATTCCTACCATATCAGGAGAGACGCACTAATTGCACTCAGAGAGACCCAAAGCCCCGAGTGAGGGTCCATTTACAGCCTGTCTGTTCCATCTGTCCACCGATACTATAATGCACTCCATTACACTGAATGTGCATTATTGAGGGGGGGAAAAAAAAAGTCATAAAATTAAATCGCTGAAATCTGCAAGTTAATGAATTCCACCTCAGACGAGGCAAGGAGCCGAGCCTCATCTGAATTCCCCGGCAGTCCTGCAGCAGACACGTCTCAAAGGAGGCATACTTAGTGACTCGCAGGCTACAGAGAGTGGGAGGCTACTGTCGCATTCAGAGCAGGGCTCTGCATCTTCACTAGGGGTCCCATCGATCAAAGACGGTCTAAGAGGTAAGGGTAGCCTCCAAAGAGGAAATGAGCTTCGGGAAGGCCCCGCGCTCGGAAGGGTCCGGATTGATCTAGAAACGGCAACCTTTCTAATTCAGACCTAGGAATCTGGGTTCTCCTACATGCTTAACATCCTGAAGCTGTTGCATGGATCCGTCTCTATGTGTGCTGGCGAGCGCTAGAGAAGGCGGCCGAGGGCCTCAGCCAGGGCTCCGGTCGCTCAGCATAAACCCATGGCAGGACCGCATTTCCCAGGGAGCACTGTGCCACCATGGAGACGCCTACTGCAGGACGTCCCAAGCGCTGTTCTCTGAAGGCCAAATTCCATCAGCGAGGCCAGGGTCCCACAAAAAAGAAAGATTGTTTGCGGGGGGGGGGCACAGTAAAATATGCCAAATGGGGGGGGGTAAGCCACAGTCCAGAGCTGGTGACCACTGGCTAAGGTTCATCAAAGTAAAGACTGAAAATTGGGGCAGGAGGGTGCGTCCCGTGTTTTGCGGGCATACATAGGAGCACTTGGACATACTGAATTCCTGATTTATGTCCTGCCAAGAGCATCAAACATTCCTAAATACAGACTGATAAGCCAAATCATTATGGCCACCCCCAGATGAAGCGAATAACATCAACTCTCACATAAGAACAGCGTGTGTCAGGGTCTGCGATATAGTCAATGGTTAGATAACATTCGGTATTCATGGTCGACATGTTAAATGCGGAAGTCAAAGGCAAGGATGAAGATCTGAATGACTTTGACAAGGGCCAAATCATTACAGCTAGAAGATGGGGGGGTGCTGGAGGCTCATGGTCAGCAGTGGCGAGTACCTAGTTAGAAAGGTCACAATGTTTGGGCTTTTCAGTGTATGTAATCATAACTGTTCTTAGTCCATAGTAAACAAGGTGACCAATAAAATCCACAACCTAGAAGCGGGCCAGATGGGTCACGATATAACCTCAGGAATCCAAGCCAATGGCTAAAACATCCAGAGATCCATTAGAGTGATTTACTGAGCTTCGCGCATTAAACCTTCATGCGCACGAATCTCCTTTAGGTTACGGGACCCGAACACTGCCGTTTTGTGGGACCCGGGATGCAGGGCAGGTGGCCAAGCTGGGCGGTGGGCTGCGGTAAATCAGCCGTACACCTCATTTCCAGGAGTGCCACCTGCATCGGGCCCAGGAACCCAATCAGCCAGGAGCACAAATACCCAGACCCTGGGCCCTGCGTCTTTCTCATGGCGGGAAGCAAATAAGTCACTGATGAGTTGCATGATGGGAAAGGAGGATGCACCCTGCAATCTTGTATCAGACGCACAACGGCCAACTCAGGCTAAGCGGCCCGATCTGATTGTCTCTCACAGCTCCAATTTAAGGGCGGCCCCTGCTGAGGAGCATGCTCCCAGCTTCCGCCTGAGCTCAAAACTTGAGAAAACAGGACAGAAATCACTGCAGTGAAAATTGTACGTCACCCCAGATTAGCGGAAAGAGGATTTAGAGCTAGGTATTTACCAGACATTTAGTGGACCATTACGAGAACCCTGACTGAGAATAACAGAACTAGTTTTTCTCAGAAACTCCCCCGAACCCCCTTCCTCAAACACTATGCCACCTATTGGTTGAGAGAAAGTCAGCCATACAGCTGACATCTCAGTGGCAAAAAAGGCAAATGGCACTGCGGGGTGGAGCCTCTTACCCATGAAGCAGTTTGTTTTTCTGACATGTAATCACCTCCGTTGTAGCATGCATGTAATCCCACAGTGACAAATCGCCAGCTCAGGGAAGCACGTCCGCGTAACGGACACCGAACACACAGATCCCGTGTCTTTCTGGGTGCACCATCACTCATATTGCACGGCTAGCAGCGCTAATCGCATTCAGCCCAGTGACAGCGTAACTCGAAGCTGCTCACGCGACCATAATGACCGCAACCCAATGCTTCAGCCGCGTAGATCGAGGACACGTGTGCGAGAGGCGTGACCTGGGAAACGGTGGGCATGACGGAGCCAGTGAAAGATGAAAGGAAAAGCAGTCAGTCAGAAGAGGGACAAGACCGAAACCGTCAACATCCGTGCCACTGCGTCCCGTCTAGGACAGGTTAACACACCAAAACTGTCGACATCCGTGCCACTACGTCCCGTCTAGGACAGGTTAACACCCGGAAACCGTCGACATCCGTGCCACTGCGTCCCGTCTAGGACAGGTTAACACCCGGAAACCATCGACATCCGTGCTTCTGCATCCCATCTAGGACAGGTTAACACATTGAAACCGTTAGCAGGACAGGACGTGAAACCAGTTTGAGATCCCCACACTAGTGGGCAGGAACTGGGGATTCGTCCACTCGCCTCTGATCAGGTCATGTTCGGCTTAATGAACCTTCAAAGCCGTAGTTTGCTCAACAGGGCGAGAGAAGGTGAAAATATGGCCCACAGAGATGGTGTGAACATTAACCAGAGCCGGGGGGTGTTAATGGCATGGAGGAGACAGCTGGAACAGCAACGGCCCCACTAATGAAAGGAAATTGTGGCTTATTCCCCACCGATGGGCTCCAAATAACAACCATTCATCATAAGTTGTTATGCCAACAGCCAGAACCGGGACCCACGAAGAGGAAGGCGCACAAAAGTGTTATTGAATCAGACAGGAGTAAAGCCAAGGGCAGAGTGAAGTGTGATAGCATCTGAGGCGTGCAGAGCGAGCTGCTGACTGCTCACCAGCAGCCTTCTCCACACCTATTACTATTCTTAGGATATGTTAAACACAGTTTATTCAACAACTCAAAATTGAAACACATTTCACAGACTTTTGTTAAATGTCTTCACACTGCTCTGAGATCAGATCTCAGCCAGTCCTCATTGCTACTCCGGCAGTGAGTCTGGAAGGAATGTACAGCTCACACGAAATGCTCTGTCAGCAATGGGCTGGCCAGGGGGGGTCCGGGGGGGCATTAGAGGAATGAAATGCAGCTCAGTGCGTAATGCAAAGTTAGTTTATAACCTGCCCGCCACAATCCCTCACTGCTAACCCTGTACTACAGGCACACACACACACACACACACACACACACACGTCTACATATTCATATCTTTGTGGGGACTCATTCATTTCTATGGGCATAACCCAAATCCCAGCTATGACAACCTAAACCCCTAACCCAGCCCTAAACAAACAAAACACAAGCCTTTTCATATTTTTAGTTTTTTATCGCAGTTACAGATTTTTATAAAACCTAGTTTCCCCTTGTGGGGACTGAAAAAATGGTCCCACTACATCAAAATATCAGGTTTTTATAAGATTGTGAGGATGTTTGGTCTCCACAATGTAATATATGCACACACACACCATGCAGGTAGAGTGCCTCAGTGACCATCAGCTGGCCGGCCACTTTCATTTGGTCCCAGAAAGCATTGCAGGGGGCGACCTACAGCCAGGATGAGCCCGGCAGTCGGGCTTCCTGCCGCTCTCTGAGGCAGCGGGCCGCAGCATGGCAGAGTTTTGCGGAGTTGTGCGGATCCCATACTCCGGCCGCGAAGTTGTACCTATAATCAGTGCTCGGCAGGAACATTTTGATTAAAGGCTGCGGACGACTGTCGTCACACTGAAAGGGTCCGGAGGCTGCCGGCCTTGCGGCGTGCAAACGGCGCGCCGCTGTCTGTGGCTGCGTTTCCCACACTCTGCGGCCGCAGGATACTGGCGAAAATACTGGCGAAAAAACTCACGATCACATGCAGACCTGATGCAAAAGCAGCAGCTGTAAATGTTACACTGCTGTCATTATTATTAATAACTAAATAATCTTGTAAAGGAACAACTCCAGAGCTTTATTAATTTTGTTCCTTATGACAGAGTAAAAATGTTTCAGTAAAAAATATTGATGATTTCTGCCTCATCTTTACCCAGTTGACTGTGCATCACAGTGTAGATATTAACATTGCACAGGTTTTCGTGCAAGCGTTCTACACTCACTAGTCATCCGGCGGATCACTGGTTACCGCCAGGTGCCCCTGATGCCGAACGCCAACGTTTCTTGGCCAATCAGCATCAGGCTGAGCCTCCCATGGGCCTGTCATAAACAAGAAACAGCCACACAAAAAGCATCACCAGCAGAACCGGTGCTGAACGCAGAACCTGGAGAGGACTAATGATGGACACCACAGGTACATTATCACCAGCAGGAATTTCAGAGAGGAGGAACACCAAAGCGCCTCTTCGGAGGGCCTCCAGGGTCGAGCTGCTCGTCTGCGGTGCATTTAGGAAGATCGGACCTGTGTTCAGGCGGAGATGAGGCCACCTGGAATTAAGGAAACATGGGCCTCAAGGAGTCAATCCAAAGGTGACTTTCAGCGCAAAGGTGGATGAGCCGTGGTGAGGGGACAAAGGGGACAAGGGGAAGGGCCAAATGAAACAGGGGCGGGGCAAAGGGAACAAGGGGAGGGGCCAAGCCTCAAAGTGAAGGACATCAGTGCTTCCCATGATCAAATATGAACTGAAGAACAAGAAGAAAGAGGGAAAAAAATGTAAAACTAAGGGAGGAGAGGCTCCTTCAGTAACAATCAGCTTCATAGCAGCCTTAAGGGGAAGAAAGAAATATTATACCACGTGATAAATTCTGAACTCAGAATGCAAATGGAAATGGTTTCTAAGTCGCCTATTGTTCAGAAGGATTAGCAGGATGTGTGATGTTCATTACTGCGAGATGAGGTTACCGCGGAACAGTAATGACACTCCTGTACCAGAGGACAGGCCTAGCCAACCAAATACATTCAGCACAAAAGCATCTCTAAACATCCCCCATCGGCTGTGAAAATGGGTCAAACACAGACGTGCGGGCCAGAACCAGCCACGTGAGCAGGGAGGCACATTAACATCTCGGCCAGGCTGACCACAGGGTTCACAAAGACCTAAATTCACGGGCCTGTAGCCCCTTCGGAGAAATGAAACTTTGTTGACTGATTCGCTGTCCTTCAGGAACGTCCCACTCAGACCAGAGAGCCAGCACAGCGGGTGATGAGCATGGCGGGCAGGCCGGCTGGCTCCCGCCTCTCAGATCCGAGAGCTCGGCAGGGTCTGGCTCTCGTTAACGTCCCGGACACATCGATCAGAGACGGCGTGGCGGATTACGGAGACGGAAACGCCAGTGAGGCCCGGCCACCCCCCCCCCAACCAAGAGAAATGAGGAGGAACGGAGAGAGACTCAGTTCAATGGAGATCTCAGAACAGTGGGCTAGTTCCTTCCCATCACAAGGACCCAAACAGGAGAAGGATTAAAAGAAATAAACACTTACAGCAAGGTGTTCATCGAAAGATAAGCAGCAGATAATGAGCAGGTACGATGTTCCCCTGTGGGATGGGGGGGGGGGGGTTGGTGAATGGTGACTCACCAGCTGAGAGCCCCTCTCTGGGCACCGCCAATAGGGACGGAAGCTGCAGGGGGGGGAAGGCTTCAGGGTGGGAGGCAGTCTGGGGGGCGTGCGAGCGAGTTTGCGAGAGAGTGAGCCACCACGCAAGGCTGGAGGGGAGCTTCTGAGGAGCAGACAAGAGGCGACAGGCCACCCTCCCTCTGAGCGTGCTCCAGCCTCGAGGGACGGCTTGTTACAAGCCGGAGATGCAGCAGTTGTTAGCCAGAGTGAGGTACATGGTCCCTTTTAATAAGGCTTTCCAAAAGCAGGTATTATCTGCTGTGCTGCCATCAAAGATGACAGCTGGACTGGGGAAGTTAGTCATCTGACAACTTCTGGCATCTGCTCTGCGAGGTAACCCTACCAGCTTTAGCTGAGATGCTGATTCACCCTAAACACGCAGAATGTACTGGTGATTTATATGCAGATAATTATGCAACAATGTATCTCCTTGCAAGTGTTTTCTGGCTGGATGATAATCGTTGCTTTGTTCCCTAGAAAAGCATAATTAGGCTCCATTCTTCAAATCTCACAGCTGCTTAGCTGAAACCCTCTCGCTACGTGTGGCTCCGACCTCTAATTCATCTCCTCTAGCTTGTTTCTCCACTGATTGCTTCATTTTCTGATTAAAATTACACACATTTGGAAAATCTCTCTTAAGCCCGTTTTCGTCTTTTTTTTTTTGTCTGTAGCTTAAGACTTTTTGATCCGGTGCCAAATCACACTTCCCTCCTGAAGAAAGTCAAACATAACAAAGATGTTTTCCGCCCGGATCGATCTCCGTGGACCCAGCGCTAGCCCCCATGATGATCGGCGAGTCACCACATCTCCTCTCTGACACGGTCACCTTGGAGTGACTGTCCGCCCTCTCAGATCTTACCCAAAAAGACAGGACCCACATATCTCCCAGCAAAACCCATCACCCTGGTGATAAAATTCATGATGTAAAGTAAATTAAGTTACACAAAAAAAAGAAAATCCGGCTTATCTCTGCAGGCTAAAGCGCTCCTTCTCTCCTGACCATGCTATCAATCACACAGCACCCCCCCCCCCCCCTTCAGTTAAACTTAGCATCAATTACCCCGACTCCAGCTTCACTGTCTACTGTGATGTATTTCCGATGGATCCAAAGTGTCATTAAACCGGTTTTCATAGATAATCGTCAGAGACAAGCCTCGGCGCGCGCGTGCGTCCGCATGCTGAAGATCGATGCCGGCCCGCTCTCCCAGGGCTCAAGGACGTCGCCGTCTGGCTGTGTGGCAGCGTGCTGCATCTTCTCGCCCATAGCGGAGCTCCACGCCTTGGCCTTACCTCTGGCACGCAGGGCGTCACTTCAGCAAGCTCGCTCTGGGGAGCCTGTTGGATCAGTTTACCGGCCACAGCGGAGGGACCTTTCAGCAGAGGCAGGAGCACTAACAGTGTGGGGTTGATAATGATAGTGACCCGCCATCAGTAGGGGGCAGCACTGAGCTGAGGGCTGGCTGTGACTCACAGATCCCACCCATGGGTGCAGTGTTACAATAGCATCAGTTGGTCCTGGGTTTGGGAATGAGGACAAAACGGGGTGTGACATGCAAAGCCTAGTA
>JAODKN010000001.1:14184005-14194559 GCA_026774425.1 Petrocephalus zakoni | reverse complement strand
GCGGTCGAACGCCCCCAGAGGGATGCCGCCGCGGCCCCCTCCCCCGCCGGCCCTACCTCCTGCCTGCGGGGGCTGGAATGCTCACAGGAACTGGAAGAATGCAGAACTAGTTTCAAGCTGAATGGGACAGCGAAACAGCCATGCAAAGCGACATTGCGGAGAGGCGGCACTTCAAACGCAGCAACAATGAAAAGCAGAGGCCATGAAAGAGCCTTTCAGTTAAGGAGGGGCAGACAGTTTCAAAGGACTTCCCTGCGCTTGTCCCATTTTTGGGTACAACCGTCTCCCTATGAGTCCGCCTCTGTTATGCATGTCGTTCCAACACACCCTGCCGCCATAATTGGCTCAATTAATAACTCAAAATAGCATCCATGCCATTTACACAAATACATTCACCGCGCTAATATGTTAAAACAAGCGGAGCTAATTTACAGCTAAGTATCATACTGCCTTACAAGAAAGAAGCCAAACAGTCTGACACCTGCGTACCTGTATCGTCATTCATCATTAACGTCACTTACATTCCTACAGCTTATGTGACTTGCATGATACCTTGTGATTGGTCTCCTAAATTAATACCAAACCTGTCGATTGGTCCCAGGCACAGGGACAAGGATCTGATCAGTATAGCAGGTGGCAAGAGGCTCAGTGAAGGGGGCATCTGCCCTGCCCGAAAAGGGAGGCGCTCTCTCCCAGGAAGTGCCCGGGAGGAGGGTGCTCCACCATCCTTCTCCAAAACCAAGTGTGAGAAGCTGTGTAAAGCCATCTACACGCGTCAGAAACCCAGGCAGCCCAGAAATCAGCCTGACATAATGAGAAGCCTTGCTTCACTTTAATCCTCACGCCCTGAAATTGACTAAATGCTCATAAGGCGGACTTACACTATCTGCCCATTTCTGCTGCGACTGAGCGGAAAGGGCGACTCTGCCCAAGAACAGCTTCCATAATCTGTTATTAAAGACAGCAGCTAGACTCGTGCTTCTTCCTGTGCATACAGTCGAGGTTTAAGCTGCAGCAAAATGAGAAAAGAAAAAAAATTAACTGCAGCACAAGCTGCAAAAAACACGGTAATTAGGGCGTATAGAATATTTATATCATTTGAGGAGTGCGAGGCTCAACTTGTGCTTGCTTACACAAGATGCATTTTCCAAGTGAAAGGCGCACTGATAAGCGGGCACCACCACTGCGGAGGAGTCAACCAGCCCTGCATCGCACTTGTAGGAATTTACAGGCTTTTCAGTGGACTGGAGAGGGAAAAAAAAGAAAAGAGACAGAAAATAAGCGGGCTGGTTTGCCTGGTACTCATCAGACAGATTCAGCGGCCGGCCCCAGCACACATCCCATAATTAATGAGCATGAATTACGGCACAGCCTACGGCGGAGGCGATGACAGCCCTGGGGACTAGAATAAAGGGCATTAAAGTTAAAAGCAATGCCAAGTCCATGCTGCAGCCACAGCGACACACTCATCTAAGGGCTGTCAAAACACCATAAAGCTAAATTTCCCTGCCGATGCTCTAGCCTCCATTCATATGACAGCGTTTGACTGACAGAGTTATCACACTAGGATGAGAATTTAAAAAAAAAAATGTTAAAGGAAGGAGGAACACTTTCTCTAGGGACTTTTAGACCAGGGGGTGGGGGGATCTATTTATTAGACCGTAATCTCCAGCCTTGACCTCAGTGTGGAGCGTACAGATGTGGGGGAAGTTCCACACCTCCAGAGAGAGAGAGAGAGAGTGAGAGAGAGAGTGAGAGAGAGAGTGAGAGAGAGAGTGAGAGAGAGCAATGCAGATCCGCGCTCTCAGCAAGAGCCCATCGGATAAATAGGCCTGGGAGAGGCTCTCCACCGCGCTGTAATCAGCTACTAGCGTGAGGGTTAGAGACACTAACTGCTGGCTAGGCCAATCTGGCTAATGAACTCCGTGGTTTCATGCTGGGGCCGCATACTGCATTCGCCTAAAAAGGGAAGATGGGTCAGTCCGCTGCCGGTTCCCGAGGGCCCCCGAGGGCCCAGCGAGGGCTCCATAGTGACAACGGAACAAAAAAACACAGACATGAGCACTTACGCATAACTTACTAGAAATAAGTATTTTGTTCACAAATATTGAGATGTGTTGTCCAAAAGCAGTTAAAATACCCATGGTTTACATGAGCCTGTCAGCATGAACGGTCCCCGTCTTTAAACTTGATTTCAAGGTGAGGATTCTCTGCCTGTGATCAGAAGGTCCCCAATTTGAATCCAAGGGCCGGCACAGTAGGGCCCCTGGACAAGGCCCTTAACCCCAGAGTGTCCCAGCGGCATTGCATGCTGGCTGAGCCCGCACCAAGACGCCGCGTTTCACACTCACCTGTATGTGCAACTGTCACAAAGGAGACCAGGATAGAATATGCAAAAAAGCAACATTCCAATGTACCTGTACTCACACTAGTAAAACGGCACATAAAGCATCATTTCATTACATTGTCAAATCATCTATTTCCTGCGGTCTTTCCAGTCCCTTCCCTGTACTTCGGGACACGCTTGTTAGGCATAAACGATCCCCCAAACTGGTGCCTGGACTTTGGCCCAGAGATTGTTTAGCTGTTCACTCACTGGCATTAAACTCCGCAGCAAAGGTTTCGCTGGGTCAGCGGACAGATGCACCCGGCATCCTATTAAAGCGAGGCAGCAAAACTGAACCCCACGGACACAAAGGGGGTTAAACATGCATTATACACAAGACAAGGGCTGTTTCAGCCAAAGTGGCAAAGTATCCCCCATTACTATAAATCGGGTTGAACACAGTACTGGGGGAGAGAGACGGGGCCTCACTTACCCCTTCAAGTCCCATATCACACCATTGGCTGTTTAGGGTTTGATCACATTCAATTCAATTCATTTTTATTTTTTATATAGCACCTTTCACTACAGGGTTGTCCCAAGGAACTTTACATGCGTGTGTTGGGATACATTACCATATTTTAAGAAAGCATAACAAAACAGAGTAGAAGAGACATAAGATACAATGAAATGAAAGCCAATTGACAGAGATGAGGAACCAAACACTCCCAAGTAGGGAGAAAAAAAAAAAAAAAAAACCTCTGGGAGTCCAAGGTCAACTGGCTGCCCAACCCCCCAGGGCATGCTAACATCACTGAAAGCTTGGTAAAAGCCAAGTGAGAACTGTGGTCAAAGGGCAAAGCCAAAGTCTATCAATGAATCAGTTCTCCACGCTGGCCCTTTTACGGCAGCAGATTGAAAGCCGCAGGTCATAAACCACATCCACAGTGTCACACCTCTATGGGACTGAACCAGGACTCCAGCTTGGGCACCATCCAGACATGTGGGAAGGCAGAGTGCACTCATTCATTAAAGCAGTGTTTCCCAACCCAGTCCTCTGAGAACACCGGACAGTCCATGTTTTTGCTCCCTCCCAGCCAATCAGGAATATCAAATACCTGGTGTGTTGGGAGCTGAGAGGAAGCAAAAACATGAACTGTCTGGTGTTCCGAGGACTGGGTTGAGAAACACTGCATTAAAGTATACGCTAACTCAATATTTCTCAACCCAGTCACCCACAGCTTTGCTTCCTCGCAGCTCCACAGGCACCTGTATCAGATATTGAGCCTTCTTGACTGCTTGGTTCATTCGTATTGGTTTGGATCAGGTGTTTTGGGAGCCAGAAGGGAGTAAAAATGTTTACCGTCGGGGGGTCCCCGAGGACTGACTTGAGGAACACTGTGCTAACTGATTACCAAAGCTTTTCACTGATTTTGATAAAGATTTGTTGCTATTTACAGGTTTGTTGAGTTTGGTTCCCTTAAGACTTATAATTTTCATATCTATTTTTAATTTTCACGGTTGCTTAATTTGCCATTAAACCTATAAACCTCCCCAGTGGGCACTTAAACATGAGATGGGGTGTAGAGTGCATGAGGAGGGGTGCCCTTCCAAGCCCCCACCCACCACCCACCAGAAATGACGCCACCCCCCGGTTGTATATCATCCATTAAGCGTCAGACAAGTTCCATTTAAAACAATTAGTTTACAAAGCCGATAAACACAAAGATTGAGGCGCTACGCCAAGCCTCGGTTTTTTACCCGCCATCAGAAGCACACACCCACGGTAAAGGAGAAATGACAGCAAGGAGACCAGCACACTAGCGGGAGAAATATTGCCGTCTCAATACCCTTTAATTCCCATGTGGGGGGATTTCATCGCACCAAATATCCACCCGTATAAATAGGTTAGAGCTTAAAACGCAGGCATTTCTGAGCTTTTACTTTCACGGCGCATTAAATTGCGTCGCACCCAGAATGCAGCGCGGAGACGCCACCGGTGAATGCTCATTTATCAGCTCATCAGAGGAGCTGGGGCGAGCGCCAGCCAATCAATGCGCGCATTGTGTTCGCGCGCCTTCGCCGCACAGCTGTGCGAGACGCCGGAGCGTAATTACACCGATCTGGCACGAAAAAAAAAAACCCCAATTCATCACGCACCACATCGCCCCACTCCCCGAACGAGAACAAACAAGACCTGAACTTAATGAGCGGAAAATTCGACTCGTCATTTTCACACGGTTTAAGACGACGTGGGACAGGCTGTACGCCCGTCAGCCCATTTCTCAGTACCGGACACTGACGTTTTCCTAAGACGCTTCTATTGAGGCGTGCAGGCTTAAAGTCCGACATAATATTTAATTAAAAGAAGCTTAAATTTTGCACCAGCTAGAGACTCACAGCTAGTCACCAGAAAGTTCCTGCTGCTCATGTGAAGCTTGCAGGCTAACTGTAATGCAGACGACACACCAAAACACTCATCCTCATTGACTAGTCGACTCCCAGACCTTTATTCGGCACAGCCACCCCTGGTGGGACTATGGCAGACAGTGGTGTTACCCCCTGCATTACCCATGTTGTGCGGATAGCGGTAGTAGACACCGGGAGTGGACAGAAGTCATATCCACACACATTCTGGGGGATAAAACAGTTGTCAGGCATCATCCTGTGGACCCTGAGGCGCTGCTGTCATATGCAGAGCCATTTTCATGCTGCGAACAAGCGATAACAAGACCCGGGGGGGTGAAGGGATCGAGAGGAGGGGGTGATGTTAAGTGGTCTCCCAGTGACACGCAGCCCCCACAGAGCTACATTCATGGGTCTTATCTCCCGAATTGGGGAGAAAAAGAATAATAATAATGTTTCATGTTTGCAGGCCGTTTGGAGACCAGGCAGTGGGGCTGGCCTGCAGCAGAAACCGGACCTGCTAACATCTGGTCAGGACCCCGCTCCGCAAAACAAGCGGCTGGCTCCTCTCCCGGGCCTGAAAGCAGCCAGCTGAAGACCCTCCTCTGGGGAACCACCATTCACCCCCCCCCCCGCCCCCCCCAGCTAATGGTAACTGCATATATACAAAGAAAGAACTTCAAAACTGAGGCTGTGATTCAGTAAAAAGTGAAAATGACATCTCTTTACCTTCACGCCCCCCTGCACCCCCCCAGTGAGATTTAATTTATTAGGGTAGCACTTTGATAGCAGAAAGCACAGCATGGTGTAATATTGCAAACAGATTGCCTGATAATATTACCCACAGAGAATTAAACCAGTTCAGTGGGACCGTTCAACAGCTTTCTCCACTGCTTAATTCGATTTTTGTGGCTGCTTTACCAAAAGGGCGCAACACTTATGATTCCACACAAAAATTATCGGGGGGCATTTCCTTTTCACTGGGGAGACCCGAGACCCAGTGTTCACCCGCTTACCACCCTGGGAAGCACCCTAAGAAGGGGGGGGGGGAGGTTATGAGTGACGAAACAGGATTCTGTTACAGGACAATCCTTGGAATAAACTCTCCAGCTTTAATGCCGGCGCATGGCATCCTTTAGTCAGTCCATTTAAATAGACCCACATGTCTCTCACTGCAAGAAAGTTCTAGTCTGTCTGTCCAAAGAGGAAGACTAAGGACAGACATGATGAGTATCCTGAAGTCTGGCTAAAAATGATGCAAAACAAAGGAACATGTGTTATCATTTTCAGTTGTTCTACACTACACAGGGTTTATGCCCCATCCTCTCCCAGCACAAGGATGCTTATTTTTTTATATAAAATTCTTCACTGCTTGCATGATGGACACCAGCTCAGTACAGGGGCAGGTCAGTGACACCTTCAGCTGACAACTTCTGCCACACAGGTCCACAGTGCTCATTCTCGAGAACCCACCATTAAACCAAATCCACAGTCCTCATGTCCAGCACTAGGATGCACCTCACCCCCCTCAAAAGCGAAAGCCAACAGCATCATATGCCTACAAGTCTGGGATGGGCAGGGTGTAGTGAGGGGCATTCTGGACACATGCACAGAGGGAAAGATCAACATTTCTCCAGCAAGCGGCAGGTCAATATGATATCACCAGTAGGTTTCATCACCGACACCCCATAAACTGTTTCAGTGATAAAAAAATAGCTCAAGTGGCCCATTTGGGGGCTCCTAGCCAATTCAGCCTAGGGGCCCCAGACAAGTTAATCCACCTCCAGTGTTCCCATTTTCAATGTCACTGCAGGGAGCCACCGGTCGCTAGATGCTTGTCTGGCACCACCCCTTAATTCTGCTGCAGCAGCCAAGCCCACAGGTATAGGCAGGCAGGCAAGCCTGATGGGGGGGGGGGGGGTACACTCAGAGGCGGAGTTAGAGCCCGTGGCAGCAGCCAATGAACTAGGGTTAAAAAAATAAAGCAGTAGCGGAATTGCGTGTAAAAGACAAACTGAAGAGGATGTGCAGCAGCAGCACTAACAAGGGTGAGGAGCTCCCCAGAGCACCGGCAGGACACTTGCCATGACAACCACGCCGCGTGGCAACGAGCTGCTCCCAGAGCGACACCACATTAGATCACCGGTATCCGTACGGAGATAAATGGAGCGGACATTCCCGTGGTGCCGGGTGAAACACAGGGCTCCGGGCGATAAAACAAACAGGAAACAGAACGACTTTGACGACAGCGAGATACAGTGGAAATACAGCCCTATCAGGAGGGTTAACCTATAGGCAATGGACCCCGGATCAGAGCCCAGGGAGGAACCACTGGCAGCACCATAAATCACCTTATGGTGAGCAAAGGTGGAGGCGAAGAGGGCGAAGGCCGATGTAGTGGGTGTGAAGGGTCACGCGGAGAACGGGCTGCGAAATGGGGCCGCTAGAATAGACTGGTGCAAACGGGCAGTTTGAGAGGTGATAATGCTGCAGTTTGCAGACCCCCAACTGCCATCCAGACTAATTCCCTGCAACCTCCCACATCGAGAGGTTGATATTCATCATCAGTGGGGCATTCTGTTTTCATGCTGTCAGAAGAACTACCACACAGGCTTTACCCTCCTCTGCCTCGAGCTGCACCCACATCCCCCCCACCTCACCCAGGAGGCTTTAAATGCCAGTGATCCATTGCGCTTAATGTGCTGTTGCACAGTTTTTGGGACACGAACCATCAGAGTCAGAACTCCATAAAGATAAAAGATAAAAGATATAACTTTTTTTTTTTTTTTAAATGGGGGGGGGGGGGCTGTAGCCAAACATGTACGCAGGTTCCCAGACAGCCTAGAACTTTCTACCAGTGAGAGACATGTGGTTCGATGTAAATGGACCGGCCAAAGGATGCCATGCACCAGCATCAAAGCAGGAGAGATCAAACCAAGGAATTGGGGAGGGTCTGAAAGAACAGCTGTCACATGACCAAGGTCGAGGAGTCAGAGGACCGCCCATACCTAGGTTGGGTTATATAGCTGTAGTCTGTGCAGCATTGGAACCAGCCGCAGAACCATGTACCGACATGCATTGATCTAGCTTTTTGATCTCGCACTCGAACACACAAGCAGAGAGACATTTTACACTCGTGAGTTGTCGATTCCGGGTGATTTCTGTGCTGCATTCATTAAAATTCTGACCCCCCCCCCTACCCCACCCTACCACAACATCCCTGCTTCAAGTCCTTTCTCACAGCAGGGGAACATGCACAGGCAGCCGGCTCAAAGCCCATGTCGCAATCTAGCAGAGATGAGGAGCAGCATTTCCACATGGCAGCGTAAATTGGAGAGGTAGGGGCCCAGGAATGTGGGTGAGGCCCAACATCCACACATAATTAGGTGCTCTTCATCATCGTCAGCACTACCCGTATGTGGAGGCGAGGGCATTTTCTCTGGGACCGAAATCAGCAACAAAGTATCATCCATCCAATTGCCCGTGCGACGTGGAAACCACGACTCGAGCGTCATTAAAAAGAAGAGGAAAGAGCACGTGAGCCACATTCGGCCGAGTAGCCGTTGGGAGGATGGTGTGTGATGGCGAGGACTTCATGGGAGAAGTCTAGACTGGAGGAAGAGCCTGACAGGAAACATGGGTTTGAGTCTTGAGGCTGATATCTCTCTCCCTGGGTTTGGTGGGGTCGTGCCCACCGAAATAAAAAATAAAAAAACCCAACACAACAAATAAGTACAGTACCAGTACTCCAATAATCCCCCCAAACCCAGTTTCAAACACAGCAGATACAACCCTGGAGTTATGACCACACCCACTTGGGGGTTATGACCCCACCCACTTAACTACTACACTGGCTCAACCCAGCTGCTCGCTGCCTTTAACTGCTCATACTCTGTTCCTTGAGATTTTTTTTCAGACCTACCCAGCCTTGAAATAATCAGAGGAGAGATTTAATATTTTGATAATTTAGATTTTATACAGACATAGCACCCACCGCCCCCCAAAGTTAGGCCTCTACTCACATCACACAAGTTTAATCAACACATTACTGTCACCCCAGTAGGTAAAAGGGCATCGATCACAGACCCTGCAGACAATCCGGAATGACCGGGGGGGTTATTGGTACAAGGGTCATAAAATGGAGCATCACCACAGAACTGAGAGTGCCTTTTAAAAACAATCAGCAGAAAAGCCTCAGGCAGCCGAACGGTACGAGCTCACCATAAAATTCACATACACGTGCACACGCTCAGTGTAATTTCCGTGGAATCCAAAAAAAGGGGCCATCAACATATGCCCAGCTGTACCACACCAAAAACAGTTTTCATAAGGGGGGGGTTGAAATACTTAACCCAGAAGAGGAGGTCAGACAGGCTGGTAATGAAAAAGAGTGGATTGCTTTCATGTGTTAAAACCATTATCTGGGCAATTCGAAGCCAAGCAGCCCAGAGAATACGCTTAACTCCACTTGTACGATATTTGCATTTCCGCAAGGCCTGGACGCTCCCCTTGAATATCAATGCGGAGCGATACCAAGTCCGGATCTGGGCTCTTTTATGTTATAATCAGAACCGGGCTCCTGGGCTTCCCTTAAATGTCTTCACCATTTCTTGCACCGATATTGATTTTAACCATTGACTGACCTCTCCAGCCCGTACTGGGATGGGCACCATCACAGAGTCAGATGGGCTCATTAATTTACAGATTTCATGGATCCCATGACACGGATCCTCTACACACCATAGCTATGCCAAAAAGTCTCCCGTTAGAGTGATCCTCAGACTCCCTCCAACAGTATTCCCAACAAAAGCCAACAGCAATCCCTTTCTGGGTTCATGGATCTTCTTGGGCTGAGATTGAAAGACTTGAGGGATCTTTGCATTAATCTAATTTCCATGCGGATTGACCTTGTTAATGCAGATACAGGGGATGGGGGGGGGGTTACCTGCACCTAACACCTACACATCATCATTGGTACTGCACCATTGCAATGGCCATGATTAGAGCTAGCACGGCAATATCAAGAGGAGGAAGGCTGTTGGCTCTCTGCTGACTCCTAACCATCACAAACCCAAATGTCTTTTTGTTGCTTGTTCTATTCTACCCCGATGTCCAACAGCCTAAGTGGAAGACGACAAACGGATGCCAGATTTGCAAGGTTGTCTAGCAGGCTCACTCGTGTTTGTGTGCCTCAATATCTGATGAGAGGGATGCATCTCGCCACACCTCCAACTCCTCTGGGAGGAAAATGATAGCTACTGGGTATCTCAGAAACACAGGACCTTCGGTGTTTTCTCCTCCCAGGCTGGCGTCTGCAATGCTGCAATGTTGACACGGTACAGTATAACCTAACCCTAACACAATCTATGTTTAGGTTAAACCCAAGACACCATCGATATGCATAAGGCCATTCCCCCATTTGAAATTAAGACCAAGCCGGCTATCTGTGCATACTTTTCCACAGTTGAGGAAGGAAGCAGTCACACCCGTAAGGAAAGGGCCTCGCTTAGGTGAATCTTCACTGACAGTCGGCTCACTCTGACGGGGCTTAGGCCTAATCTGGGATCAATTTGTCAAAGTCAAGGCGGCTTCCCATGTACATCATCTCCTGCCTATGGCAGCTCCTTATTTAGAAATGCTTTATCCCCTGGCTCTCGGCCCAACAAGCAGCATGCAACCAAAATGGAGGTGAGCGCGTCAAGCGCAGGAATCTGGAGATACACTCCCTTAATTTTGTCTGCATGGATGAACGGCTCAAGAATGCAACCTTGTGACGTGGGGGATGGGGGGGGCGTTTCCCATTGTGTGGGAATAGGTTGGGGGCG
>JAODKN010000001.1:14132326-14152687 GCA_026774425.1 Petrocephalus zakoni | reverse complement strand
GATGGGTTGGCGCCCCGTCCTGGGTTGTTCCCCGCCTTGTGCCTGTAGGTGTGACTGTGCCCTGTGATGGGTTGACGCCCGGTCCTGGGTTGTAGCCACCAGGACAGGCTCCAGATCCTCCTGTAATGGTTACAAAAAACAGATGGGGTTTGAACATGGTTTGTATTAGAATAAAAAAAATGTAAAATCACATAAACTTAAGAATCCAGATCCATTACTCAGTACGTTGTTGAAGCCTGGTTCTGGGGATCTTCTCCTGATCTTCACTGCAGAGCACCTCAACTACTGTCTGGCTGAATGGGGAACATCAATGTACCGCTATTTTCAGGTCTCTCCAGAGAGGGCTTGGGCTCTGGCTGGGAAACTCAAGGACATCCACTTACCTGAAGCCAGTCCTACGTTGACGTGGCTGTGTGTGTCATGTCATTGTCGTGTTGCAAGGTCTATTGTTGATTCACATCAGTGTTTTCCATATTCAACTCTTGCAGCCCCACACATGACCTTTCAGACCCTGGGGGTAGTGAATTCAAGAATGATAACAACCATCCCGTCTCATCAGCCAATCAGATGAGAGATGAGGGTTGCCATGTCGACTCGATTCAGGAAGTCTCCTATATTACTCTGTGTTTTAACATCCTCTCATTATCTCATCTTCCTTTAGCTGTAAATGTACTACATGAACGAACGAACATGTATAAAAAACTTTAATAAGTGACATTTTTAGCCAGAGAGTGTTTTATTATTGGAGTAATTTGGGTTAAGTGTCTTCCTTAAGGGTACTACAGTGGGACCCCTCTTGTGGTTTGAGTACAGTCCATATCCTTAATCATGCTCTCATGCGGCACCGATAAATATAGATTCAAGTACAAATATAAAACTCTGACATTATGTCTTTTGACTGAGGTTCATTTATTCCCTGGTGTTCCACTACGGTAATGTGTCTAGCTTCGGATCTGCAGAGACTAAACGCCTTCATTCCAGGGAGCCTGTTTTTAGGGGATCAATAAGCAAGCGCCTCCGACTGGAGGCGGGAAGAAAAGGGGCCTATTCATAAGAGCCAGGAAATCAGTGTGATACCCGGCCAGGGAGACTGCTCCTTTTCACAGCACCGCGATCTTAAGCCATAACCTCCATTCAAATGTATCGGTTTGAAGCAGCCCAAGTGCATTGTGGGCCAGGAGTGGGTGGGATATTATTGTCATGCTCACAACAGCTTGGGACATAATTAGATGGATTTTTTCTGCCAGGGTTAACATCAGAAATCGAGTCCTCTGAACAACTTCAGAATTCGCCTTGTTTGTCAGATAACAAAATCCATCTTCAAACGCTTTGTTCTTTTTTTCATACTAGAATTATGGATATGACAGTCAAAGAGAGCAATATATATAATTGTTCAGCAGTAGTTCTGATTCTGGCAGAACGATGCAGGAGCTCTGACTGCAGCAGCCCAAACTTTCTGCAGGCTCATTCGTTATTTTAATCTTTTAGCAGCTAATATGCTAATGTGCAGCATTTAGTGTTTGTGCCCATTATTAGTACTAGGATTAGATTTCTTCCTATTCTACAAATGAGATATTACAGTAAACATATTAGGCCTACTCCAAATCAAATTAACCATAGTAAAATGTGTTCCCATTCTACGTGTATTTCGATATTCTCATTTCCACGCTGTGGCCTGCTGTTCGAGTTATTGTATGTTCCCTCAATTAAACTACCGATGTGTGACTCACTCTATAACGTGAACATGAGTCCGCAATGAAGCTTTGCTATAAGATACGGGGAGGCCAAGAATAGACTGGAAATCCACAAAATAAAACAGGCTGTTCCAATCATATTTTTCATTGGATTTTTTTTCTGGACATGGAAAATCTGCTGTGATAGCAGACTTCATATTTTCTCTTTCACCTGCATGCGCACACTCCCAAACTCTCGTACCGACAGACTAGTAATGGAGCCACTTTGAGATTTTAATCTCTGGCTTTGGGACTTAATGTAATCCCATACAGAAGCAGGACGGAGGACGTGCATTGACATGGAAACAAATCAATACAGACACACATTTCTTCATGCTAGGCAAAAAATAGATTAAACTTACTATGTGTTGTAAACCTGAGATGATAAAAATATATATATATATTGAACACATATTATACAGGCAGGAAATTTTTTTTTTTAATACTGTAAGAGTGCCGGGCAGGAAAATTGTAACATGGTGACGTAAGGTGATAAGTATTCTTTTGTCTCTGTTTGAAAACATAAAACACTAAATGATGACTAATGATTAAACATACAGCCAGACTTTAACGGTAGATCCCGCACCCTCCAGTAGCTAAATCCCAGACCGGAAGCCTGTTTTGTGCACGTTTTTCCTGGTGCTGATGCCAAAACATCTGTCTTCGGTTTACGCTTCTCTGCCCCATTAAGGCCACCTTCACTCTTCATCCCAATTCACGGCACCTCCCCTACATCCCGGTGTGATGCCCTGCCTGGGGAAATACATTTTTGGCAGCATTTCAATGTACAAAATGCTTAAAATCGTGCACTGATGAACTCCGTTTATAATGATATAATCAGCAGTTCATTGTGTAGGATCTCATGCACGGGACCCCTTTCAACACTTGAATCGGGAATCGGGGCAGTCCTGCCCCCTGCCTGAATGCAGCAGGTAGAGTCACCTTCATATTACTAGGGGAGGACACTATTAACGTGCTAATTGATTGCAGGACCCACGGGTTGACAATGCACGGTGCCCTTGCCTAAAATCATTACAGGAACACAGCAGCCTGGGAGCCAGGACTGAGGAGCTGTTCATTAATTACTGTTAGGTCATTTGGTTTGGAAAATACAGGAAGCTCGTCAGCACTGGAAAATTAAGTTCTAATGAAGAAGTCAGGCAGTTGTAATTGATTCATTTTCAAACAAGGGGTTCAAAAAATGGTTTAATTTGGTCACAAGGTAGGATACACAAGTGGCGTATGAGAACACTCATGTCTTTTTCAGAAGTACTTGGATTAGCACTTCCAATATTATACTCTTATTTTTAAAATAAAAACTGCATTTGCCCACAGAGTTTTTAAACGGATGGTATTCTTAGCCCGGATTCTATTGAACTAGTATCAGAATGCATTCACTGATGGAGACTTCTAAGCACTTATGTAAGTGACTCTGGCTAAGGGCGTCTGCCACATGCTGTAAATGTAAATGTGACTCTGAGTTGTTATTCTGCTGTACTAGAGTTCAATCTTCTTATTTAAATGAAGCTACTCTGCTTTGCTGCTATTAAAATGACCCCCGTGTTTGTTTTGAAGTAGTCGATTATTGAATCTTTAGGTGTCAACCTTGATGCAGGGCTTGGGTGGGCTGGGGAGGGGAAAAGCGTCTTTGAGTTCATGTAAAAGTGCTATAGAAATAAAATGTATTATTATTATTAAAGACCCTATGTGGGTAGTGCCCCCGCCTTCATATGTTTCCAGGAGCCAACCATGAGGGGAGAAACAGGACCTGTGGGCGGGGACAACGTGCTTCCCTAATCACAACCCGGCAGTACAGCAATGTGGCCAATGGGAGGCCAGCTAACCTGCCACAGCCCCACCCATTGTGGGATCTCCCCTCACGGCTCTTCTGCTGGGAGGGGGCCAGTAGTGGCAGGAGTCGTGGGTGTCACTGCGGAATACATTATGTCCCTGGGGAGGTCAGCACTGCAAAGCACTAACCTAGCATACCTATCCTAGCTAGCCTAGCTTAGCACTAACACTAATCTCCTCCATTTATGTTTAGCACGTATGTACAGCACCCAAATAAAGAGGCTGATCATTCAAATCAAGTTGTGATTATTAAAATACTGTAACGTTCCCGAATGAGCTTGCCTATTTGTCATTATATAGAACAACACGGAAAAATAAAACCATTCTGAATTTCAGTCACACTTGATCATTTCATCTGCTTTTGTGACCGTGGCCTGTGAGCTAAGACTCCCAGTCAGCGACGACGCTTCCTAGGAAAGTGCATGTGGCAGCAGGATTCCACTGCCGTGCCAAGGAGTGGGCAAGTTTCTGCACGGCGGCAGGCGAAAACACAGCCAGATTACCACTGTCTGCAGACGGTGAAGGCAACCTGATCCCTCCTGTCCTGTTTGACTGTCTTTATTTTGGTGTAGCATTCTGCTCGGTGTAAATCTCCCATTAAGGTTATTTGCTTATTTACCACATAATATACTGCAAAGTTCAACTTATATATGTATAGTGCACAACATAATACAGTAGAAAGCTTTTAAAAGTTTCAGAATAAGTTAAATATATCATTATCATGATCTTGAAAGAATAGTATAGTATATGATATATTGTATATAAAAGATAAAACATAAAAACCATTAATTATCTCTTTACAATGGCAGCTGTCACATGTGCCATTTTATGTTAGGCAAGAGAACAGTGAGTTCATGATGTTGATGCATTGGAAGCAGGAAAATTGAGCAAAGATCTGAGTGACTTTGAGAAAGACCAAATTGTGATCGCTAGACGCCTGGGTCAGAGCATCTCCCAAACAGCAGGTCTTGTGGGGTGTTCTTGGTATACAGTGGTCAGTACATACCAAAAGAGATCCAAGGAAGACCAACCGGTGAACTGGAAATGGGGTCATGGGCGCCCAAGGCTCATTGATGTGCGTAGGGAGTGAAGGCTAACTCGTCTGGTCTGATCCCATTGGTGAGCTACCATAGCACACGTTGCTGAAAGAGTTAATACTGTTTATGGTAGAAATCAGAACACACAGTACATTGCAGCTTGCTGTGTATGGGGCTGTGTTGCTGCAGACCAGTCAGAGTGCCCATGCTGACCCCTGTCCACCTCCGAAAGTGCCTCCAATGGGTATGTGACCATCAGAGTTGGACCATGGAGCAATGGAAGTTACATCATATAGATGGCCGGATGCATATGTGTCATTTACCTGGGGAAGAGATGGCACCAGGGCGCACTATGGGAAGAACCAGCGGAGGCAGTGTGATGCCCTGGGCAATGTTCTGCTGGGAAACCTTGGGTGCTGGCCTTCATGTGGATGTTACTTTGATATGTGTCACCTACATAAACATTGCTGTAGACCAAGTACAGCCCTTCGTGGCAACGGTATTCCCTGATGGCAGTGACCTCTTTCAGCAGGATAACTCGCCCTGTCACACTGCAAAAATTGTTCAGGAATGTTTGAAGAAAATGAAAAAGAGATCAAGGTGTTGACTTGGCCTCCATACTCCCCAGATCGCAATCCAATTGATCATCTGTGGGATGGGTCGAACAAAAAGCCCGACCCAAGGAGGCCCCGTCTCACAACTTACAGGGCTTAAAAGATCTGCCGCTAATATTTTGGAGGTTGGAGATGGTTGAACTGGTAGTGATGGAAGTGAATGATTGTTCAAAGCAGGATATTCAAAACGGATTTTGAAAAAAAATCCAGTTAAGATGATTCCTATTAGTGCCATGGAGCTCCTTGTAGGTCTCACACCCTGCTATTCCCATGCACCTTATCTGATCCTGCTCCTCCTCAAACATACAGTCAGTGCATGTAAGCATGTACCTGCAGGGGGCACCATGGACTACGGCTGGCCGAGTGAGACACTGGGCACCCTTCGGGAAATCGGCCTACTGGGCGATGATGTTCTGGGCTGCGCTTCTCCACATGTTCAGTGCAGCTTTCATCCAGCGCCCCTCTCCCCACTCCCAGCACCGAGCAAAAGATGAGGAATGACACATGAATATGGGAAGATGGCTTCAGTGTCCTCAGCCATTACTTACTCACCGTTTACTTTGCTGTGTTCGCGAACGGCGCTCGTACTTTGTCTCGGCTAGGCGGACCATTATGTTTCAGCCTTGATTTTTTTTTCTTTGCCTGGATTTCAGCCCTGTAAAATCCATATTTGAAGGACATCTCACAAAGGAAGGGTGTTCCTGCAGGGTTCTGTGAAACGTACCCCAGGCGCCGCGCCGAGCTGAAATCCCTCGTGATTCAGTTTTAATCATCACGTTCATTCAGGATGGAGTCTCTCTGTAAGAAAAGGCGAATGCTGCAGCCTGGCCCTGTTGGCTGGGGTGCCGGAGAGCTGCGATAACGTGGGATCCGTCAGCACATTCCCGCTCGTGTCAAACATCCACGGGCCCTCTTAATAGTACAGCTAAAGGAGAGTTAAATCCCCCCGAAACAGCCCCCTTTCAGGATTGGTCACCCGGCATCAGAGAAACGCCATCAAACAATGCTTTCATTTTGCCGCAGTGACCTCGGGGGACAAATTCCCAAAGTCTGCAGCTCCAACCGTTTCTGTTCCGCAGAGCCAGTGGAAAAAGCACTGGCATTTTTTTTGCATTTATGTTGGTGTCTGCATATCCTAGGGATTTTTTTGCCGATATCTGTGTTTATTATAATGTGGTGACAGTGCCCCAGTTCCACTCCCCATCCTCAAAAATGACATATGAATAATAATGTTCGGCTATCTGGCCGGTAAGTTCCCCAGGACCCAAAATGGCTTTTGGACCTGTCCCTCTAAGGGAACCCAATCTGTCACAACAGTGTGACACAGGCCAAGCTGCCACAAAGCTACAAGGGCAGTGTTATCAATCAATCAATTAACTAATGATTATCGCCACCTGGGGGTGTCCTACTCATGTCCTGCGTCTCCATTCCCCAACCAGAGTGGATCTGCTCCAAGAGTAATCTGTTTTCTTCCAGCTGTGGTTCAGTGGTCCTTGCTCATAAAAATATTACCAATACTGGTTTGTGTTTTTGGAAGCCTATTAGTTCTTGTTTTGTTGGGTTACTGCATAAAAAATCCTTTCTAGACCCAGACTTGTGTAACACCTTTACGGTGCTTGTGATCGAGTGTTCAAGCAGACCCCTCTGTACATTGTTCAGTGTAGGAACCTCACATGAAAAGCCTTGTACATTCCTTGTTAAAATGTTGTAAGGGGTCCCAAAGGAAAACAGATCATAGACTTAATCCATTCCAAAAACAATATTCTTAGAATAAAAAAAATCTTAGCAGCAGAGTCAGATTTTCTTGCCATCTCATCATATTGCGGACAATAAATGACATTTCTGATAATGCCTAACAAATGTGGTTGTACTGTACAAACACACAAGTGGCCCAAAAGTGGACTCAGACTCACTACGCTTACCCCACTACTAAAGGTTAGGAACTGAAACCCAGCAGATATGTGACCTGTCTATCGCAGAATGAACAGTATTACAAGATAAGATAAAACTTTATTTATCCTGAGGGAAATGGTTATGCCAAAGCAAAGCTCTCACCATGCAGGATTAAACAACATGACTTAAAAATACCAAGAATAAAGAATGCAATAAAATACAGCAAATAAAATATGAAACAAAATAAAATAAGGAATCAAGTACAGGGGGTTATCAAAAAAAATAGCCTCTCACGCCTGTAACCACAGAGTCACGCACTGATAATCCAAAAACTGTAATGGATTCAGTGTCTCTTTCAATAACTCAGGCCTGTAGTGAAATATGAGTTTATATCCTTAGGTTGTGGGTTTGAATGCAGTTTCATGGGAGTGGGGAGTGCCCCAGTGGGTTCAGACTGTGATCAAAATGTCACCAGTTCAAACCTCAGGGTAAGCAGATTGATGTCACCACTGGGCCCCTGAGTAAGGTCCTTAATCCCATTTGCTCCAGGGACTGGCTGCCCCATTTTTCTTTACAATGTGTGTCGCTTTAGATAAAAGCACCTGCTAAATAAATAAAACATAAACGTTGCTTCACACCTGCCATGTGTGTGTGCGCCTGCCTGTCTGCTAGGCTTTCGCCCACAATCCAAATACACGCGCTTAATGAGCTGGCATTTTTGGATCGCCCCTAGTATGTGAGTGTGTGCCCTGAGATAAACAGGCACCATACCCTGGATGTGTCCCAGCATTGTATTTCTTGGGGTTGACTTAAGCCTCCCCCAGGTAACCCTGTCCTGTTGGAAAATGGATGAACGTCCTTCCTTCCCTATAGGCATATTGTCTCAATGCTAGCTGTACCTGAAACTGTGCCACCCCTGTTTAACCCCTTATTTTTAATTCAAGCTCCATGTTCACAGATGCCGCAGCAGGAATTCCCCTTCAGCCTACACATCAGTGTTTTTAAAAGCTAATTTATCACCTGGCCCAGAGAACCGCTCCGGGTTAAACCTGGACTTTCGACATGTAAAGTATGCATGGTCCCGGTGACCCAAATGCAATTACTCTTTCTACACATTCCACATTTCATCTCTTATGCTGGCTTGTCACACCGTACTCTTGTGAAAACAGAGACGGATGTTATTGGTAACCTTTTAAAAATGGATTTTGTTATTGCTATTTGATGTAAATAGGTATACATGATTGCCAATGGGGGGCAGTGTTATTACAGTACTGAGGGGAGAAGATGCTGTCTCCACAAGGTTACAGGATATGAAGAGCACTATTGAGTGAAAAAAACACACCGCATGCTTACACTATAAAAATTGACCTCCGTGGTTCACTGGACAGCAATGGTAGAATGATGAGGAGACTCTCTGCTGACACCTACTGGCAAGACACCACATTCTGACTTATACACACTTATGGATAAGTGGTTGGTTCAGCAATTCTACATACAAACTTCAGGGGCCTGTATCAAGAAGCTGGATTTTTGTGTTAGCAAGATAACTTGCTGTGCTAAATGTAAGTGAATGGAGATTTAAACTGTTGTACCTTAAATCTGACAATTTATCCAGCTAACCAACAAATCTTGCTTCGTGATACAGGCCCCAGGTGACAGAGATTTCCTTACATTATACAACACTGGGGCTGGGGCTGGTCCATAATATCCAGAATGTGTCAGGAGGAAACCAACCGCAGATGGTAATCCATGTAATCCAAAGATTCAATTATATGTGGATGAAGCACTGTTTCAATGGCTGGATTACAATTAAATCCAGGATAAAATTTGTTCAGCCTTTATGGTACTTTTTTAAAACAGTCACTATCTTTAAGAGATATTTTCCATTCTGAATTTCAACTTTCATCCACAATTATCCATAAGAGTATCTAATCTAATATGGGAAGTTTCTGTGTTGCCCATGTGTTCAGTATTAGCCCACTAGCCCTGCTCACCCCTAGCTGATCACAACCTGAGACAAAGTAGAGTTCAAGTTAGATTGCAGTACTGTAGAAATAGGGTTCGGTCTGAGTGGATGCATTGCAGAACACAAACATATTTTTAAGCAGACACTTTCATCTAAAAAGCAGGGACAGACAATCACTGGAGAAAGTGGGGATTAAGTGCTGTGCTCAGTGTGACATCACCCTGCTGACCACAGGGTTTGAACTGGCAACCATCCCATAATAGGTACAGAAACCTAACCTGTGGAGCCATTCTTCAGCACTATAAAACTGCATCCTTCAAGTCAGATTTGAACCAGCAACCTAAGGATGTCAACTCATATTCCACTACAGGCTCCCACTCTAGCAACTGAGCTATCAAAGGAGACACTGGACAGCCTATTCTAACATGTGCATTCAGCATGGCTGCAAGAATGAATGAACAACGGTAGTTGATAAAGCATTTACAGCTTTTGGATTATGCGTGAGATTTGAGTTGCTAGCTGTCCGGAATTGTTAGAGGAAAGCGGAGTTCCTGATGGGAAATTGCACAAACCCAGGAAGAACATGGAGATTTTCCCAGAATGGAGCTGCAGCTGTTTCCAAGCCCAAAATCTGGGAGCTGTGAGCCGTCGCCACTTCCCACCGAGGCATGCTGTGAAGCCCCGCGCGGTGAGCTCAAATCAATCAAGCACAAATTGTTTTTGAAATCAGTGTAATTACAAGCAGGGGAGGCTTCACCCTCATCTTGATAATGTTTTTCATAACACGGTTACTCAACAAAGTGCCTACAAGACACTGAAATTGCTATGTCTCCATTTTCAGCCTGTCTAGCAGAGCCAAGACAGATTTTACTAGTGCTTTTCATCAGCCTCTATTATCAGATCTAGATATTTCTTTCAAACTACCCGATGTTTGTGCAAATACCACCCACCATGTACCTGCTGGAAGTGTCCAAAGAATACCGATTGTTTTAAGCGATTGCCTGCTGTTATTATTTGTATTCATGAAGCAAATGTTTATGTGCACTACCGTTCAAAAGTTTTGGGTCACTTCGAAATTTCCTTGTTTTTGAAACAAAAGCAAGTTTTTTGTCCATTAAAATAACATCAAATTGATAAGAAATACCGTATACACATTATTAATATTATGAATGACTTGTAAATGTTTTTGATGGAACTAGAACACAATTTGTCCTGTGTTCTAGTGGAATGTTGTGCTTGCTTAAAAAAGGTTAATTGATCATTATGAAACCCTTTTGCAATTATGTTAGCACAGATGAAAACTATTATGTTAATTATAGAAGCAATAAAAGTGGCCTTCTTTAACTAGTTGAGTATCTGGCGCATCAGTGATTTTGGGTTTGATTACAGGCTTAGAATTGGCAGAATCAAAGAATTTTCTTGGTTTCATTAAGTTTATTCTTGATTTATGAAATTGAACGCCATTCCAGGTGAGAACTGCCAAGAAACTGAAGATCTCATACAATGTGTATGACATTTGTCCCTTCACAGTGCAGCGCAAACTGGCTCTAGCCACAATAGAAAGGGGAGAGGCAGTCCCCGGTGCACAACTGAGCAAGGGGATAAATGCATTAGAGTGTGTAGTTCTGAGCAGCAGATGACTCACAGGTCCACAGTAAGTGGTACCTGCAAAATACCAGTCTCAATGTCAACAGTGCAGAGGTGATTGCGGGATGCTGGCATTCGAGACAGAATTGCAAGGAAAAAAGCCATATCTCTGAATAGCCAATGAACAGAGAAGATGGAGATGGGCAAAAGAACACTGACACTGGACAGAAGAATATTTGGCAAAGAAAGTGTTTTGGACAGACAAATCTGTTTCATTCCAAAGTTCAGATCACAAAGAAGAATGTTTGTGAGACTTAGACCAAATGAAAAAATGCTGGGGGAGTGCTTGATGACATCTGTCAGGCATGGTGGAGACTGTGTGATGGTGTGAGGCTGGTTTGGGGTTGGTAAAGTGGGAGCTTTGTACAGGGTAAAACTTGGAGAAAGAGAGCCTAACATGCCAGTTAGCCACAGCATGCTATACCCTGTGGATGGCACTGGATTGGAGTCAGTTTTGTCCTACAGCAGAACAATGACCCAAGTGTAGCTCTAAACTATGAAAGAACTATTTAAGGAAGACGCTTTCTATAATCAAGTGCCCAGCACAGTCACTGGATCTCAACCCTATTGAGACTTCATGGGATCAGCTTGACCGAATGGCACGTAAGTAGTGCCCATTAGACCAATCCAGCTTGTGGGAGATGCTTTGGGAAGCATACAGTATGGTGAAATCTCATCAGATTAAATTACCAGATTAACAAACTGGCATCTAGAATGCCCAAGGTCTGCAAGGCTGTAATTGCTTCTAATGGAAGATTCTTTAAGGAAAGTCTGATGAAGACGACTATTTTTTTATTTTAAAAAATCATTATTTCTGACATTTCTGTCAATGACTGTTTCCTATTTATTTAGCCATACTTCTTATTCAAACTCATTTCATGTACAAGGACATTTCTAAGTCTCCCCAAACTGTAGTGAAAACTATTAAAGACATTTTTATCCAGAAAAGCAGTGCATGGTTATCGTATGACTTAATACGTTTTAAGTGTCAATACTAAATAAAGCCATACTTCACATACTTCAGTCTATAAACAATTAAGCTTGCAATGTTTCTTAAAACACTTGACTCAAGATTTGAGTTTGTCATGTAATGCACTTTAGCAGTATTTTTAGTCATATAATTAATAGTCCAGCATTAACATTATATTAAACATTATACCAGCAGATAAGTTTCTATATTGTATAATATATAGTATCTATAATGTATAATGACTATTGTGCCTTTTTAAACCCAAAACAGCAGGTAGGTCTACCAGAAGTTAATGCAGAAAATTTTAGCTGATTCAAATCACTTTCATGAAGATATTTCATGTGTTGAGCTGTCTGCTTAGCTATAATTTAAGTTTAACAATTGGCCTGCTATTCTGTTATGAAAGAAATACAGCAGAACAAACACTTTCATAAAATGCTGAAAAGTGCAGAACATATATGGAGAAAAAACATTGATGTTGGAAAAAGAGGTGGTAATAGCAAACATAAAACATGCGCCAAACCTGCATCCACACGGGAACAAAGTAATTCCTGTCTTTTTGGTACATCATCATGCTTCCAACCACTTCAATATGTCAATATTGCATCTGTCTGGCATCTGCCAATCAGAAGGCTTGTGTCCTAGAATACTGACATCTGCTGGTGTTGGCACATGACTATGTAAACCAATGGGTTGCCAGCCTGTCTATGCATGCTAATGAGTCTGACAACTGACTGAATAGGGTGTGTGGTGTGGTGCTCTGTGTGTTAGGACTCTGTGCCTGTGATTGGAAAGTTACTGGTTCAAATCCTGTGGTTCGCAGAGTGATTTCACCATTGGACCCAATTGCTCCAGGAAGTGACTGACTGACTGAATGAATGATTTCTCATCCCCAAAGCAAGCAAGCAATCTGTGCAGAATGCACAGGATCTTGTTCATTCCCCACCTCCTCAGACTAGATAAAATGCACCACTCCCCAAAGCCCTCCTTTTAAATTCCATTTTTAGAAATATAACTGATGTACTGATGTCGTCTCCAAGGTGTCCCTGCCTTGTGCCCCATTCTCCCTGAAATCCCCAGGCTCACTGTAACCCAGGACTGGACAAGCAGTTACAGGAGAGAGATGGAAAGGTACAACTGAGTCACAAGGCATAAAACAGGTAAGCATAAACGAACAGACATTACTCGGTACACATAACACAATTTAAAAACAATTGAGCTTTAGATTATGATAAATTTTTACACTGTTCATTAAAGAATTTTCAGAATATATATTTGGATACATTTATTTAAATTTATTTGATGAATGCATTTAAAAAATCCATTTTATGTATTGCTCTAATAAAATATCTAATTGTATGAACTCGTAACATTTTAAGATGCCTGAGAAACATGGAAATTGTCCACGGTCATTTGCCTTTTCACTTCATCTCATTTATTCTTAAATCACAACGAAATATGAGATGTAGTGATATGTTTAAGTACAAATTACAAATATTAATCTTCCTTTTGACATACTCAAATCACTATATTAATTAACGGAACGACGTTTTTGAACTTCTGCAGTTTTATTTATTTTTTTCTCCTTCTGGATCACTGATCAGTATCAAACAATATCAAAATTACAGCGACACATTGGAACAATTTAAAAACCTTTGAAAAGGTTTTTCTTATTTCGAAAAGGTTAAACTCCAATATAAAAACATCTAAAACGATTCCTTGGTCACTAAATACCCATAAAAGAATCTGAATAGACATAATATATTTTTATGATTCTCATATTTTTTTATTAATATGGTCAGATATTTCTATCAGATACGATACACAAACCCTCATACGTAGACCGGCACCCAAATCTGGATAAACCGGAAGCGCATTTTACCTGCGCCGTGATTGACACTTGCGTCTGCCACTTATGTGATCATGTCGCTTGCAGGACGTCTAGGTCCCGCCCCCACCGGGAGCCACGAACTCTGACCCCTGGCGCGAGCGCCTGCAAGAGCGGCGCCGTATTTCTGCCTCCTCCGCAGAGACGAGCGAGGTCTCCATTTAAGCGCGGCTGAACGCCGAGGGATGAGATCCGAATCCTCCGGCTGCTGAATAGGCCTTCGCTCGTCTTGGCAAAGTACAGCGACCGTGGAGACGGGAGGGAGATTAGCACAAAATTGGAGCGCGGAAGGAAAAGAAGCGGCGCTAAGAGAATAATACTGGCACGTAAGAGGGCGATCCGCGCTAACGTTAGCCGCAGCTAGCAAACATGGCGAGCGCCTCGTACCACATCTCCAACCTGCTGGAGAAAATGACGTCCAGCGACAAGGACTTCAGGTAAAGCGCCTGGAAACAGGCAGCCCGACCTTAGCCCGCACTCGGCCGGCGACGCGGCCCCGCTTTCCCGGCACTTCTCCGTGAGCTGAGGGGCGCTCTCCCCACGCAGGGACCCGGCCGGCCGGACGCGGAGCCCCGCGGAGTAGGCCCGGCCTCTGTTTATATTCCGGCGTCTCGCTCGTTACGGCTAAAATGTTAGCAGTCCCAGTTCCCCATTGCATACTTATTGCTTTTTAGGATCATTTTCTTTCTTTCTCCGTACTGACTACTCGGAAAAAAAGACGCTTGGTTTAAGCCCCGGGGCAGTAGAGGTAGCAGGCGTAGGAACTGGGCGCCTTAGCCCGGCTGTGGCCGTCAGCTTGACGGCTCCCGCGGAGCACCGGGGGCCGGCCGGGACGGCGGTGTCCCCGCGGTCGCTGCCCGGCCGCCTTCTCTCAGCCCCGGGCGGCACGGCAGGATGTGGGCCGGCTGGTGTTGCTAGGCGTGTCACCTGTGTGAAAGCGAGTGGCTGTACGTGCAGCTTATTTCTGCAAAGTTCTTGCGTTGCCCTTTATTCGCGAATTGGGTATTGTCGGCTTTATGTTTGTCAATTCATTAATCAAATATGCCTTTTAAATAAACAGTTGGTATTATTTGAAGTTGAAATGGTGCACAATGAAAGTTTCGTACCCCGTATTATTAGTGTGCAGTGGGGTGCACAAACATGGTTATTTGTGCCTGATGATGTGCCAGATTTGTTCGGCGCACTAAAACTGCACAGCACTGACAGACAAACCCCCCAATCCTAAAAACGATAGTCTGCAATGTATATTTGTCATCAATGTCCGATGTTTACGTTCGCGCTGGCCGGGATTTAATTGCTGTGTGGAGAACACCGGACTATAATGGCACTATTGGCGAAGTACTGTGCTCATTGATAGACCCTGATTAGCTGTGGGGGGGGGGGGGGGTGTAACTGTTGCACTTTCTGTTAAACAATACAGCGATCTTTAAAAAGAACAAGTGGCAAATTATATGGTGTGCAAGATAGTCGATAGTCTGAACGAACGAAGCTCGGGTGCGTAAGAAATGACTCAGATTCTGCCGGTTTGTGTGCCCTTGACTGTAACGCCCATCCGTCTGCTGCCATGCAAGCTAAATGTGAAGATGGTAGTCATTAAGGGCGATTAAAACACAGCTGTCACAACCCGCCAGCGATGTTATTTCAATGTCACGTTTAAGGCAAAAGTAGGCCGCTGAATTGCGCTTTTGAAAAATGCCGTGCGACACAAAAATGTGCACTATTGATGTGGGTGGGTGAAGCCGGTCTTACTTTAAATTCTTATCACAAAGAGGCAAGCCTTTTTAGAAAGCCTGCTTCATTCTGCAAGCACAGCAAGTTGATGAAGATGGGCCTTGTGCTCCATCTTTCATTTTGAGATGAGGTCTCAGTGTATGAAACGGGCTGCGATGGGGACAGAGTCCCTGAGGTGCTCCTGTGAAGGACTGCAGATAACATGCCAGTGCAGCTATGCAAATGGGAGTAACAGCACACTAATAGATCAGCAGTGAAAGCGACAAGCTGGTTTGCTGCCCTCTCCCATGATTTTCACTCAAGCTCTCTCTCAGGATGGATTGTTTTTATGAGCTTGGATATTTTGTATGTAACTCTTAATGGATTCATTAATAAGGAGGCTGAGTGGGGAGTGCATTGCCACTGCGTTGCAGGTTGCATGTGTTTTCGGGCCGTTAAGAGAAGTTGAGGCTGGAACAGCGGCTTAATGTCACCCACATAAAGAGAATAAAGTGTAACAAAAGAGAGCCGGGTGTGGCCTTTAGCAGTCTGGGGCATCATGGTGTAGTATCAGAGATGTTAGATGTTGAGGAGGTGGCTCAGGTGGGCTGTGAGTGGGCCTCTGGGGGATGTAAGCACAACATGCATGCTGGTGTGGAGCTTGACGGTGCTGAGCCCAGGGCAGTTTGCCCACCCATGCCAGCCCCAGGGAGTCTGTCAGAAGTAGCTGTCTCAGATACAGTGAGCTACCAGTCGAAGAGGTACGCGTCAGGGCTCAGTGCAAGATGCGAAGTGTAGTTATTGCACATTGAATCCATGCTACAAAAAGACTGTTGGATCTACACTATATGGACGAAAGTATTGGTACATCTGGCCATTACACGTACCGGAACTTTCATGACACCTCATTCTAAATCCATAGGCATCAATATGGACTTGGTCCCCTCTTTGCAGGTATAACAGCTGCCACTCCTCTGGGAAGGCTTTCCACAGAATTTTAGTGTCTCTAGGAATTTTTGCTCATTCATCCAGAAGAGCATTTGTGAGGTCTGGCACTGATGTTGGATGTAAAGGCCGGACTCGCAATCTTCGTTCTAGTTCATCCCAAAGGTATTCGATTGGATTGAGATCAGGGTTCTGTGCAGACCAGTCAAATTCTGCACAGAAAAAGCATCGAACAGACTGCCAGGCAGAGAAGCTTGATTCGTCTCTTCAGAACACCTTTTCACTGCACCAGAGTCTGGTGGCGGCATACTTTACACCACTCCGTCTGACACTTGGCATTGCGCTTGGTCATCTGCGGCTTGCATGCAGCTGCTTGGCCATGGAAGTCCATTCTACTAGGCTCCTGGTTCCTGTGCTCTGATTAGTGCCAGAGGAAGTTTGGAACTGCAGTTTTTGAGTCAACAGAGCATTGGTGACTTTTCCACACTGTGCCTTAACACGTGGTGACCCCACTCTGTTACTCGATGTGGTCTGCCTCCTGGTGGCTGACTTTCTGTTGCTCCTAAACTCTTCTATTTTGCAGTAACACCACTTACAGTCGACAGTGAAATATCTTAGCAGGGAAGACATTTTGCAAACTGACTTATTGCAAAGGTAGCATCCTGTGATGGTACCACTGACCTCTTTAGAGCATCTCATTGTTTCACAAACCCTGAGTGCATGGCTAGTTGCTTGATTTTATACATCTGTGGCAATGTGTCTGAAAGGAGCACCTGAATTCAATGATTAAGAGGTGTGTTCGAATACTTTTATCAATTTAGTGCACATGAAAGCATGGGTGCTTGACTACTGTATACAGACTTCAGGTTTATTGCTCTTCTCATATGCCCTTGACTTGTGGATTGAGCAGATGTTAATTTTGTCATCTTATGGATTGAATTTAAGTCTTGCTTGTTGCCATTGACTGAAAAGGGAAAGCAGACCCTGATGAATGACTGAAATGTGGATTGACCAGACGGGAGGGTTCTTCAGGGATGTCTGCTTTTTCTGTTTTCCTTCTCTCTATACTTACCCATTGGTGAAGATTATATATGCCCGCCAATGCAAAAGTAGCTAGAGAACGACAATACAGGCAGTTATTCTGTATTTTTGGCCGTCTTTGATGGTTTTTTATTATTATTATTTTTATTATTATTATTAGTATTGGCACTTATTGCTGTCTTCTCCTTAAGCTTAGTTTTTCAATTTGACATGAGCATGCCTGAGAAATGTAAAGGAGCCATAATTTATCATGGCACTAGCAGTACTGATCAAAATGGACATCGTGATTTATTGTTTCTATGGAATGTGTATGCTTTCCACCCTACCTCAGGGTTTTGTATTTAATTAAGAATCTGTAGGATTAGGCCTATACTTGCCTTTCTTTAGTGGCCTTTCTGGTGTGTCCTGTTTTGATAAGTCCTCGAGCTCATGGAAGCGCTTGGAGTGCCAGTCGTCGCTGTTCATAACTTTGAAGTTTCCCCTCCATCTTGCCAGCAATCCCACAATCCCCTTTGTGTTACAGCTGTCATCTAATTTTGTGCTGCTGGATTGTGTCTGTGGAGTACTTGCACACATTTCCCGCTGCGTGCCGCAGAGATGGCAGAGAGTGATGCTGAGTTTTCCCCATGTGATTCTACCTTTCCTGTCAAGTACTGGGTGCATGTAGTCATTGCAAAGCCTTTGTTCTAGAGGGTCACCCTAGTTAGGTCTTCCAAAGCTCATCTCTGATGGATAAGTAAAGTGCATCTTGGAACGTGGACCTTATTGGGAAGTATTTAGGTTAACCATATGAGGCATGTGTGCCTTGTTTTAAGCCATGTTGATTTGTGAAAATGCAGCCAGCCTGGTGTGTTTGGTTAACTGTAGATGTGCCCTACTCATTGTGTGATTCCCTTTAGGTTCATGGCCACGAATGACCTCATGTCCGAGTTGCAGAAGGACTCCATAAAACTTGATGACGACAGCGAGCGCAAGGTGGTCAAGATGATCCTCAAGCTGCTGGAGGACAAGAACGGAGAGGTGCAAAATCTGGCCGTCAAATGGTAGGTGCTGGGCGTCTCACTGGTGTCTCCTGCATGCAGTGTCACTGGTTTGGGGGTAGCTCCCCTTACTAAGCCTTTGGCATAGCAGCTAGCTCTAATCCAGAGGCAGGTCACCTCTTCCTTATGTGATGCTGAGATGTTTAGTGCATCCAACAACCTGTAGTTATACACTTCTTCACCCTGCTGATCACTTTGAGTAATGTAATTGCTTAAATTAATATATTCCATTAATAAAATTCTTAGTTGATAAATGAATTTGTGTGTTTGCCTCCGGTTCCTGTTGTGTGATGACTAACTGGTTTGTGCAGTTGTACATTGTCCCAGCAAGATGAACAGCTAGGCACCATTAATGTCAGGAAGTGGGAGCTTTTATTCTGTAGACTTACCTGGCAGAATATATTTCCCTTTGTTCAGTTTGTCATTGTTGTGGCACATTGTTTTTCGGGCGAGCAGCATGAAGTTTGAAATGGATCAGTGTTCAAAAGTGTTGTTGTTAGTCAGGGTCAGATGAGCATGTGGTTTCTCACTGAACAGGGATGCTGCTGTGTGCTTTTTGTAGTCTTGTTTTGATTGGATCCCTGTCCCCTGAATTTTTACGTGGTGTGTTTTCAGTGTTTGCTTTAGAGACGCTTGGGTTGCACTTAAGTGGTTCTACGTTGCTTTTGTTTACCGGTCAAAGGATCTACCGGCGCCTTTTGCTTAAACATGTTTTACTGGTACGCGGCTGCGGATTATCAATGTTTTTTCCCACCCTGCTTAGATGCCTTTAACGTTGTCCGTCTTGCCGTCTGTGCTCTAGCTTGGGGCCCCTTGTCAGTAAAGTGAAGGAGTACCAGGTGGAGACCATAGTGGACACGCTCTGCACGAACATGCTCTCTGATAAGGAGCAGCTCAGAGACATCTCCAGTATCGGCCTGAAGACGGTTATCGGCGAACTGCCCCCTGCTTCCAGCGGTGAGTCTCAAGGTCCTTCCCTCTGGAGCTGGGGTGTGTTTGTGGGGCCATGGATCTGCAGAAGAGGGCTTCTCCACCACAGGAGCTGATTGGTGTCCAGCCAGAGAGCTGATCTAATGGTCGGCCGTTGAGCTCTATGAGAATTCTTACTGGTCCTTTAATGATATACATGTAGCTGACAGTGTCTAGGTGTTGTGACTTGGAGGAAGAGGTTTGCGGCCATGTTTTGACATAAACTGACTGTGACCCCCCCCCAACCCCCAGGCTCTGCCCTTGCTGCCAGCGTGTGCAAAAAGATCACAGGACGCCTCACCAGTGCCATAGCCAAGCAGGAGGATGTCTCTGTGCAGCTCGAGGCTCTGGACATCATGGCCGACATGCTGTGCAGGTGCGTGGGATTTTGGGGTGCGGCAGTATCATCAGCATCATCAGCCTGTGGATATGTGAATACTGCAGCTATATGCCTGTGTTTATACTAATATGGAGTACCAAGGACACACCAAGGTCATTGCCAGCTGTAGTGATGCTCTGGCTCTCCTGTAGCTTCTCGGTCGTGGGTCAGCCTTGGATTTCTGTCCTCTGGTGGGGGGACAGGGGACAGGTACAGTTGCAGGCTGTCCTCTAAACTGAGTGCCACTGTGTCACGCCTCCACCCCCTTGCAGACAGGGCGGCCTCTTGGTGAACTTTCACCCCTCCATCCTGAGCTGCCTGCTCCCCCAGCTGACTAGCCCGCGCCTGGCCGTGAGAAAGCGGACCATCATCGCGCTGGGCCACCTGGTGATGAGCTGCGGCAGCCTGGTGTTTGTGGACCTGATCGAGCACCTGCTGTCTGAGCTCTCCCGCAACGACGCCATGTCCACCACGCGCACCTACATCCAGTGCATCGCCGCCATCAGCCGGCAGGCTGGCCACAGGATAGGTGAGCCGGCCGCTCACCTGCCTCTCACCTGCCTCAGAAGTGCTGCGTCGCTGGGGACAGCTCCGGCATAAATGTGACTTATTTTACAGATGTTTTAAAATGACATATTGCTCAGTTTTCACTCTGGGAATCTTCAGATGTGCCTCATG
>JAODKN010000001.1:14116254-14132226 GCA_026774425.1 Petrocephalus zakoni | reverse complement strand
GGATTTCTGCCTGTTTATTGCTGAAACCTTACTGGGCTTTCCCCCTCTGCTTAGACGTGGGAACCTTCCTGTTCCAGGCCCCTGGCATTATCCCCTCTGCACCTGCTATGTAGGGGTGTGTTGGGGATGACGGTTACCATGTGTCTGGAGAAAGCTGCCTTTTGGTTTCACTTCCATACTCTTCCCACTCGCCACTCACACAGAAAATATTAAATATGCTTTATTTTTCCCTCTCTGCGGTGCATTTTGGTTATCTTAACTGGGGATGGTGCTGGTTTTTTGCTGTTTTTTCATGGCTTTGCGCTTTGCGTATACCCCTGAAAGAATTGGAGCAGCAGTTATGAGTCTCTATCTGAGAGTACAGGACCGAGCCAGCCTGTATACCCCTGTGTACGTTTAACAGCACAGCCGGCCTCTGTTCAGTGGCGTTTCACTGGGCCCCATGAGTCTTGGCAGACTGTTGCTTCCTGCGCAGCTGATTTTTACGACTCTTCTAAACCAAAAGGACGTTGATCACAGCAGCAATTAAGATGCACGCGATTTGGTGCCGGCCATCACATCCCCTGCGTGGTTATCTCTGTGTTTTAATTAAGTTCCTTTGTCTTCAGAAGCATCCTCTTATGGACTTCATCCTCATTTGCTTACTGTGCTGAAGCTTTTAAAAGCTGAGAATGTGGTGCAAGGAGGATAGCGGAGGTCTTATGACCAGTGATGTCCCGAGCCAATGACAAAGATTTAAATCTGGGCCAATTCAGGCATTTAATTGATCTAAAGCGGCTACCACAACCCGCTCCATTTCCCTATCTGCCTAGTTTGTCACTTACATAGATTGTAGGGTCCATCACGTTACAGTAAGCCTGAGGCCCATGACTACAAACTATCAAGATGCTAGCTGTGTGGAAATTCTGTAAATTAGAAGCTGAAATTAGCCCGACGGCTTCCTGCAATGTTTGCAAAGCCGTCCTTTCCAGAGGAGAATCCAACAGAGCATTTAATATAAGGAATCTAATTAGGTTCTTCCAGAAACATCATAAGGAATAATACTGTGAAACCGAGAGGCTTACTCAGGAGCAGAATGCACCAGTGCCTGCATTGTGTATGTAAATGTTTATGAAAAGATCGCATTGGGACTCGGACTCGGAATCGGCATATATATTGAATGGATTGGATCAGGAAATCAAAAAAGTGTATTGGGACATTCCTACTTCTGTCTCTTGGGTCTTGTGTGTCGTTCCTCGGGATGAGTCTGTATGTGTGTGTCACCCGGCAGGTGAATATTTGGAGAAGATCATCCCATTGGTGGTGAAGTTCTGCAACGTTGACGACGACGAGCTGAGGGAATACTGCATCCAGGCGTTTGAATCGTTCGTCAGAAGGTCTCTTTTTATTTTCTTCATCCCCCCCCCCCCTCACTGACTTGATGGCAGGGGTCTAGTGGCAGGGTGCTGGAGTCCCTTGCACAGTTTAATTAAGTTGTATAGCATCAGCGCTTAGGGATACTTTGTCTAAAATCTAACAGCGTTCATTGCTTGGCCAGCTGTAGAACTGCAGTTGTCTGATTGGACGGAGCGGGCTTTTCTGTCAGGAGTTCCCATAGCAGTCTCCGTAAACTGCACAGCCAAGGCAGAGGCTTTCAACTCTGTTAAGTGTTGATCTTGAAGACAGTTGCGCTGTAGCTAATAGTGGGCACCTGCCCCCACTAGTGTTTGTCTGCTTGCCCCACTTTCTTCCTGGATTCCCCGTGTTAGCATTTGTTCTAATCTCTGAGCACGCGTTTGTGGGTTTTATCAGTCTGATCGCGTGCGCACTCGCCAGGAATTCAAACGGTGATGAGATGTAAGCGTGAGCAGCTTTGAGCTCTTGGGCATGCTGCTGCTTTCCCCATCGACAAACCAAAAGCGTCTCTTTGGAGGCATAACGAGAGCATTTCCTGCAGATGTCCGAAGGAAGTCTACCCTCACGTGCCCACCATCATCGGCATCTGTCTGAAGTATTTGACCTACGACCCGAACTACAACTATGATGATGAAGACGAGGATGAGAATGCCATGGACGCAGACGGCGCAGACGAGGACTACCAAGGTGCGTAGGTTGCCAGCGAGACGCCCGCTGTCTGAGCCCCTGCCGTGGTGCTGATGGGTGGGGTGTGGTGTGAGCATCTTGGAACGGCTCCCTTGGAAAGCCTGCACTCCACATTTTCATTTGAATGCTCTCCGTGCCAAGTTAAGTGCCCTTCTGTCACTTTTAATAGTAAGCGATGCGGCTCTCCTTGCTGATGATTATAAGCTGTATGCTGCGGTGTCCATCGATCGCTTTCCTTTGATGTACCTTTGCTGCTGTCTTCCGGGCCGATCGATGGTGTTTCTGAGGTTCTAGGTGTACGCGTTTATTTGCCAGCTGTAATTCTCCCTCAGATGTTGCCTGTCCTGTCTGTGGTTGAGTATCTACAGCTATGTCTTAAACACCACCTTGACCAGCTGTGACATTGAGTCACGTTTTCCTCAACGAATTAATTTTTTTTATTAAATTTTTTTTTTTGTCATTTTAATAATTAATGCAGCCAGCTGTCCGCTGTGCTGTAAATGCCCCCTGGGGGTCGCCAGATGAATCTGCCTGAATTATGATGAGGGCCCCTCCTCACCCCCAAAGCTGTCTGCCCTTAAAAGACACTGCGGCTGGGGGCCGGAAGAAGTGTAGTGCAATGTAGCAGGTCCATCTGAAGCAGATTTTGCCGTCCAGCTCCTGCCCGAATTTTGCTGCGTCTAAGAGCCCCGTCCTCCGCCTGCCAGCTGCCGCTTCTCAGGAATCTCCAGATTTCCTGGGCTGCGGTTGTGTGTTTCTCACATCTGTGCCATAACATGCCCGTTTGCCTTGGAAGTGTCATCTGTCGCAACTAGATTTAGCCGCCTGCATTTTACTGCTGGCATGCGACTGATCATCGGCGGGGAGTTTAGTGAGACGCTTAGCTTGGGCTGTGTGCATCTCTCTCGTGGCAGCAGAAACTGCCCCGTCAGCCATTTGTTTTTAAGGTGAATAAATCTCCCTGTAATGTGACACTTTAAAGCGCGTGATGTCTGCTGTCACGATTGTGTATCGGGAGTCTTCTGGGTTTGTTCTATGTACTTTGTCATCTTCAAGGCCGAGATTAGTATCTCATGGATAAAAGGCACATGCCTTTAGACACAAAGCCTCGCTTTTGGGAGCCACAGCGGGCTCCCCGCCGCCATCCCTGCAGTCGTGTCTGGTGTGGGATGCATCCACATTTGGGGTGCTGGCCCACAGGCCGCGGTCTGTCCCTCACTCCCACCCTCTCGCCCGCACCCCCCGCAGGCAGCGATGACGAGTACAGTGACGACGACGACATGAGCTGGAAGGTGCGGCGGGCGGCTGCCAAGTGCCTGGCAGCGGTGGTGAGCACGCGGCACGAGATGCTGCCCGAGTTCTACCGCACGGTGTCACCGGCGCTCAGCGCCCGCTTCAAGGAACGCGAGGAGAACGTCAAGGCCGACGTCTTCTACGCCTACCTGTCGCTGCTGAAGCAGACGCGGCCCGCCCAGAGCTGGCTGTGCGATCCGGATGCCATGGAGCAAGGCGAGACGCCGCTCACCATGCTGCAGAGCCAGGTGCGCCCCCTGCTGTCTGTGCTCTGCTTTACGCATGTTTCTCTGGGGTAGTCAGTGTCTGTGATTAGCTGCCACAGATCAACCTTAGAAACTTGAAAAGCAGGTCTATTCCAGAATATTTAAACATGAATTATATAGGTGAATGACTCAACAGAGAGGATGATGAGAGAACATGTGGTTCTGGTATGAAAGATCGAAGCTCCCCTCCTGTGGGACCATGAGGCTGCTCCGTGTTCCTTCTGTGGCTGAGCTGCCTGCCTGCCCACGTGTTGTGGCTGCAGGTACCCATGATCGTGAAGGCCCTGCACAAGCAGATGAAGGAGAAGAGCGTGAAGACCCGGCAGTGCTGTTTCAACATGCTGACAGAGCTGGTCAACGTCCTGCCTGGAGCCCTCACCCAGCACATCCCTGTGCTCGTCCCGGGTATGACTGCACGCGTCTCGCTTGGCCTCTTGGCTTCCGTCTGGGTGACGTCTGTCACTGATCGAGATTGTCGCAGGGCCGAGTCTAGGATGTTTTTAAGGTTTTTCGATGAGGTTTTTGAAGGTGTTGGGCCATAATTCATACATCATGGTCAACATGATTATTAGCCAATAATATGTTTAGTGGCTGGAGGGGACTCAGTGGGGTCAGTTCTGTCTTAGGGAGGACTGACAGCCCCCTGATAAGTCAGAATAATGGCCGTTGATGTTTAAAGCTGATATTTTCTTGGCAGGAATCATATTTTCCCTCAATGATAAATCCAGTTCCTCCAACTTGAAGATCGACGCCCTGTCCTGCCTGTATGTGATCCTGTGCAACCATCAGCCCCAGGTCTTCCACCCCCACGTGCAGGCGCTGGTGCCCCCTGTGGTCGCCTGCGTGGGGGACCCATTCTACAAGATCACCTCTGAGGCCCTGCTGGTCACACAGCAACTGGTCAAGGTCATCCGGCCGCTCGACCAGACGGAGGCCTTTGACGCCTCGCCCTACATCAAGGACCTCTACGCCTGCACCATCAAGCGGCTGAAAGCGGCCGACATCGACCAGGAGGTGAAGGAGCGAGCCATCTCCTGCATGGGCCAGATCATCTGTAACTTGGGCGACAGCCTGGGCTCCGACCTGCCCAGCACCCTGCAGATCTTCCTCGAGCGGCTGAAGAACGAGATCACTCGCCTGACCACGGTGAAGGCCCTCACGCTCATCGCCGGCTCCCCGCTCAAGATCGACCTGCGGCCCGTCCTCGGCGAGGCCGTGCCCATCCTCGCCTCATTCCTGCGCAAGAACCAGCGAGCGCTCAAGCTGAGCACGCTGGCGGCCCTGGACATCCTGGTGAAGAGCTACAGCGACGCCGTGACGCCGGCCATGATCGACGCCGTGCTGGCCGAGCTGCCGCCCCTCATCAGCGAGAGCGACATGCACGTCTCCCAGATGGCCATCGGCTTCCTCACCACGCTGGCGCGCGTGCACCCCGGCTCCCTGTCCAAGATCGGCGGCTCCATCCTGGCCGAGCTCATCGCCCTGGTGCGCTCTCCCCTTCTGCAGGGCGGCGCCCTCAGTGCCATGCTGGAGTTCTTCCAGGCCCTGGTGGCCACGGGCACGGCCAGCCTGGGCTACATGGACCTGCTGCGCATGTTGACGGGCCCCGTCTATGCCCAGAGCGCCGCACTGGCCCACAAGCAGTCGTATTACTCCATCGCCAAGTGCGTTGCGGCTCTCACCCGGGCCTGTCCTGCCGAGGGCCCCGCTGTGGTGGGTCAGTTCATACAGGATGTGAAGAACTCCCGTTCCACTGACTCCATCCGGCTGCTGGCCCTGCTATCCCTGGGTGAGGTGGGCCACCACGTGGACCTCAGTGGACAGCCCGAGCTCAAGGCGGTCATCCTGGACGCCTTCTCCTCGGCCAGTGAGGAGGTGAAGTCGGCGGCCTCCTATGCTCTGGGCAGCATCAGCGTAGGCAACCTACCGGAGTACCTGCCCTTCGTGCTGCAGGAGATCTCGGGCCAGCCCAAGCGGCAGTACCTGCTGCTGCACTCGCTGAAGGAGATCATCAGCTCGGCGTCGGTGGCCGGCCTGCGGCCCTACGTGGAGAGCGTGTGGACGCTGCTGCTGGCGCACAGCGAGTGCACCGAGGAGGGCACCCGCAACGTCGTGGCTGAGTGCCTGGGCAAGCTCACCTTGATAGACCCGGAGACGCTGCTGCCAAGGCTGAAGGGGTACCTACTCTCAGGTGAGCCAGCAGGGGGTGACCTTGAATTTTTTTTTTTTTTTGTGCTTTGGGAGAAAATGTATACCTACTAGGTTCAAGAAGGATGAAGAACCTACGAAAAATGGGTGCAAATGGGTTGTGATGGTGCTACTATTCAGAGATCAGTTGCTTGCTGACGTTGGGCTTAGTGGTCTGCCGTGATGGTGATCTCGATTTTAAATTCTTCCAGGGTCGTCTTATGCACGGAGCTCGGTGGTGACTGCTGTCAAGTTCACCATTTCTGATCACCCGCAAGCTATCGATCCTCTTCTCAAGAACTGCATAGGTATTTCACTTTTACTTGCGTCTCACTTCAAGTAGAACAGTTCCTGCCAAATGTTTTGCATATTAAATGGGAATGAAACGTGATTCTAAAGTGTTATCTGCAGTATCTTAAAATAAAATTTAATTTACTTGAATCAGTAGGTTTGTAGAGTATTGTCATTGGACAGGCCTACATGTTTGGTGAATGGACTGGTAAGGTTCTGTAACTCGAACCAGGTGATTTCCTGAAGACACTAGAGGACCCTGACCTCAATGTCCGAAGGGTGGCTCTAGTGACCTTCAACTCGGCGGCTCATAACAAGCCGTCCCTCATCCGAGACCTCCTAGACACCGTTCTTCCCCACCTGTACAACGAGACCAAAGTGCGCAAGGAGCTGATCAGAGAGGTGATTACCCATCTGATTGAGCCACCGGAGGCTGCTTCTCTTGGGGTTTCTGCAGAACTTTGAACCTCTGGCATTTCGTGAATTTCAGGTGGAAATGGGACCATTCAAGCACACTGTGGACGACGGACTGGACATCCGGAAGGCCGCCTTCGAATGCATGTACACACTGCTGGACAGCTGCCTTGACAGATTAGATATCTTTGAGTTCCTCAACCATGTGGAAGATGGGCTGAAGGACCATTATGATATCAAGGTAATGCTGATCATGGCTTGTGCATCGTGGTGTGAAAGGTTATCGATGCTTAAGTGATGGAGACGATCAGAGAATATTGGTGTAGCTTTATTGTTGCAGTGCAGGAAGTTGGTCAGTGATGGAGATGAGTGAGAACCTGCTGGTTTCTTCCTTCAGATGCTCACGTTCCTGATGCTGGCCAGACTGTCCACGCTGTGCCCGAGCGCTGTTCTGCAAAGGCTGGACAGACTGGTAGAGCCGCTCAGGGCTACATGCACCACCAAGGTCCGTACACTGTTCTGTTTGCACTGTTGTATGACTCAATAAATCACGTCCATCAGTTTCCGATGGGCTTACCGCTCGCCTACATTAACAGCTGGAACTTCTGTAAAGCGGCTTTCGTTTTCATTCTCAAAGGGCAGTTAACTTGACACTTCCTCTATTGTCTATTCAAGTGCTTAGTGCTTCAGGCGATGCGTGTCCTGAACGGGAGGTCAGCACGAGCCGCGTTCCCTCGAGATTCCCATCTCCTTACTATGGGGCTGACAAACGCTGTGCCCGCAGGTGAAGGCCAACTCGGTGAAGCAGGAGTTCGAGAAGCAGGACGAGCTGAAGCGGTCGGCCATGCGGGCGGTGGTGGCCCTGCTCACCATCCCCGAGGCGGAGAAGAGCCCCTTGATGAGCGAGTTCCAGTCTCAGATCAGCTCCAATCCTGAGCTGGCCTCCATCTTTGAGAGCATCCAGAAGGACTCCTCCTCTGCCAACATGGAGTCCATGGACACCAGTTAAAGAAAAAAACACAGTTTAAAGAAGAGAAATTCACCCATTTCCATGATTCAAAGCCCTGGGGACCCTTTTAATGTTCCATGCATTGCACTGAAATATCGGTTTAGAAAAGATGAAAAGCAAAAATTATTCAAGAAAAACATAGTGATAAGCCTTCGAGCTTAAACAAACGCCCCCCCCCCAATAAGAACTGTACGGCTGGCCACTTGTTCACAATCACCTTTCTTGTCTAGTGTTTATATTTACGGGAATCTGCAGCTCCGCATAGGTACTTCCATGGTGCATTCCGAGGTTGAGTAACTTGCAGTGAGATGAAATGACATGTTTTCTAAGGTTAGCTTTAAGGTGCTGGTGGAAGGATGTGAGACTGAGAGAGCGATAGAGAGCGAGGCTAACGGGTTTCTGACATTCTGGTGTTTTGTTTTGCATTTCCTGTGCTGTTTGCTACCTGTTATTGGGAGGTTTCGTTTTGTACGTTCTGATGCCGTCGCCCGCCGACAACGACGGCGGCCTTTTGAGTGTGTCGGCGCAAGAGCCGGCCGGGGAAGGGCCTGCCCTGCAGCACGTGCCGCATTAAAGACGTCCGGCGTTCTCGGGGAACCGCTATCTGAATGGTGTTTGTAGGGGCAAGACGCTCTGGCCAAGCCTTGCCACCCCCCGCGGTGGAGAAGACGGGAACGGCATGCTCCAGAGCCGCTCTGTGTGATACAGGCCTGGCGCAGGGAGCTCATTCCGTACAGCGTGGAGAGTGTCCTTTTGCCTCACCTCTATATTATTTGGTGTGTTTCTTGTGCATGCGTGTATAACCGAGCAGTTCACCTGAGCAACACACTGGGAACAAGTCTCCAAATTTCGCGAGTTGAACATCATGAATTCTATCCAGTTTCCCGAGTGCAAAAAAAAGTCACATAAATGACCAGCGTATCATCCTGTCTGCCTGAAAGGCCACCTCCTCCCTGTTTGGCTGCCCGCTCATTTATATGGAGACGTGGTTAAGGAAGCCAATGATTATTCTGTCATTCCGTCAGTGGTTTAGGACCAGTGCGAAGAACGAGGCTTCAGGGCTCTGAACCTGCTTGTTCTCTGGAAGAATGCCGTACTCCTGTGTTGTGGAGAAGGGTATGTTGGAACATCTCTCATATCTGGAAAACCATCCACCAAGAAAGAGTAATAAAGTGTATTTCTGCCTGCTTTCAGTTGCCTATATGCCACGTTTTTACAGTTGTCCTTGTTGGAAGTGTCAAATTAGGAATGGTGCAATAATACAAGAGCCTACAGAAGTTTGAAGACTTCGCACCCTCCCCCAATTTACTTGTGGTGTTTTATTTTAAAATCTCAATTAAAAATTCCCATTGATGTGTCTAGAGTTACTCTCCTGAAGCACTGTTAACAGAAACCTTCTGTCTGTAATAGACCCCTGCCATATAGGAATATCCTTTTCAGTAGCCAATGGCGTGGGGAAAGTTTGATATGGGGGGGGATAATAACTTAAATACAAAGGTTTGACGTTTTGATTCGACTCTGAGTGTCTGAATATGCATGACACCATCTGCTGTCCAGGATGTGGACTGATGAATCTGCTCCTAAACACCGGCTAGCATAATGGTGTTGACTAGCTACACATTTTGAGCTGATGAATCTGCTCCTGACCTGAGGACACCGGTTCGCGTAGCTGGCCACCCTACACATTTGGGCTGAGAGCTAGAATCAGTCGGCATGGACATATGTTACTGTGATTATTAAGGCCAATGGTCACCTTGCTTTTTGTAATATTTCCCTTGAAATGGCGGTATCGTGAATGTATGTGGCTGTCGATCCATGTTACATGCCCATTTCTGGCCAGATTTGGGTAGCAGTCAGGTCTTGTCCAAGTGCAGTTATGGTTGTAGTATGTCGTGCATGTGAGGGGTGGTGTAGGAGAATCCCTTTTGTTTTTCATGGCAGTGCAAGTCGGCTGATGGGGATGGGTGTAACCTTTGTGTTATCCCTGATGTTTGAGGTCTGCCCCCCATTGTCGTTTTGTGGCTTTGTTACCACGGATGGCGCCATTGACACGGGAATAGTCGAAGTTCTTGTGTCGCTACTGCTGCCTGGGCTGTGCTCATTGCTCGGTTTCTGCTACTGATGAGAACTTCAATTTCATTTTCCACACTAATGAGTTCTGCTAATAATTTTAAACACCAATTTGCCGCTTCGTAATTTACAATAAAGAGCGAGGGATGATGGTGGTCATGGTAGTGAGTCCGTAATGGAGACCAGAGCGGGGAGCTTGGCCTCCATTCAGTGGGGTGACCGTACCCTTTAAACGCCAAGGTCTCGGTAATGAATCGCAGCTGCCTGTACTTTCATGCTGCTTGTGCGTTGGAGACTGAGGTTCTGTATGTGTCAGAACCTTCCAATTTCAACAGTCTCTGAAGGTCGTGTGACTAGTGCAGGGTAAATTTTGAAGACGAATGGCAGGTGAAAAGCTTCTTCTTGGTGGTGTTCCCCCTGGGCTTGAAGTAACAGCCACCTCTGGAGCTGTGAATTTAATAAGGGGGGCTCCAGGAAGTGTGAGCTGCTCTCTTGGAGGAAATTCACGCCGACCCACTACTGCGAGCCGTTCCTGAGAGACCACTGTGGAACTGAGACGGCACCTGCTTACTGTGTCCATTGGGGCGGATGTCAGATCTGAAACAAATTTAGCTAACGGGTTCTCCATACAGGTGTGAACCACCCCCCCCCATGCGTGTGTTGACGGTGGTGGGGGTCCAGGGCCTGTGTGTGTTTTCATTAATTTTGTTAATGCGCTTATTTCCAGAATATTGTTTCTCCTAAGCGTCTCTTGCTAAGTCTTCAATCTAATGGGCACTAATCATCTCATGATCTAGATGATCTTCACTTGCCATGCTTGCATGTCAAGGGATCCATGTTGCGTTGGTGAGTTCACCTAGCCGCCCATTTGCAAAAATGCGTGTAAGGTCCGCCTCCCATGACCTCATCACAGAGGAAGCTCAGGCCCCAAAGTCCTTCACAGTGTGGAGGTGGTCAGACCCCCCGGGAAGAACGAAGGCTGCCTTTGATCTCTACAGCCTTGAAGACGGTGATTCTCTATAAGGTGAGACCTACAAATGAATGACTGTGCTCCTGATTCTGCTTAATTGGGAATCAATAGTACACACACACAGTCGATGTTAGACACAATTAGCGAGATATTTCAGGGAAGAGTGCTGGAAGGCGTGTAGTGAGAATAGCACAAAATCAAGGTTCCCCTCCCACATCTATTGATGGCCTGTGTGGTGTCATGGGCACCCCCCATTATTGGCACGCTACATCCTTGAATTCAGCTGTCGGAACATCACTGAGGTTCCGTTGTCCGGACCAACACCTTGAACTGTGTAGCCACATCTTGCCACTCTCACTCCCCCTCCCGGTGTTTATCGAGCGCTGTGCAGGTGCATGCGTGAGGGACCCTGCATGTGCGGATTTCCCGGCGATGATGTAACGGGTCCTGTCACCTGCGCTTGGGGGGGGGGGGGTGTCACCACAGCTGCAGCCTCTTAAAGGCACAGGCGCTCCTTCCCGATGCGTGTGGATGAGAGGTGCCAGCGTCTGTACATTTCCCCTCACAAGCCATAAAACAGGTCTTGCTTGTACAGCGATTTGGAACTTGCCGTGCTGTAGATGGAAATTGGTTTTTCTGTTAAATTCGTCTGCCAAAATTTTATTGGATAAACGGATCTTGCAGCTTAGTTTTTTAGATTTATTAATTCAAGTTGAAGAGTTTTGGAACTAAGGCTATCTGAATGGATGAATTTTCCTGATAGCTGGTGACCATTCTTTGCTTTAAAAACTCGGCCGTGAGTCTGGACTGCATAATTTCTGGGAATAGATAATAATACTTTATAAATACTTTATACCCATTCTGCGGGACGCAATGTTCAGCCGCTTCCCTCTAAAGCAATCTCGCTGTTTGTTCTCCAAATGACCAGTAGATGGATCTGTGGAGAATCTGGGAGCACTGGGACCACTAGCTACAGCTCTGACTGTGCTTTCAGCAGGGACTCCCAGCAGACAGGTACCACTCGCAGCTAATGGTAACGTGGTCATGTCTTTTTATGTCGTGCTGAAGCAGAAATGTGTGTGTGTGTGTGTGTGTGTGTGTGTGTGTGTATGGTAGATGAACACCGCTCCTTCTAATTATAGTGAATTCCATCCCAGACCAGTTTTCCTTCATAAACTTCCGTGTTCTGTATCTTTATCAAGCCAGCATAGACTATTTAGGGAGGCCAGTAGGTGCCTCAGTTCATTAAGTGGCTGTGTGTGGCTACAGCCTGGCATCTGCAGTGTTGCCAAGGTAACGGCATTGCTTTGGACTATTCTTCAGTTCAGCAGAAAACTGGTTCTTGCTGCCCCCTGCTGGACTGATGCTGTGATAGCTGGTGTGCCTATAAGTGTCGCGTCCTGCGGCCGCAGCTCCTTGGCTGGGTAACTGATGACCGGCGCGGATACCCAGCCAAGGTTCCCGTCGTGCTGGGTGCTCGTTCTCACCGCCAATGCCTCCTGCTCGCTCCAGCATCATTCCCAGCCTGTGTGCAGCAGCTGAAGGATGTTACAAGGGAGTGAGAAGTGGCTTTTGATGTAGAGTCAGTGTAACACAACCTGAAGTCCCTGAGCTGTGAACACGGAGCCTTAACGGGCAGCTCTTCTGTGCCAGTCGCTCCTCTCTGTGTTATAGACTAGGCCTGCAGTGCTCTGTGGCAGGATGTCAGATAGGTAGGCAGGGGAAGTGACTTACTCAATAGCAGCTACTGAGCTGTCCACATGTATGGGTGTATCTCACTGTCTAATAATGACAATACGGGCAATTCAGGGGCAAAATTGTAGAGGCTTTTTTGATTTTGAGATGCATTTCAAACTCTGCCTTGGGGATATGTCTGTGCAATTAATCGGTGCTGCAGATCAGTGGGTAGAGGAACTGGGAATTTGGCAGAAGCCAGTCTGCTGTAATGTTGAGATTGGAGGTGTTTTTCCATACAAAGAGCCTGGAGCGATCGCAGTCTGCCTCAGGGTTCCAGAGGGGGATTCAGGAGATCCTGACCGACTCATTTCTACCCGAGTGCTGTTCTGACAGTGCCCCCCCTCTGCCAGCAGAATCACTCTTCACTGTCAGCATTTTCCTTAAATATTTAATGCAAGGCCTGTTCCCTGGGATCACAAGCAAACCCGCACCTCCCACAACCCTGAGCTACATCAGTGGTTGGAAGATGGATGGATAGATGGATAATCAGGCTACAGTAAAGCTGAGATTTGGGTATTGATTTGGGTATTAATCAGTGAAATGCTGTTTCAGGGATTGGTGGCCACTCTTGGACGTTGTGGCTGAAGTGCGACATTTGGCCTGAAGACGTCGGTGCGTTTAATTCGGGTGTCCGCTGCAGAATGATGAGGCTTGGCACTTGACCCCCTCTTACGAGCAGTATGCTCTAATTTCTCCAGCGGGGACCCGTCCAGCTTTCAGAAGTTCTTGCTATCTAACACCCATCCTCTGTGTAGGACCAGCTCTGAGCCCAGAATGCACGTGTAATATGCACGTGCAGCAATGTTTTATCGGTAATTAGCACTATTGACGTGCAGTTGCCAGCAGCGGTTTATGAACAATAACCTGAGTTAGCACTCAACTCTAATAACTTCCCCTTTAAATTAGCCAGTTGTTACTGAGTAGTTTAAAGCCCCTAATATCATTTTGTAAATAAATGTGACCCTTATTTAACTTTTACTCATGTAAACCCTTTTGGTGGGTTATACATATGCTCCTAATCCACCTTGATAATAGCGATTACTTACGGTTATTTCAGCGCAAAACTCCAGTGGCATTTCCGTCTGCTTACCATATGGAAAATACTTGGTGTCGCGTTTAAATTTAGGTGACTCAAGCGCCTCGTCCTCTAACACGAGTCTCCAATTGCTTGGCTACCATCTCAAGAAATATAATTATAAATCACGCGACGCTTGCGTGTCAGTTCGCCAGGCGTCCACTAGAGGGAGCATTTGACTCGTGATAGCGAGACTGTGCTGGTTTGTGCTTCATATTAACTAATGATACCTCAGGTGACTTGTGAATTTTTTGCTACCACGAGAAGCATGGTGTCTCTTCTATACCCACAAAACAAGTTTTTGCCATAACTGCTGCCACTTATCAACTCGCAGCGGATTTCTGATCGGGACTGGCCTCCCAGCCACCTCCACTGTGCTACTCTGTAATCTATCCGCCACTGCATGAGCCCGGCCTCCCAGACGGCAACGATGATCCCTGGCTTGTCAGGGCCTCTGCAGTGCGCTTCCCAGCAGCTGCTGGTTTGGTTACTTTTATTCCTCTTTTTAATTTTTTTTCAAAGTACTGTTTTTCTATACCCATGCCTTATCTTAATTAATCTTTAATCCTCCATATAACCAATTGAGTTTATTATGTGATAAAAGCTTAGTAACTGCACTGTTAATCTTGCTCTGCCTCGTCTGATTTTTGGAGTTTGTCATCATCCTTAAAGGGGTTAAAGGTGTGTTTAGAGGTGTGTTATGGTTGCTAATACAGTGTTATAGCAGTGTTACAGCAGTGTTTCCCAATCCGGTCCTTGGGCACCCCCAGACAGTCCACGTTTTTGCTTCCTCTCAGCTCCTTGCCAGATAGTCCGCATTTTCTGATAGATGGTCGTGACTCCCACAAGCTCAATTTCACCATCTAGGAGTAAATACATGAGGTTTTTGCTTTTGAAACTTACCCCCCACACACCCACCCACATTTTTTTTTATTGGGTCCTTTTTACTGGGGTGTACCAAAGAATTTGTACATTTGGATGGCAGTCCCACATTTTGTCGCCTAGAACCCAACTGGAGGTGTGTTTTCAGAGAGAAACTGAAATGTAACTTTCCTCATGCTGAGTTGTTCCAGCCGCATTATGCAAATTTATGCCAGAAAATTCCCAGCAGAGGGTTACTGGAAGTCCTGGCTGACGTGTGCAGTCTGTGGTCTGTTTGCTGGAAGGACTCCAGCTGGGAAGGAGAGGTGAAAACAGGCAGGAGCTGTTCACAGCCCCAAACCCAGGGCGTGTCCTTCCCTGCACGGCCACCCGTGGGTCCCACAGTTGAACCCAACACCGTGGCCTGTGTCTCGCTCCGGTTTCAGCACATCATCCTGCCTCAGCATGTCCCCCAGGCTTGCCTCCCCAAATCTGTTCTGCCAACCCGTCTTTATTTATCCGTCCCACTCTGCTTTAGCCCCCCCGACCCACCTGTTCACACAGTGACCCCCAGTGTTTGAGCCGCCTCGCCTCCTTATTTACGAATGAAGTATGCTGATTGGCTGTGCTCAGAGGCTGCCCACGCACATGCCTGTTTCAAATCGAGCCGCCATTCAGTTCCAAGTAGCGATTCTGTGACCTCACTGAGAAGCATGCCTGCCAGTTACTGCTTGTGTGCCTGCGGCTAACAGCTAGTTAGCACCCCCCCAGTCAGTTCCACAGTTGCACTAAGCTCCCTTGCCACCTTTCTTCTGAGCCGTTTAGACCTCACAGTGATATCTGCACTCTGCCACCCTGGGTAACGCACTATGAGGATCAGATGGTACACGACCCTGTTTAATACTACTCTGGGCTCATGGCAGATCCCCTTCCAGCTTCCCGTTCGGCCACATGGCTGCTCCCTGCCAGCGACCGGCCTGCCAGGACTAGAGCGGCCAGGGTAACAGCAGAACCGTGGAGCTGAGGTCACCCTCGGGGGGGGGGAGAGGACAGCCCCTGCCTCCTGCCTCCTTTTACACATGGCCTTTATGCAGGATCTAGGTCCTCAAGCAAAAATGCACCCATTTGCATCCAGGGTAATTAAACCTCTCATCTGCATTCAAAATTGAATTTGATTTCTTGTGCTTCTAAATACAGTTCAAACATACTTTAGGGCCTTATTTGTTCTTATCACTTGGAGAAAAGTAGAACGATCGCTTTGTAAATCATGCGGTTTGTTAATCCGTATGTCTGCTTATTACTTTGGTACTGCACCCTAATCTTTTTCCTGTATGAATGCCTCAGTCTGACAACTTCAGAGTTTCCGTCTTCGCTGCCATGCCAGGTGCCTGAGTCATCCTATTAAAGTGGCCGCTATACTTAGCCGTTCGATAAGCGCTGATCCAGAATTCCCCGGATCGGGACAGTTCAGCAGACAAAGCGGGTCAGCCGGGATCGAACAGGTGCTGTCGCTTTGCGCCGGGTCCCGAGTCAAGGGGTTCATCTGGAGTGCTGCTCGGCCCGTCCAAATTTGGACCCCGTTGGCTGTTCTGTTTCATAGTCGGGCTGCCAGGACATTAAGGAGGCTAACGCCTGGCCCTCAGCAGATGCCAGGAGCTGCAGCTTCCAGCCAGCCCGCTGTTCACATGGACAGCCGGCATCGTGTCTTCCATCCAGC
>JAODKN010000001.1:14093778-14109025 GCA_026774425.1 Petrocephalus zakoni | reverse complement strand
ACAATGAGGTGACTGGCAGATGTGTTTCAGTCGCCCACGTGTGAGATGGCGGCCCGGGTTCTCTTGTAGGGACACGTATCGCCACAGGAGTGTTCGCCTTCCCCTGGAGTGGGCCAGATGCCCAGCGCCCTTCCCAGAGGCCCCAATACTTACTAACAAATCAACATACTTTCGGCTGTCACTTTACATGCTGTACTATTACAGGAGAAGCCTGCAGAGCAGTTGATTGTAAATAAGCCGATGCTCCTTTACATTTCACTTGGATGATCACTTATAGAAGAGCGGGAGAGATGCACACGGAGAAACAGCAGCTGGGACTCATCCGGCCATCCAAGCCTAACAGGAGCAGGGCTGCCATTGGCCATCCTTTACACAGCAACCCTGATAGGCCGGTTTCTGGGTTTCTGGCCCCGCCTCCTGTTTTACGATGTATCACAACCAGGTTCAAGCGGCCCCTGAATGTGAAAAAATATAAAGTGTACATTACACCTCAGTACCTCTGCTTAGCAGATTCTACTGTAAGGAACCCGTATCTCTTTGAATGGAAAGTGGCAACCCTGGGAGGGGGCATTTTGTCAGGAGGCTCAGAATTTCTATCCACGCCCCTGATCACGACTGTGGGGCGTTGGCCATTCGTGATCATGTGGTAAGCAGACCCAGCTGTCAGCAGTCTTTGGAGTTTTGGAGGAGGTATGGTTTATGAAGAGATGGGGATCACTGGCACAGATAGATAGACTAAGACGTCGCCAGTGGCTGATCTGTGTGTGGCTAACGCCACAGCCTGAGGCGAAGACAGGCCTCCTGAGCAAATGAAGGCCTCCTGAGGCAAAGACAGGCCTCCTGAGGCAAAGACAGGCCTCCTGAGCAAATTAAGGCCTCCTGACCAAATGGAGACACACCAATGAGCATGACTCACACTGCTCCGTCTGCTAATCGGCCCCTGTCTGGCCACTGAACTGAAATAAGTTTGTATGGAACGCTGTAATACACACAACGCACATTCCTCAAAGTCCCAGAACAGAAGACAGCTTAGCAGTTTATTTAAGATCCTGTGAACCAGTAACCAGATTTTTTTTTCTGTAGTTCATCCATATGTAGGATTTCTTACTCAAAGCACCCAGTCTGTAATATACAACGTCCATTCACAAGTGGCCAGGCACTGTAAGGGTATGTATTTATGGGATATAAATGTTACAATGTATTACAAATAGAAGATATAGCCGAGTAAAGTGCAACAGGCAAAGTTCAGTGACGTGTGCTGTGTATTTATTAGGTTATATTGTTATTGCCATGCACTGATAACCAGCGTCTGTGGCGCGATCCAGTCCGTGGCGTGTTTGGCACGTTAAACCGAAAGCCTCCTGCCTGGAATCAGACTCGGCGCCCTCTGGGAACCACACCAAGGAGATGAAGTGTCTCCCTCTTCAGTCGTGCCAAAAAACCAGGGTATGCGGATTAATTTGTATTCCTGGTGTTTCTCCACGGCCTCTACAGCCCAGCAGACAGGATCAGATACGAGCGGCTAGACTCCCGCTGTCAGAAGCCTTTTCCTCACGCTGCGAGACACACTGCATCTGGCATCACTCCCAGGCAGCCGATTAAAGAAATTCGCCATAAAAACCTGTAGCTGCATGGACTCGTTGTGCCACATGAGGAAAAGAGGTCCATCTGGGGGGGTTGACAGTGCCAGTTAGCCCCTGGTTGGACCGCTGTCTAGACCAGAGTTTCTCCCGCCCCAGTCCTGGGACACCCCCAGATGATCCACCTTTTTGCTCTCAAAAGGACCGGTTTCTGAAACACTGGTCTAGAATCCCGCATCTTCTGCTGTGATGACGCTTGGCCACACGGGGGCGTGGTGTCTAAGGCCCCGTAACCACTCAGCTGCAGTAGACTAGTAGCTCCCATGATGTGGAAGTTGTGGCTCTGCTACGTCCATGCAGGAGAATGATAATCGGATTGTGATTTCATCTTCTGCTTCCATGAACTGTGAGTCTGTATGCAGATGTGGCGGATGCACTTACAGGAGATCATGCCACTGCAATGAAAAGAATCAGGGATTATGTAACATTCCAGTTTGATCTTTAACAAGCCAAATATGTATCCGCTGATGAATTACAGCATAGCGATTCCCCCATCTTAGTGGAGATGCCTGACATTCATAAATCACTAACAAACAATAAGGCGAATAACTAAATCTTGCTATTTTTAGAAGCCTTTAAAATGGAATTATCTATGGAATAAGTTCTCCATTGTTATTCTCTGTAAAACAGCACTGTCGTTCCATTGCCCGTTAACAGTCCTCAAATTACATGAATTGATGAGCATGGCCTTGAGGGGACACCTGAACAGTGTCTGCTGTGATTTAATTAAGACCTTGGGTGTGTAATCTGGCTGTCAGGAGTGACTGCTTGGAGTGATTTCATTAGCAGGAATTACAGCGGACTGGGCGGCGCTGTCCAGGGACCCGGGGGGACCAACGGCCGGGAGAATCTGCAGGATCTGGGCTGGTTCCCATGTCGCTTCTCATTGCGGAACATGCCTCCCTTCGTGGAACACTTTCTATCCGCCTAAACACCTAAAAAGTCACGATCAAGCCCCACTTTGACTCGGCTTCTCCGCACCGACGCAGAGATCCAGCAGGACATGTATGTGGACCAGACAGTAGTTTGTATGTCTGCAAATGATAACATCTGAGGAAGTGTTTCGTAAATAGAAAAATCTATCTATTTTACAGGACCAGTTTTATAAAACAGGGTCATAGTAAGCAGACACAGGATAAGAAGCAGCCAACCGCGTAAGCCTCACAAGGGCCAACTAGAGGTCACCCAACCCACCTAATCCATCACTGCTGACAACCCTGAACTACAAGGCCACAAATTGAGTCTCTGTGAATTAATACAAATAAATTTTTTAATAAACTAAGCAACCTTCAGTTTGTTTCCCTGTTTCTTGGGTGATGGTGGTCCAGCTCCACGCAAAGTGGAAGATGGCATAAGGCAAGGTAGGCAGAAGACCAGGCCATCACAGAGGAAAGGTAAGCTTTTGGACCTAAAGATGCCTGAAAAGCCCAGTACTTTGCTTTGCTTCATGCTGATACTTGCTTTCTACAGTCAGGCTATTTTCTGTGTGCATAATCGAGTTGCTTTGACGCCTGCCCTTGCATCCTGCCGCTGGTGTTCCCTTTTTTGCAAAACAAAATATTGTCACCCTACACAAAGGTCACACACACACCCAGGAAACACTAAATGACACAATAGGACATGAAAATCCCGCTGATGCGGCATTATCAGAGCTCTCTGGTGATAACACAGTTCCCATGGCCACGATGTGTTGGGATAACACTTCCTAAATTATCCTCCATCTTTACAGTCCGTGTCTAGCTGGCACTTCGAAGCACAATCACGTTGCATGAAATGACTTACAGATAGAGCCTCCTACTGTGCCTTACTGCAGACCTGCTCTTTGTTCAGAGTAACGTGTTTATTAGCTGATTTGCTGACTGGAGTAACATCTGTTTGGATGGGAGCAGTCCCTCAGAAGCTCTCAGGTGCCCCTGCCCCCAGGTGCAGCCCCTTCAGCGGTAAGAAAGCCGTAATGAGGCGATTTGCCTTTCATCTTGTTGTTGTTATAGTGGCATGGGTTCCATAATGTTCCATCTGCTTTAATTAGTCCTGGGAGAGACTCGGTGGCTAGGGATTGTCCTGAGCTTTCCTATGTTGGAGAAGAGAGTGAGAGAACGGTGCTGTTTTCCGTAGCCTGATCTATGTAAAATGGATTCTTCAACCAAGCATACAGGTATGTCTATTTATTTAGTAGATGCGTTGGTCAAAAGCTATGTACAAATGGGGTTTGGAGTGCAGGGCCAGTCAGGGTTCCTGGGGCAGCTGACGGCCTTGATGATGGGCCCAGTGGTGACATCAACCTAAGCAACCCCACAGGATGTGAACCGGCGACCTTCCAATCATGGGCACAAAGCCACACACAGTCACGCCTGTGTCATAGTGACACGTATGTGTGGAGATGCTGCTACAGTATAGCTATTTTAGACGTGTTACCTGTATGGACTCCCACGTCCATCTATGTATGTAGAGTTTACATGTTCTTCTCAGTCTCCAGGGATTTCTTCTGGGTACTCTGGTGTGCTCCTGCAGGCCAGGAACATGCAGTTTGGTGGGATGGTATCTCTAAATTGTCCGTGGTGTGTAATAGTGTGTGTGTGAGAATTCACCCTGTGATGGACTGGCATCCTGTCCACAGTGTCCCCTGCCTGATACCTTCTGTTCTGTGGGACACACTCCAGGTTCACAGTGACCCGGTTATGGAAGATGGATCGATGAACAGATGGGTGGATGATATTTATATCGCGGTGCAAGACACTGGGCTCATTTTAGTAGTAAAAACCGTGATGGAGGGCAGGACTTCAAGTTTGCTTCATCCAGCTTTTTTTCCACTTAGTAGTATTGATCACTAACACCACGTTCCATCAACAGCCCAACGGTTCCAATGTGAAGCAGAAGCAGAGGGCAGGAAGGAGGCACTGTCTGCGAGACGGCCTGTGTTTGCAGGGAGCTCATGCAGCCACTGAGCCATCACTCAAACATCAGACATCACTCAAACATCTCCGGTCGAGTAAGGAGTAAGGAGAACACCCAGTCAGGTTCTCTGACATCTTGAGGCCGATAAGGTGGCATCGGCCCTGCTACAACACTTCTAGAAGGCCTCGGTCCTGGAGGTCTCACCTGACCCTTTCATGATGGGTAACGTTCTGCGTTTTACCAGGAACAAATGCTCATCATCTGCAGTGCTGTCACCCCAGTGACCCCCATCCATGACCCCATGCCAAGTGGCAGCTTGATAAGATGGGGGGTTCTGAACGCAGGCTGATTTTTCACTCTCAGGGGGGCTTTGAAACACAACATAGCTTCTTACCCGCCCCTGCACAAAAAAAATGAAAAAGCGCTCTGTCTCTCAACAGCACCAGTTTCTGCAGCACTGTTCTGTATTTTTCAAGCGGATGATTTCTGCAGTTGCTGTTCTGACCTTTGTTCATCAAACATGGACGGCTGCTCTATGAATTACGCTTTGACGTTGTTCTTCACAGTTGCAATGAAAGATGTTGTTAGCACAAAACCAGACATCTTGGCTCATAGCGGGATTCTGACATTATACTGAAGGTTATTGCACTCATTAATCTGCTCGTCAATCTTCCATAACAGTTTATTCAGTTCAAGATTGTGGCGAGTCTGGATCTCATAAAGCACAGTGCACACGGCGGGGGACACCCTGGATGAGGAGCGGCGCTTACATTTAGGACTGTTATTAATAATATCCAGAGATCATTAAAAAAACATCACTTTGACTAATAAATCTCACACTCTACTCCCACACCTGCTACTCTGAGGCACAATATACAAAAACATTGTAAAAATAATCATTAAAGCTAACATATAGATCACCTTATAATTTATAACAGGATGTGGCATATACAGTGCATTTGCAAACCACTGGTGTGTTTGATATAATGGATGGTTGATTATTTTCATAAATTTGATAATAGAGTTCATTGAGCAATCCACAATTTACCATCCCCCCCCACCCAAAGCGGTTTCATCCAATCCATATAGCATTTAAAGCTTCTAGAACAACCTGTCTATTTGCTGATGTAACTGGATACAATTTGTGGGACAAAAATGACAAACATTCCATTTGTCTTGGTCTCGTTGTCTATATTCAATAGGAAATGTATAATATTGAAATAATGGTATAATTTTGAGTTTCTAGTGAGACTGACATGAAACTACTACAGACTAGCAAGAATCCTGCATCTTGTATCCGCACTGTAGGTGTGGACTTTGCATGTTCTCCCCATGTTGCATGACATTTTATTTATTTACCAAACACCTTTTCCCTAACAGATATTCCGAGAGGGGAGAGTCTGCCAGTTCCTGGAGCAATTGGGGGACCCACTGGTAAAATCGCTTTCTTGTCACTGAACTAGTGTTTCCCCCAACCCAGTCCTCAGGGAACCCCGGACAGTCCACGTTTTTGCTTCCTCTCATCCGTACCAGGTATTCTGTGTTCCTGATTGGCTGGGAGCTGGGAGGGAGCAAAGTTGTTGACTGTCCGGGATTCCCCGAGGACTGGGTTGGGGAACACTGCACTGAACCACACACTGCTCCCCATAGGATTCACATAAAGGATTCCGTCAGCTACCTCGGCTTCCTCCTGCAGTCTGCAGACATGCAGTTAGGGGAAACGGCTCCCCTCAAATCATGGGGCATGTGAGCATGCTCTGCATTGGGCTGTCATGCCATCTAGGTTCCTCATCTACCTTGTACCTTGTGCATCATTGGACAGGTTCAAGAAACAGCCAGAAGGTGGCCTGACATTTTTGCTCCCTCTTTTAAATGTTAGGCTAAAAGTGAATGTTTTTTTTTCTCTGGCCCGATGTGTGCTGGCTTTGTCTATAACTTCATCTGCCACTCCAAACCTCTAATTAGCTGATATGCAAAGCTATTAAGAAGTTCAGCACCATTCTGTGGCCAATGCAAAATTTCAACGTGTCCTTCTGGCTAACCGAAGGCCGACTTCACAATATTGTCGACTCGGTTGCTCGTGCAAACCACTGTCATAATCCTGGCTCCTTCTCAGACGTCTCTCACCATCACCTGCTATGTGAATGGGTGCAGCAATAACAGAAGAAAACGGACCAGGTCCATCGATCTAATGTTAATCTACCTGCCAGCAATAACAACCGGGCAAATGTAGTTTCACATCTTAATAATGAGAGATAATGAGAGAAATGAAAGACAGATCCTAGGAAATCCCTTTTTTATGCCACTTTGATCTAATGACCACGAGGCGCAGATAACGGACGGGCCCCCCAAGGTGACTTACACGCGCTGCAGTATCGGCATCTCATACTGCTGAATCCACCTTGGCAGATCACCTCTTTGGACTTTTGGTTTCAGGTCGACGTCCTCCATAGAGGTGCGGCTCTTTCTCCAACGCGCACCTTCCGCAGTCATTCGCTCTGAAGTATACACTGTATATCTGAAGCTCTTTTGGAGCCGCTTCATAAATAAAAAGGGACACAGAACAGTTGTCAACACAAACGGGGTTTTATTGGATTTCATGTATTTCTGTCTTCTGTTACATGTAATAAGACTTGCCCTCTTCTTTAATTACCAGTTATGTAAGAGTTTCTGTGTGTGTGTGTGTGTGTGTGTGTGTGTGAAAGAGAGAGAGAGACAGAGCGAGAGAGAGAGAGAGAGAGCTGACATTGCCAACTAAACCCATAACTGACCTATGCATATAATGTATATATATGATGCTTTGGGAGGCTGCACGGCTCCTAATTTTAGGTCCTAGGGCTATGATTAGGAGCTCTGTGTCTGCTGTAGCCTTTCATGGTTAGTATGTTGTAGACACATGATCTAGCAGCAGAGGAGCTGAAGGTTACCATTGTCTTTCAAAAGATACCCACAATGCAGCAGTCAACAAAGACCCTGCGTGTGTAGCATCACGGTTCCTGAATCGCTACCAGTCTCAAAACTTGCCCTGAAGGGAAAGGTCCAGGTGACTGATACCAACACCAGCCACTACTGTAAAGCACTGTTCTAAATAAAAAAGATATTTGCGTACTTTTGCTTCTCTGCTGTCAAATATGACCAACAGAAGCCGTAAAGCACGTTTGTATTAACTGGACTTAAATGTGGCAATGTGGAAATCAGGAGAAGAGGCACAACACAAACACGGGAATAAATATGAGGGTTCGTTTTTCAAAAGTCGGATATACGTCATCAGTATAAGTCAAACTACACGAACCCGTCATCGGTGGGTGATTAATTACCTGTGTTGTGGTTGTGCGCTAACAACACGAATGAGGCATGAAATGTTTGGTTCATATTCAGCAGCATCACACAAAACAGAGCACATCCGGCAGTAAGCATGGTTTTCAAAGGCTTTACCCTACATTAAAGCTTAAACAAAAAATAATTAATAATTAAATGCAGGGGTAAATTGCGACACTTAATTGTTCGGTCGCAAAGATTAATTTCTCACATGAGCAGCGGGACCGTGTAAGACTGAAATATGTCGATATTTGCGAGGCGCTCTCCTGCGCCACCCAGCGGACGCCACTAGATTGCACGTCTCAAAATACCGTAGAGAGCCCGTGATTTTTTTTAAATAAAACGTTTGAGGGGATATAGTTTAAGATTAAGATCTTGGTATAAAATCAGTGGTTAGTATTTAAGAGGAATGAGACAGCTTCTACCAAAAAACACACTTCTTTTTAACTAGAAAGTACTTTATATCTCCCGAGGGAGGGGCAACGAAGCAAAAACACAGTTGCGAGACAGAGAGTTCCTGGACAATAATAAAATGTTTATTGCCCCGGGGCGGAGCATGGCGCCGTTTGCAATCATTAAGCGGCCAGCTCACATTATTATTTATTTTTCACGGGGTTTGTCTCGGACCAAAACGCACGGCACTTAATGTTCAGCAGCATAAAGGCTGCGCGCCGGGCCGGCACAGGACGCCCCCTGCGCTACCTCCCGTCCACTCCCACTTTGCGTGGCCAAAGCCCCGCAGGAGCAGGAGCCCCGGAGCCCCGCCGCGCCGAGCCGAGCGCAGTGCGTGCGCACCGGGAGAGAGAGAGCTGCGCGCACCGCCGCTATAAGCCCGGGGAGACGCTCCTGCGCAGCCGGGCCGTCGGCTGGCTCTGCGCGCTGCGGAAGCCCCCAGCTGCCCACCTTCCAGCCCCCGTGCGGATTTCCACTCCTTCCCCTTTTTGCCCCGCGATGGTGACCGGGTCCCCGGGGTTGTGGGAGCAGCCCCTCGGCTTGCGGTTCCGAGGCTGGATGTAGCTGATTGGAGTCGCAGAGTTTTACCCGAGAGCGGAGGCGGTGGGGGCCGGGCTGGGGGGGGGAGAGGAGGGGATAATCCGGAGCGGCTTTGCCTGTGTGCGACTCTCCAGCGGCCATGTTAACCAAGAAGCCCTGCGCTGCCGTCTATCCGACCGGTAAGGAGAGGACCGGGGGTCCGGCCGGGGACGGGGCATGTGTCTGCCGGGGGGGGCCGTTCGCACACGGGGCTCGGCTTTCTGCGCGACCCGAGCCCCCCCGAGCGCTTTGTGCCTTAGCGCTGCTGCCCATTGCAATGGCGAGTTCCTCATTGCCGAGCCCGGCGTGCGGATGGGGGCGCGGGCGCGTGCCGCTGCCCCCCACCCGCAGCCCACGGCTCCCTTTCTTTCTTTTTTTACGCCACTATATATATATATTTTTTGTTCGATTTGCACCCGGACGCTGGTTTCATTTACATTTTTATATTCCTCCACTTCTTTATCTAATTTAATTGTTATTGCATGTAGGTTAACGCTCATCTTGAGAGATTTGGCAACTTTATTCTGACAGGGGCAGGCTATTATTGTCCGCGGAGTGAAACTAGCAGGCAGACATCGCGGTATATATAAAATAATATGATGCATTTACTAGTAATAAAGCCCGAGGTGCCTTCGATCGATTATACGATTATTTCAAGATGTTTAATAAAATAACACCGCATCCGTGAGCGTCTGCAGCGAATTGCATTTGCGATGCTTTTCTTCCTGTATATTTTCGCAGGCAAAGGGGGGGAGGTGGTATGCCAGCTGCAGTCTTCCCCCGGGGTCGGCGCTGGGGGTCTCCGGGCCGGAGCGGGGACCGACCCCCCGTCACCCGTCACGCTACCGCCCATCAGGAACGGCGGCTCCCTCCCGGTACGCGGCCCGCCGCGCCTCGCCGCTCCCCGCAGACACCCACCGTATCCTGCCCCCGTAAAAACCCCCGAGCCCTTTCCCGTTTATTTCCGCCCCGACGTGCTGCCACCGCCGATACTGCCAGCGGCTCCAGGAGACAAAGGTTTCCCGTGACAGAGCCGCCTTTCGGCCGGTTTGTGGCTGGAGTGCTGGCATTTTAGCTTCCACACCGATGGTTATTATATTAAAGCTTATTGTTGTACCATAGCCGAGCTTGTCACTGTAAAGCGAACAGGATTGCACACTATAAATGGAGATATGTGGATGCACACAAAGGAACGCGGTCAACATGACTGTGTGCAGATGCATACCACATGAATGCCCTTCCTCATAGAAAAAAACAGTACCAATAGGACAGGAAATTGCTACCACACCTCTTTCCCATGTGAAGTAAATGTAGTATTTAAATAGCCAGTGAATAAATGAGCATTATTTTATGGGTGTGCGTGCACACCTGAAAATAGCCATTCAATTGTAAGTAATTAGTCTCTTGCTAAGTAACTTGCTATCCAGCCTCCTTTTAAAAATAAAATAAAAAAAAAAAATCTTGATCATACAGCTACAGGGTGTGTCCGAGAGAACGGCTTGCCTTTCCAGATCCTTACTGGTGTTCATTTCCACAGTCATGGATATTCCGCTCGGAAGTCTCATTCAGGTTTTCAACCAGGTTCATTTGGGTTCGAACGGGACTGGCTGTACTGGTTTGTTAATTTGGTTTACAAGTAGTAGCTGTACCACTATATCTACTGGTTACCTTGAGGTGAGTAATGTGGACCGTTTCCTCTCCAATTGGGAAATGTTCCCTTATGTAGTGTAACTAAATAAGTTAAGCTGAATTTGTCAAAATTACAATGTTCCTTTACCTCTCTTTTGATCTGCTTGGGAGGTAATTTTCTGGGGCTTTGCTGACCCTGCCTCTTCCTCTCCTTCCTTGTGGTCTGCGGCGCTTAGGAAATGGACACTTCCATTTCGTGCATTCTCATTTTTCTTTGCATCTGATGTTAACCGGGATAAGCAAATGAGGGTTCTTCTGGGAGGGTCAGAGGAACATGCATGATGCAGCCCAGTGCATTTCCAGAGCCAGTTTAACTGATAATTGCTGGTTGCATCACAAAACTGGGAAGCGAAAGCAGGTTGGTGCAATTTAGCTCCGGAGTATTTATCCCCCGTGCCGGCAGGCTGCCTGATAAGTGCTTCTCACCAGTGTTTTCGGTAGCATTATAATTTGCCGCGCACGGTAATCTCCCTCCCTCTGTTTGTTTTAACGTTCCACCCAAACCTGCGACGGGTGTGCAGGCAGGGTGTGAAGATCGCTCTTGAGCGTGCACACCACTGAGTGCAGCTGTCATTCTGTGTACCTCCGTTGTCATTGCCCGGAGACGAGTAAGGCTTGTGAGATACAGCAGGGACCAAGGACCTGTCGCGTGGCTTATTTGTGCACCGTGCTGGCCTGTCCCCAGTAGCCAAACCTAGAATCCTTTACCGTGAGAGAGGGTTTGCGTCGCAGGACCTGCCTTTTGTTACCTTGTCCTAGCAAAATCTTGGCAATTTTCCTCGATCTGTCGCCATTAATTAACTTCCAGATGGACCTCGTTGGGAAGCTTGGGAATGATGAAGGGTGTATCCTGTGGCTGATTTATGACAATGAAAGTCAGTTTGAGGGGCTCGGGTGTGTCTGTGCTATCAAAGGGGGCTCCAGCTGTCTGCCCTTCAAAAAGCCCAGCTGTCTGCATCATGTTTGATCTAATTAATGGCAAATCCGACAACAAAAAGGTCCTTTTTCAGCACTAATGGATTTTTACTGTACAAGGTGTGTTTTGCATACGTGTGCCTACTGCCTTGTATATTTATGCATGCTCCTGTTGAAGGCATTTCCTGGGCAAAATCTGGATGTCTGCGTACACTCTGACCCTGTGGCGTGGTCTGCGAGTGCTGACTAAGTGGTGTTTCACTTTTTAGTGCTTCAGATGGAGCCTCACTGGCTGTGTGTGGTTAAAGAGCATTTGTGTTCATGGTCCAGGCAGGACTGAATCTTGTCCCCAGTGGTAGCCTCAAACTCGAGCTGGGATTCCCTTTTCATTTTCAAAGCGCATCTTTAAAACTAAGCAAACAAATTGTATAGCAGAGCTGTGGGATTTCTCTAGGATCCGCAGTGAGGTTTGGCTGGACTTCTATGCTGAGTCTCCTTTTGTTTTTACAGAGCATGCTGACAGTTATTCAGGTCTTCGTGTGCTTTTCATGTGACCTTTGTTAGTTGGGCTACCTTATCTCATCCTCACACCAATATTCCCAGTGAAAGTCGTGGTAGCAGCGTGCCGAGAAGTTTGGACTAGATGTTTTTTTTTCCATGATTACAGATTTTGGCTCATTCTGGAGGATCTTCAGATGTTCCTGGGCAAGCTGGCAGATATAATTCCTGCAGTATTTCTTGGTCTGCCAGAGGACCTCCCTTTAAAGATACCCAAAGCACACCACTTGACTCCTTGTCATCTGACAGTGCCTCCAGATCTTTCCCTGTCAAGTAGAGCGAATCTAGGAAGCCTATGGAGAAACCTCATTTCGGACACTTGTATTAGCCACCTTGTTCTTTCTGTCACTACTCATAACTGTAGGTGAGGATAGCTATGTAGACTGACTGGTAACTGTGAGCCTCTCCTGACAACTTAATACCTGTTTTATCCCACTGACTTCCTGAGTTCCCACAAAACTGCTGCTACTGAACCTATCTGCCTGTCAATCTCGCGTTCCCTCTTATAGCTAGTTAATCACCTTCACTAAGGCCAGAACCTCTTACCTGAAAGGAGCAATTCACTCAGAATTCCATGACCTTGCCCGTAGAGGTTGCTTTGCACGCTGCATGCATGCTGGAGGTCCCTGTCATTGAGGATATAATGACTTCCCCCGCCCCCCCCCCCCCATATCGGATGCCCTTCCCTTCGTCACTGCTGCACCATAATGTCCCATCCTTCAGAATCACAAACGGGAGAGGCAACTGGACACACCCTTGCTAGAGGCCAATGCTCACTCTAAACAGCTTTGATTTTGTGCCAAGTTGCATGCACAATTATCATTGCATCAATACAAGAGCCAAGAAACGTGCAGTAGTGGGCACTGTATCCCATGTTTCCATGGATGTATCCTGTAGCACCTCCCATAGTATGTGCTATAGTATGCCAGTCATACACCTTCTGCAAGTCCACAAAGCACGTGTAGTCTCTGTCAGCATATTCTCATACCTTCCAACAGCTGTGCAAAGGAGAAGAGCTGGCCCACTGTTCTAAGGCTGGACTGGAATCTGCATTGTTCCTCCTGAAACCTCGGTTCGGCTGTGGGGCAGAGACTTCTCCCCAGTTCTCTGGCGTAGGCTTTTCCAGGGAGCTTGAGAAGGGTGATGTTCCTATAGTTGGAACACACCCTCATTATTTAGTTATTAGGTCATTTTTTTGCATTTATAGCATTGAATGGTAGTACGTCTGATGGTTAATAAAGCCTTAATGGGAATTAATGGAGTGATTAAGGATGCAAACTTAACCTGGAGGTTACCATTTCTAGTTCTGGAGGGTGCCCAGCTGTTGGGTCCCTGGCAGAGTACTTAACTTGAATAGCTTACTTAAAACAACCTGCTGCATATAAAGGCAGTTATTTTTATTTATTTTTATTTTTTTTATGGAACGGTTTGCTAGCTAGTTTTGAAAAGCTAAATGAGTCAGTCGGGGTTACAATAGGACATCCAGAGTAGCCTCACTTGTGCATCAGTTTGTCCGTTCTTTCGCGATGTCAGACATCTGGGATCTGCACCCTCCCATCGTCATGTGCCGTGTAACTCTCTGCTTGTGTAAGTAGGTGGCACTCGGGAGTGTGGGCTAGCTATCTTGGCGGCCGGACTCCCGGACAGTTCGGGCAGCGGAGCACCGTCTGGGAGCTGCCGGTGCGCTTTCCGCAACGGCGCACTCCGCTCTGCCAGAATCGGACGATTATCACTGTGGCGAGAGGTTTATCTGTGGGATTAGCGGCGCGGAAACGGTGAGATCGACTTGCAGGGCGGAGCGCACGGGGCGGCAGTGGCGGAGAGAGAAACCGGCCGGCAGCATTCCTGAAGAGCCGCAGGTTCTGCTGGCTTTTTCTCAACGTCATTCCTAAATCGCTGTGAGGAGAGGGTGTTCTCCGAAACCTGCACAACCAGGTTTGGCTGGTCCTGCTGTACAGCAGTATCTGGCCTAGTTGCACTGTGGTATTTGAAGTGTGTGTGTGTGTGTGTGTGTGTGTGTGTGTGTGTGTGTGTGTGTAAAAACGCAGGGTAGGTGCTCAATATGAACTTCTACATCTTCATCCTTCATTCTCATGAGATCGTAAAACTTTTGCATGCACTTTGTGTTCCTTTTAGTAGAAATTGTGGCAATTATCCTTAATGATTCTGAGATTTAAGCTTTTCAGAGCTCAGCAGACCAATACTGACCTATAAAGTGTGTTGTGTTGTAGCTGTAATGAAAATTATGGCAGGCAAACTGCTGGAGAGCTTCTTCTCCAACAAGCAGGGAACCAAACCCGGTGTATAACAAGCCGAGATGTGCTGGAGAGGAGAAAATGAGGAATTGGGTTCAGGCTTTGGAATTCAGATTAGCAAACAAGCTTAACCTAATCAAGTAGCTAATGAATTTATGGAGTGCCTTGTGTATTATATTCTGTATCAGGTTTGCAGTTCCTTCCCATGTTAATTTGACCAGCCGAACAGGACTTAGTGGTGCCCTAGTCCAAAGCTGCAGGATGTCGTGTGCGAAAGACGCTATCAAGTTATCAAGGAAACCCGGCTTCTGGGAGGAAGCTCGAGATTCATGCTAACAGGAAATGCACACTACTTGATCTTTGTTTAAGAAAATCAGATGGATTGGACCTTAGCCATCATAGCAATGTCCTGGGTTATTTTTTTTCTCCCACTAAAGCACAAAAGTAGCTCGCTTGTGCTAATTTACTGGTGGGTCATCGAGCAAAGTAGCGTTATTTAAAAAATACAGTGAGCGGTAACGATCCCTGAGTGGGTTACCTCTCAATCTGACTTTACATTCTCTTAAATTAGCCATAGAAAACATCCTGAATTGTGCACACTCAGCTCGGTGTTTCACAGACAAAAAATCATGTACATGAGATCCTAAGTAGTCTAGAGTTGAAAATAAGGGTATTGCAGTCTGGTATTAGGCCAGAAGGATCATGTAACATTTAAAGCTGGGTGACAAATTGTGTTTTAAATACATTTATGCTATGTTTATGAAATTTTCCTGGCTGACTTTCTGTTTTTGGCACATGAGGCTGAGGGTGGGGAGTAATCATATAAAAGGGAGGGGGGGGGGGGTTTAGTACGTGCTTTTATCATGCTAGCATTTTACCGTTTGGAATTATGTATAGGGAACAACACCATGAAGTTTTTCTTACCTTTACAATTTGTATTTCATA
>JAODKN010000001.1:14054646-14067413 GCA_026774425.1 Petrocephalus zakoni | reverse complement strand
CGATGGTCTGTCGCCCTGTCAGGGCTGTACCCAGCCGTGTGTCATGTGTGCGATAGTCTGTCGCCCTGTCAGGGCTGTACCCAGCCATGTGTCCTGTGTGCGATGGTCTGTCGCCCTGTCAGGGCTGTACCCAGCCGTGTGTCATGTGTGCGATAGTCTGTCGCCCTGTCAGGGCTGCACCCGGCCTTGTGTCCTGTGCTGTGTGGGATAGACTTCAGATTCCTCAGTGATCCTGTTCAGGATAAGCACTTCACATATGTATGAATTTGGATAACCATATAGGTAATATGTTGGGCTTATTTTGGGTATATTTTTCATATAGTTGCTGTTTAAATTAAGCTATTTTTAGCAGAATAACCCTGTACAGCAAGTCAGTAAACCCAATTCTCCTTCACTGCCTCCTTTCAGTTAGTCAGCCAGCCGGCGTAAGGGATGTGAGATGATACTTCACAAAGCGGCTTGCCAAATCTCCATCTATTAGAGGAGCTCATTGAGACCAACTACTAGATAAAAGCTCTGAGAGATGGATGTTATAGACACTCATTGGGTCGACTGGAGCTGGGCAGTTATTCAGGCTAATTATGATGCCACCTCTATCTTCACTCTCTCCAACTGGGGATGTGGGCTACACTTCTGTGACTGATTCGGGAATCCCGAAGAGTTGCCTTACACATCTGTATGGGATCCCCTTACCAAGGCCGTGGCAGCGACGATGGTGGCTCATGTTTCCCGGCGCCTGCTGGGAACCCGTTCCGGGCCTGTGACTCACGCTCCGAGGCCTTTCGGTGGCCTGTTTTGAAGATGGGCTTATTGAGTAAATTAAAAATGAGCCACTCTAGGGATTAAAGACATGGTAATGGCCCGCCATGCCACGAAAGTCCCACGAACCCCCAAAGACTTGGCGTCCGAGCTCCCTCGTGGGACGGGATGCTTTTTAGACCTCGAGTTTATATGACTAACAGCGAAGGTGGGGAAATTAGGTTATTCCTTCTCGTCTTTTTCTTTTGTCCTCCTTTTGGCTCTAAATTCTGATTGTGGCCCGAAGTTGGACTCAGTAAAACTGTCCTGCGTCTGGCAGATGTTCCCATGCTACTGTCGTACGCTGCTTTCAATTTCCACACCGAAAACATCTGAGAACTTTATTCGTCCTACTGAGAGACATGTTCAGATCATGCCAAGGTCTTAACCCTCATTCAGGAGTGTCATTCGCGTTTTTGGATCGAGTGAGGATGGCTGCTGAGATGAGTAGATTTGTGCCAGTTTCATACAGTGAACTACCAAGCGCAGTTAGGTCATTTATGCAGTATACTTTGCGTTACTACAATGCGGTTTATACCCAGTGCATGTGGTATTCCCTTACCTCAATAAATAGCAAGATTAACAAGGTCGTAATTTCAAATCCACTGGGAAGCACACAACAAAGACACTGAAAGTAGCGTCCCAAACGACCTCCTGCTACGCCAAGACCTTCACTGGCAAAGCTTGATATGGCATTAGGTTACAATGTGAGGATTATTGCACAAAGGTCTCTGCCACCAGGATAGTAGGACCTGTGTATATTTAGTCATGCTTGGTCTGTGGCCAGAATGCAGCTTTGCTTCTAAGTGATAAAAAGGCCTGGCTCTGTTCACTTGCCTATCATGTATCCTCTGACGAATGGCGGGCACATGATTTAATTAAAGAGTCGTGCCGTGGCCACCCTGTCATTTTTGTCACTTAACTGAAACAAATATCTTATTTTTGCGTGAGCCGGGTTGACTCAAAGAGCTGTAATTCTCCTCTTTTGGTTTGCTCTTTGTAGAAGTCAGACGATTCGCGGATGACTGAGTGGCTGAATATTTTATTAGCAGCTAATGGAGAAGGAATTGAGCGATTAGCTGGGCTGGTCCTTGTGCGTTAGCATTGCTTGCTTGTGAAGGCATCTCGCCTTACTTTCCCTGGCTGAGGAGAAGTCGGATTCCAGGGGCAGAGGTCCACTGAGGTCAGGGTTGAGGCCTGAAATAGAATTAACCTCTCAGCTCGTCGAGTGCGAAGAGAGCGAGAGGTGGGTATCTAACACCCTCCCACCACCCCCGCGCCCTCACAGCTGGGTTCTGTTAACATTAACGTGCACGTGTCTTGCCTCCACACTACACTTTGTTTCACACTAGTCGCACTAATGGCCACTCCCATCATGGACCATAACCTCAAGGCAAAGCCCTCCTGTCAGTTGTGTAGCTCTGCGTGTTCTATGAAGCTATATGCAGGATATATGAATGGCGATGCATAGCCTACTCATAGTGGCACTTTGCCTTCCTTAACTGCTCGTCCAATCAGGATAGCTGCAGTATAGGATACAGACAATATGCTAGAAAGATGAGTCAGTACAACAATTTGCCTTGATCGAGAAACCGACGGGCTGGGTCTCCTCGTCTCCCAGGGTTATCCCTTTGTGTGCTTTGATCTTAAGGGCTGTGTTGATATGTATTGTCTTTTAGGTTCCTCCTAAGAATGGAATTGTGGGTAATTTCACGGCTCACATTTGCACCACCAACAAAGCTTGTAAGTAGGTTTCACCTTCCTCAGTTAGATCATTTTTGGAGATATCCAGCTGCCAGACCAATGACGGTGAATGAATCTCCGATGGATTGAGTTTTGGTTGGCTATTGGCTCTGCATGGTATGAGTTTCAGCCCCCTAAAGATCAGGTAGCCGGTAAAGCCTGAGAGGTGCTGCTCACTGGGAACGTTTGGGAGGGCTGAGGTGAAAGGCCCTTTGGGTATGTGCCAAGGGCGTTCAAGCGCGCCCAGCCCAGCGAGCTGCACCATGTGCCCCAAACCCAGTTCCCAGGGGGTAATGAAATTCGGTCCCAGCAGGAAAATCCAGTTTGCAGCAAAGTCCTGGGAAATGAAGAGAGTCCCATAGCTGTCCAGGCAGGGCTGTTTCTGATTGCTGGACAGACATCCATGCTGGACAGGGCCCTGTTCTTGCAGCACTGAGACCTTTATGGCACACAAAGCATGCCACTTTGGCATAACACTTTTCTTATCAGATTAATATTTGTTCTTGAATTCTTGCCGAAAAATGTAACTCCCTCATCAACGAATGTATGAATATGCTCATCATATCAAATTGAAAGCATTTGACTCGAACGTGAATTGAAAGTTTGGAAATCTAGTGTAGCTGCTGTCGGACAATCTTCCGTTTATTGTGTGTTGTTCTTACCCCCAGCGCCTGGCGCTGACCTTTTTGTAGGGTCTGATTGGGTTTCCTCGTGTCGCATCTGATTTTGTTTTTTTGTTTTTGTCAGCAGTTCTACACTTTTAAATCTGCACGTGAATTAGCATTCAGGACAGCGTTTATTTTTACCGCTGTCAGCACCTTCGAGTGCCTGAGCCTTTGAACATTATTCACCTGTCGGTCGGTAGGAATTTTCCATGGCACCTGATCTGGAAAGACCAAGGTGTTCCCGCTCAGGAATAGAACCCACGGCAGAACCGGCAGTGGCATGTGCCACAGTGCTGCGAGGCACGCTAGTGTTGCGACCAGGCGGGGGAGGGCAGCGAGGGGTGGGCTTAAAACACCTATCAGACACCATGGAATTCTCTGCAGGAACATAAACCATGCAGCGATGGAATGGCCACAATGCCCCCCCCACACACACACACACACACCAAATCCATTTAAGATCGTGGCAAGTCAGGAAAGCATGTAGAATTTACTAATGTTGTGTCATTACTACTCGTGTGCTTACTGAGGCGTCCTTAGCAACGCACGATGAATGAGATGCCATCAGTGCTTCGAATTATTGCCAGAACTTGTTTATTTATGTTTTGAGGACACATACGGCATGGTTGACATTCAGCAATTCCATGAGGATTAGGGGCGGGACTTGAAGGTTTGGTTTTATTGTTTAAAACATGCACTGAGTAGCGTGTTCAGCATCCATAACAATGACAGGACGGAGCATGGGACATAACCTTTAATCGCCTGTTCAGAATGTCTGATGAGGTGTAGGAAGCGGCAGGTCACCTGAGCGACTGCGGCAGGCCGCCTGGCTGTGACGCAACGATCTGGCCGGCGTCAGCCTAACTGATTCAATCTATTACGCTCGCTGGTTCCCAGTCTGACCTTGTGCTTCGTCCAGTTAAACAGGAGCTTGGCATAAGTTAACCTGACCTTCTTTGTTCATTCCTCTAAGACACTATTCATCTAAAATATGCCATTTAATGGTGGAATATTGGAGACACACGCACATCTTATGGAAACTAATTAAATATAGTAGAAAATGGTCTGTTGTATGAAGGGTAGGGTAGCTGGCAAGTGCGTGATCTCTGTCACGCTGAGCTCCTTATGCAGATTAATAGGGGACAGAATGGTGTCACTGATGTATTTATGATGGGTAGGTAGGAACAGACTGGACAGGAAGAGCTCAGACAGTGACTTCACCGGGATTTATTTAATTTTTTCAAATGACACTAAAAGCTTAAATGATTTGTAAGTGATAACAACAGTGGAGTTATTATGAGAAATGTTACATGTTTTCACCAGCTAACACAAAAAGCATATGACTTTATATTAGTGCATAAGTTGCACTGAAAAATTTCTATGCGTTTTATTTTGCAGTTGATGAAAAGACTAATATCCCGTATTCAAGCTAAAATCTGTTATAATTTCTTTCTATGGTTGTATATTTGTGCTCTGCATTTTGTTTCCATGGTCATCGAATACGAAGGTTAGGGTCAAAATATTTCAGTTTGCTTGTCTGACCTCCTGGTCTCCGGATGACCTTTTGTTTGTCCTTTTAAGGCCTTAATAAAGGACGTGTTCTTCTCTTTAAAATACTCTCCTCGTGAATTGCTGCCACATCGAGGCCTTGCTTTGTTAAGTGCTACAACATATAATGAGGGATCGGACGCCGGGTGGAGATCGACCCCATGAGGGATCGGGCGGCGGGTAGAGATCGACCCCATGAGGGATTGGGCGGCGGGTAGAGATCGACCCCATGAGGGATCGGGCGGCGGGTAGAGATCGACCCCATGAGGGATCGGACGCCGGGTAGAGATCGACCCTATGAGGGATCGGACGCCGGGTGGAGATCGACCCCATGAGGGATCGGGCGGCGGGTAGAGATTGACCCCATGAGGGATCGGGCGGCGGGTAGAGATCGACCCCATGAGGGATCGGGCGGCGGGTAGAGATCGACCCCATGAGGGATCGGGCGGCGGGTAGAGATCGACCCCATGAGGGATCAGGCAGCGGGTAGAGATCGACTCTGCGGTGGATCGGGCGGCGGGTAGATATCAGCTTTGCAGACACACAGTTGCCTGTAATATAAAGCCTTTAAATGCATGCTGCAATCCTGAAATTGCTTTGCAAATGCGTTTCAGTCTCGAGGCTATCACTGGAAATCAAATAAACAAAGTGCTTTTTTCCTGCGAACTGAAATGTTTCCATTAGCATTAAACGCTGTAAAGACAGTAAGGAGGGAGCATTCCGGCCCTGAAGTGGTGGAGGCTTATCACTCCCGGAACGAGGCTTTTAAGATTGGCAGGTCCATCCTGGCCTCTGCTGTGCACACTGACACCCCACAGTGCCCTCTTTAGGCTGCGCGCGGAGCTACACGCCCTAAATGCCCAAAGTCTCCGTGTTCACGGTATTGCTCTTACTTGTTTTTCTGAACTTATAGGTCAATGCCAGGCTGTGGGGGCAATGCTGTATAGGTTTTTAAATAAATCCAGATAATGCATGTCTCAGTACAAAGTATGTTAGATTGTACTTGGACATGAATGCTCTGTCTATAGCACAGTAAAAGACCTAGAATTAATCTCACCACAGGCTTCCCCACCAGCACACAGCAGCCATGCACAGCACCACAGACAACATGCACGGTGCAGCCCCCCTGAGCTTTTTATTTCTATAGACTTTACCAAAGGACATCGCATGGTGGGGGGGGGGGGGTAATTTGTCATGTGACAAACTGCGTGCTAATTTCAGCCTGGTGGGGTTTTTTCTGTTGGGGTTGTAGGGTTTGCGCGTGTTCAGACCTTGGAACCGTGGCAGACTCGCTTGTCGTGTTCTCGGGGGCTTAGTGTTTGGCTCGCAGCTCTGTTTCACGGCCAGCTCGCAGCGGGCAGTGGACGCGTCCCAGAATGCATCACCTCCCATCAGGTGTCACGCCATCAGACGGGAGTTGTCACTCAATAAACGGGCCTAAATTCTGCCAAGCCTGATTGAGGGTGGGGATCGGGTTCTCCTCCGAACGACAAACTGACAAACCAGACGAGCAGTATCTCTTACACATTTCGGCTCAAATTTAACTTGACATGTAACACTTTCACACCCATCACAAGCTATATCTGAGATGTCAGATTTAGCTTTAGCTTTAATTTTAGCTCGGTAGTTTTAGCGTTTTCATTTTTCCGTGCTGACACCACACAGAAGAAAAGAAGCCCGAAATGATGTCATCGTGTTTTGGGCACTTAGCATCCGCAGATTAAAAACAGGGACTGGACTGGGTCCCTGATGTGCCTTAGGGGTCTTCATAGCAGTATTGTACTGGTGCCTCGCTGACTGACACTGTATCAAATATCCCTTAAGTCGGGAAACAAAGTGTACGATGTAACCCTTAGCGAATGGAAGCCTTGCACTATTAATAGTGTTCTTGTGAGCTGGGCTGTAAGGAGAGATTATGGTTAATATAGTGGTGATCTAAAAAAAAAACACCCACTGTAGCACCAGAGAGAGTGCACTCGACATAAGGCAATGGATGGTTAGGTTAAATGGGGTGATATCCACTATGATAATGTACCAGATGTTGGCGATATGTACACACCCATCTCCGAATGAATGCTCGTGTACAATCTATATGCAAATTGGCTGTATGAAGAACAGTGTTGAATATATTTATGTTCATGTGCAACGAGCTATCAAGGCAGATGAGGTACGGTAAGTCTAGTTCATAGATTAACAGGTAGGCTACAGTGAACACGGAAAATCTTGAGTGGTTTTTTTAATTCTGTAAAACTTGCAAAGTGGAAGCATTTTGGAGCAACCGAAACTCAGCCATTAAGAGGCAGACCACGTAAAGTTACAGATCAGGGTTCCAAACTTCCTCCGGCTTGAACCCTTGCACAAAAACTGTGTGCCGCAACCTTCATGGAAAGGGCTTCCAAGGCCGGGCTGCTGCATGGAAGCCTCTCATCACCAAGTGCAGTGCCAAGCGTCGGACGCAGTGGTGTAAAGCACACTGCCACTGCACTCTGGAGCAGTGGAAAGGTGCTCTGTGGAGTGATGGACCACACTTCTCTATCTGGTAGTCTGATGGATGAGTCTGGCTTTTCTGGATGCCAGGGGAATGTCACCTGCCTGACTGCATTGTGCCAGCTGTGAAGTTTGTTAATGACATGGGATTATTTTTCAGGGATTAGGCTAGGCCCCTTAGGTACAGTGAAGGGAACTGTTATTGCTTCAGCATACCAAGATGTTTTGGACAATTCTATGACTCCAACTTTAAGGGAACAATTTGGCGAAGGCCCTTTTCTGTTCCATCATGACTGTGCCCAATCAAACACCTTTGGGATGAACAAGAATGGAGATTGCCAGTCAGGCCTTCATGTCCAGCATTAGTGCCAGACCTCATAAATGTTCATGTGGATGAATTTTGCCCATTCCCACAGACACACTCCAAAATCTTGTGGAAAACCTTCCTAGAAGAGTGGCAGCTGCTATGACTGCAAAGGGCAACTCCATATTGATGCCTATGGTCTTAGAATGGGATGTCATATGAGTTTCTGTCAGTGTAATGGCCAGGTGTTCCAATACTTTTGTCCATATAGTGCATCTTTTTATTAAATATTGATTTTTTTGACTGAATCATTCAGTTCTGTTTTTACCATTTTGCCATTAATTGCAACTGTAGTCATCCGCTACCAAAGAGATAGTAAACATAAATGTTTAGTGTTTTATGTTATTGCAAAGGTGATATTAATTAAAAAGCACCCAAGGAAAATCCAATAATTTGGGTCTCAGTTTATTAATACTTGAAATTTAATATTTTACTGAAAGCTACAGGTTGTTTCTAATGTGATAAAATTTTTTTAATAATTATATATTTAATAATGATTTTTGTTATAAAACCAACAAATTGCAGTATTTTTACTGAAATGAGCAAGCATCCCAAGACTTTCTGTGACCACTTTATGTAACAATTCAGCTGTGCTTTGATGTTTACATGATATGCATCAGCTGGGACAAGGTTATGGTTATGGTCAAAACGTTTCAGATCAAGGCAGGTAGGGCCTCAGCATTTGCTTCCCTTGACACACACACACAGAACATCTATCCTTCTTCAACCTACTTGTCCAATACAGGGCCATATGGGTGCCTGGAGCCTGTCCCAGGATGCTCAGGACACCAGGCAGGGAACATCAGTCTGTCACTTCCATGCAGTACAGTCAGTTTCGGGACACCGATTTGCCTAACTGCCTGTCTTTGAAATGCAAGATGAAAGCAGTGGGTGGGATCTGAACCCTAGACTGTGGAGATGCAAGGTCATTGCTACCTGCAGAGCCATTATCTGGAGCACTGCTCGGCACGCTGTGCTACTGCCCCCTACTGGTTCTAGGGACCATTGTTTCACACGTCTCTCAAACGATCCTTCCAGCATTGATGTATTTCTCTCTCCTGCTGGTTGTGCCGTAATCTGTCCACATCGACGTCTGCTTATCCCGGGCTGAGTTGTGAAAATGGAGGGAATGCTGAAGCCAGGCATGACTGTGGCCTCCAGCTGTCCACCGGTGCTCAGCTGAGACCAATGGCAGGCCAACACCAATAGCAGTTAATCACACACGCTGTCCTGATGAGTCCCAGAGGTCACCACCACGGCCTCTCCTCTTCCTCAAGCTGATGGTATGGCAGGCAAATGCTGAGGGCGCCTACTTTAGGCCCCGTGGCTTGTGCACAACCCAATTCCCCTGCTCCACAAACCCTCAGGGAGGGAGGAATATTCCTAACACAAGGAAACTCTATTAGTTTGCCCACATATAAAGTAAAACTACATTTTTATATTATTTATTTTTGCATATTAAATGAAGGTTGGGCAACTGATGAGAATGGCCCCTAATGTAATTCATTTGTGTATTTTATCAAACAACTTGCAAAATGTTACATATATGCGAGTGTGTATTTCCCATTTCGGTCCTCTAGAAGGTGTAAATAAACTGCAAGTTATATTGGTAAAATGTTAAGCGGTATTATAAGCCGTATGAGTCATTTTCAGTTAAACCTGCACCTGAGCAACTAATAGGCACTGTACGGCTATGTATAAATTTATGACGTTATTATAATCTTTTTTTTCCTTGCGGTTATCCAGTTCTGGCTTGTGGTGTGCATGCAGCCTGGACCGGGAAGTACAGTACAGAGGCACGGGGATGGCCCGTAACACAAATGTACTGACAAGCACATATATTTGAAGTTTAGTTGTTGTTGAGCTGATTCCTGTAGCTTCATGTGCCTGTAAATCGACAGCTGTTAAGCTGATAAATGGGGGAGGGTAAGTGTTTCCAGGTTGTAAAAAGAACTGGATTCAGACTGGTCTGGAGGGTGAACACAAGTCGTTAATTTTGATAAATCTTTGCGTGTCATCGTGCCCAAAATGAGTCCAAATAAGCCACAAAATAAGGACATTAATCATGAATTCCATTCTGCTGTATGATACCTTTCCTTCCTAAAAAAAAAAGAATCGCATAGTGATGATGAGCATGGGTGTGGGGGGGCAGTCCTGCCCAGGCACGGTACAAGGCGGCCGGCCCAAGCGTGAGTGTGCCCTTAGGCACGGGGGATGAAAGACCTTATTTTGGGGTGGAGTTCACATCCATTTCAGCAAGAGCAAGAGACATGAGCATACACTTACCCGCCCCGCTCCCTGTCAGGTCACAGCCAAACTGCATTATGCGTGGGTAGGTGACTTAGGAGTTATGAATCTAAAGGAAAACGTCACCATTGGTATCAGCACTGGGTCTTAACAGCACCTGTGTGCTTATAGCTCTGTCTTGAAACTCCCTTGATTCCCTGTACTACGTTTTTACCTGAGTGAAAGCAGTTCCGTTTGAAAGCTGCAAATCTTCTTCTTGATTTGTGCTTGAGTATTTTCTTAATAGTGACCCAAAAACAGCTGTATTCCTTTCATATGGACAGAGCTCACTTGTCCCAGATGTCTCTCTAGTTAACCATCACTGCTGTTGGTTTGACAGTTGTGTGCGTGGGGAGCGGTAGTGTATCGAGTTGTTCCACCGCGCACCATTGTACACAGGGCCCATCAACACCAGTCGGGTAACCTAGGCGGCCATCTAGGGCGCCATCTTCTGAGGGTATCATGACTCAGCGAAGCCTGCCTAGGGCTCCACAAGCACGCTGACAGGCACTGAGTGCACATATTGTTATATCCAGGTTCTCCATGCCTGTTTGACACAATTCCCCTGATCTTATTCATTTCAGTCCATTCCCATGCTTGACCTTTATGGATCAGGTCTGCATTTGATTTTTTTGCTTTATTCCTGTTAGTGTCACATTCGTTTCAACCCTGACCCTGAAGAGGCAAAATAAAATATCACAGATAAGCTACCAGCCAGATCCCCGGGTCACGCGGTTCAGAGCTGTTATATTGTAATCTGAAACATTGTGTTGAGTTACTAGGAAGCATTTTAATGGGGTCGAGCCCAATTAGCGGGTATCCCGGGGTGGCATCTGGTGTTTCAGATGTGTCTGTTGCCTGTGGCATCATGTGTAGGGGAGACAATATCAGCTTTCTGAGTTTTGTTGTACCTGTAGGTCTCATAGCTTTTTTACAGATGAACTGAGTGGAGGTCTTTTGGCCCTTAAAGCCACAGCGGCCAGAACATGTCCATAGGAGGGACAGTGGCTACATCTTACTGGATCCCAGTGGTTTTAATCTTTTTGTGCAGTTTGGAACAAAAGACTACCTTTTGCACATGGATTTGCAGAATAACCTGATGAGACAGATGCTATTATAGTATCGTATGAACTAATTTAGCATTATATAATTATGGTCTTACTGTCCTGTGCTACGTTGAATTGTACTTGGCAACTGTTTAAAAAAAATTCACCAGGCATATCATTAAAATGTGTTTAAAAAGGTGTGTATGTGAGAGATTAAATAAACATGCTGTAAAGGCAATTCTTTTACTTATTATTCTCTGTAGGAGGGAGAGACCAGACGTGTCATGTTACCAAATATTTGTGGGGTGAAACCTGTAAAACGTCAAGCAGTGTAATAAAATATGGATGAAAAATGTGAATAATCAAATTACTGTACTCCCTCCCCCGAAATCTGAACACGTGCGTGCCAAGGTGGCGCTGTATGTTGTGGAATGATGTTTATCACCATTATAAAACGGAGGCATAAGACAGCAGGTGTAAATAAAAATAAATCACTTATAGCAAAAAAAAATGAATATTCAGTCAAAAGTCTCACAGTGGATTGAAGTGCAAAGAATACCCTGTCAATAACAAAATAAACCTTCAAAAAGAAAGGTGGCCAATAAATAATAACCCCGGGGTTAATATGAGCACAGTGCTTCTCATGGCCACACCTCATACCAGTTAGCTGACCCTTTCCAAATTCAGACGTGGCCAGTAGTTTACCCGGGCTTTGTCACCGGAAGGGCTGGTTGGCCTGGAGCAGGTGATCAGACAGTAAATAAATACAGCTGGTCAGGCACAGCCATGTCCCCCCCAGGCCACGGCTCGCCTCCGGCCCTCCTGGACCATGTGGAGACGAAGCTTTGGTGTCAAAGGTCCTTCTCATTCAGACTCATTCAAAACTCTCAGCGGGCCTTGGTTTTACTACAGTTTTTTAAAAATATGGCTTTCAAAAAGTACTATATAAATTCAATTCATATTAACAATAATAATAAATACATTGCTGCTGTTGTTATATTTATTAGTGTCCATCCATTTTCTGTAATTGCTTGTCCTATTCAGCGGTGCGGGGGGTCCAAAGTCTATCCTGGAGGCTATGGCTGCAAGGAAGGGAACAACCCAGGATGGGGTGCCAACCCACTGCAGGACACCAGCCCAGGATGGGGCGCCAACCCACTGCAGGGCACCAGCCCACTGCAGGGCACCAGTCCAGCATAGGGTACCAACCCACGGCAGGGCACCCTCACTCACACAGGCACTCCTACAGGCAATTTAGTAACTCCAATTAACCTCAGCATGTTTTTGGACTGTTATTATTAGTAAGATGAATAATAATAAAATGATGATGATGGTCATCATCATAAAAATAAAATAATAATAATTTAAATAATAATAATACTCCCGTTAGAGGAGTATTGCTAGTGCCCTTTTTCAGCCTCAGATATTACTCGCTACTCGCTTACCGCTGCTCATCAGATCAGGCCAATTTAGCCATTGTAGTGGAGATGAAGGAGCCCATATCACCTTTCAGGTTTTATCCTCCCAGCTACGTCCTGACAGAGAAGCCAGGGTGGAGCCTAGCCAGCGTCTGACTCAAAAGGGCCCGAGCCAGACTCTCCAAAGGGCTTCCTTTGCGTTTATGTCACACAGGAGGGGCCGTGCGGCGCCGGGAGCGTGCCTTCTGCCGGGTCCTGCTTACATCTGAGGCTATAAGTCAGTGTGCTTGCTAATTACCGCATTCCGGGCATTTTTTCCCACATTCCAGCCCAGTGGAATTATGGGTTCAGATGTGGGAACTTCTTTTTTTGGAACAGGGAATTTCTTTCTTTAAGAAGGGTGGGGGTGGGG
>JAODKN010000001.1:14023604-14034620 GCA_026774425.1 Petrocephalus zakoni | reverse complement strand
TCAATAGCCCACTTAGAAATCCCCTTACTGATAAAAATGCTGATGTGTCAAATACTTATTTCCCCCGCTGTAGATGATATGTATGATCTTCTGCAAAGGGTTTGTGCTCCATACTGGCTTCTTCCCTGCCCTGTGCCACTGTGGTATTTTCCAGTGCACTGGCTCTTCTCATAATATGACTAATATATCAATAATCTTTAATTTGATGAAAAATTCACCTTTTTATTTTCATTGTGATCCGTAATATTCTTAAGTCTTCTTAAGGCACCTTTATTCTTCCTGACCCATTTCTTCATCGTGTAGCTTTCACATTTATATTCACATTTACATTCACATTTACATTCACATTCACATTTATATTCACATTTACATTCACATTTACATTCACATTCACATTTACATTCACATTTACATTTACATTCACATTCACATTTATATTCACATTCACATTCACATTTACATTCACATTTATATTCACATTCACATTCACATTTACATTCACATTTATAGCATGTGGCAGACGCCCTTAGCCAGAGCGAGTTGCATAAGTACTCAGAAGTCTCCATCAGTGAATACATTCTGATAGCAGAGTCTAAAAACTCTCTGGGCAAATATAGTTTATTATTATTTTTATTATTATTATTCTTATTCTTCTTATTATTATTATTATACTTACGTGGCAGGAGAGATTCCATGATCACGAAGGTGGTTCCCCCAGGGTAAGACTCAGCCATTGCACTGTGGCTGTGCTGACCCCTGCCAATCCCCCAAATGTGGGACTGCATAATTTCTGGTAGTGGGGGACTGCGTTTGCACTCTCCCCTGATTTTTTTTGGGAGGGGGCAGAGTGTGGCTCAGCAGGTTAAGCTCTGTGCCTGTAAATGGAAGGTCACCAGTTTGAGCCCAGCCTCAGCACATCTGTGGGCCCTTCAATAAGGCCCTGTGGGCCCTTGAGCAAGGCCCTTAACCCCCAGCTCCCTGGGTACCCCTCGAGGTGGCTGCCCTTCACAGCCATGCTCACTCTCACAGAGAACAAGATTGGGGGAGGTATGAAGAAGACAATTTCCCCACAGGGATCAATAAAATATCTTAAAAATAACAGCATAATATTGGAAGTGCTAATCCAAGTACTTCTCAAAGACACCCAATGACTTAATTGTTTGGGTATCAAGGGGGAGAACAGACAGGAGCTTAGACCAGTGGTGGGCAATCCTGTCCACAAAGGGCCGGTGTGTATGCAGGTTTTCGGGATAACCCTAAGGTCAGCTGTTCAAACCCAGGTGTGAGAATTCTTCAGCTAATCAGTCCTCTAATTAGTAACCTAATTAGGGAGTTGCAGCAAAAACCCGCATACACAGCGGCCCTTTGCGGATAAGATTGCCGACCCCTGGCTTAAATGCATTCTTCTTTGTACCTTGAGAGATGGCGAGACCAGTTGGGCGGTGCTGGAGGATCAGATCACATCTGTAAAGAGTAAAAGGAAGCTCCATATGTGGAACAATTCCAATTTCGCATGTCAATCCTTTCGAAGATCTTTCAGCTTTCAGCTTTGCCAAGCGCCGTCTTTCGTGTTTATTCATAACTAAATTCAAATGAGGGAAGAGCTGTCCATGGCTACTGTCTTCATCATCAGCATAGATGGTTGCTATTCCCATGACCAGAACCTTCTTCCCTTACATTTAGCTGTATTCCCATCTATATATAAAAATGCGGACTGTTTGCAGGTCCTCAAGCACCGGATTGGGAAACACTGCCTTATAAATGTCTTGAGATGGCCTTCATCTTCTGCTGCAAGATGTTATCAGCATATTTAAGGTTGCCTACGCTTTGTCCTCCAACCCTTAATCCCAGATCCAGCAGAATCTCTCTCCCACATATATCTTTGATGAACGCAAGATGGTGCAGGTGAAAAGTGTTCCAGGGTGTCGGATGCTGCCAGAGCTCTGAAATCACTGTGGGGGGTGTGAATACCCAGTTGTCTAGTTCCTTTACCAGTTTGTAATCTTTCTCCATAATCATAGTTGGCCATTTTTGTTCAGCACAGCATGGGTGGTGATGCTTGCCTGCAGCTCCCACTGGGTTTCCATCAGCACTGGAGAACATCGTGGTCCTCCACCATGCCCTGCTGGGCTGCACGGGTGGTGTTTAACTCTGCATGTCTGTCACCACTGCTGACCTATTGCCTCATTGCCATTCCAGTATGAATTTTAAAGAAGTCTCATAGATGATGGTGGTGTACTGACGCATGATCTGTCTAAGCCTTAGTAGTAGTAGCCTTAGTAAGCCTTAGTAGTAAGGCTTAGTACTTAGTACTTGCCACTCCCGTTGTTTTATTTTCTGGCCTTTAACATGTGTTCTCAAGAATATATGCCTTGCCTTCTGAAATAACCCTTTGAAATCCCCCCCAGCAAAGGCGTGCAGAAAACATACGATGATTTTTTTAAGCTTTTCCCGTAAGCCTTCGTGGTTTCTCACTCATACATTTTTCACCTTGCGGCGCGCGCAAACTGAGAGAAAATGAAAAGTGCGCGCTAAACGTCATTTGCACTTTTAAAGTTTCATTCATATTTAGCAGCTGCTTATTAGGGCACGGCGATCACAGCGCTCCACACGTTCTCTCCGAGGGAACTCCGGGAGAACGCCGGTTCAAGTGAGGAGGGCGAGTGTCGTGGTAGCAGAGAGCGTTTATTTTTTCTTTCTTTCTTTCCGCGAAACACGTTGCGGTTTTGCTGAATTAGCGTTTTACTCCTCCGGGCTGAAACTCCAGTGGGGTGCTGTTGTGATGCACTTCAACATTGGCAAACACAATAACAGGGAGGGGAATGACTTGTCAAGGTGTGATAACCGCTTATTATGGTTACTGCAATATGCAGCATCTGGCCCAATATGCAGCATCTGGCCCAGCGCATTTACGCTGGCCAAGTTGGAATAGCTTCTTTGTAAAACTTCCCGTATTGTATACACGCCCTGCTTACCAATAAATTAAAAGGAAATATACGGTTATATATTCCTATGTAACACCTATACTTTCTGGCTTAAACCAAACATTATAGGAAATGGCATACTGTGAATTCCCTGACGAATTGTGCTGCATACATTTCAACTTCATTTCAAACACACGCATTCTGTAATATAAAAAGCTACCTCATGCAATAATATACTTTAGAATAACGAAGAAGATCCTATATGATATCCTGTACAAATTCAATTATGGTTTGAAATTAAATTTGTATTACATGGAAGGCGATAGTCACTGCTTTATTTGAGGCAACTTTAATTTAAATAGGCCGATTCAATATTGCAAAGCTAAACGGCCAACAGCGGTAATGTTTCGAAATGTTAGATCGAAAAAATACTTTTGTGTTCATAAACAATTATCGAGAAATATTTTGGACATCCTGTATTGTTATATTTGGTTAAAAATGCAAATATTGTAAAAGACAAAAATTTGTAAATAAAGATCAGTTGCATCTGTGACTTTTGAAAAGTTTTGATTGAATGTGTTTTGGTGTAATCTTCTCAACTGAGGAGCAAATTTCCAAAGCTGACGCAATCCATTTTTTGTTTGTGAGATGTGGCAGCCTAAAGCCAGGCACCCTCATCATATGTTACAGTATTGGCGAGGAAAACTCACCCGGAGCTCAGATAATCCAACAATGAACTTTCATTCAATTTTCAAAGCGCACTAAGTCCACAGAAATCTTCTCGAAAACATATCCTGTGGATTTAGTAAGTTTTGTTAATAGCTTATTTTTATAAATTCTAAAAAACTGAAATTTGAGCTTTTATACATAGAAAAAGTGCATATATGTAATACTGTAAATGATGTAATCATTTGACACAGCTATTGATAGGCACCATATCTACAGTATACGGGACACCATACCACGTACTGGAAGATGTATGCTCATCACCTACTCAAGGGTGACATCTTAAGGCTGTTTTGCAGTATTTGGGAACACCAATGTCAATGAGCTACAATAAAAAAGTATTCATCTGTTCATTCCAATTACCAATACATTTACAACCTGGAGATTAAGACACTTTCTATTAACAGTCTGCAGTAGACTCAGATATGACACCATTTCCGGAAACATTTAAACACTGTTTTGCAGTTGTCAAACAATGTCAGGTTAAGGAACAGTAATGAGCTTCACAAGAGGGTAGTATTTAAATAGCGTGTAATAGCCTATGATAATTACATAAGTACTATTTTGTCAGGAAACTGTTGGTTAACTTATATGGATTATTCCATCTTGATAGGTTTCGGGACACAACAAAGGTGGCTGTAACTATGATTTAGCAATGTCACCTGGAAATCCCGGCTTTAACGAGCAGTGGCCAGCATGGCTTACATAATATAGTGTGTATCGGTGATTCCCAATCCGGTCCACAGAGACCCACGGTCGGTCCATGTTTTTGTTCCCTCCCAGCTCCCGAGGAAAAACGTGGACTGTCTGTGGATCTCCAAAGGCCGGATTAGGAAACTCTGCTGTATATGGTCAAAAACCACAGAGCTATTATTAGCCTGTATGTGACCAGATCCGCATAGCTGGTGATCCATGTAGCTGAAGCATTCCTGGTTCGGTGGTAGAATTCCTACTTACTATTCAGAAAGCCCAATTCCTGGCCAGCACAGTTTCACTTGGCTGGCACTGTGTGGCTACGCAGGTTTGGAAATCCTTTAGCTTGCAGAATGATGTCAACGTTGCAAGGCCTTTAACCTGAATCACTCCAGGGGTTGACCTCGCTTTCCCAATTGTACGTTGCTTTGTATGAAAACACCTGCCAAATGTAAAATAACCTGTATATGATCAGAGCAGAGAAAATGAATGACAATGTGCAATGCCCTATAAAGTTAATATTTTATACATCCATCTTCCATGACCACGTATCCTGGACGGGGTCATGGTGAGCCGGGTATCTATCCCAGAATGCACAGTGCAGAAGACAGGGGACGCCACAGATGGGATGACCGCCCATTGCAGGCCAGACACTCAGACAGTCAAACACTTTGGGCAGTTAAAACTTGCTAAATCACCTAAGGCCATGTTTTGGGACAGTGGGAGGAAGGCAGGGTGAGAATCCAGGATGGGATTCAAACCCACATTGGCGGTTTGGAACCACAGGCTTATTCAGTGCATCACTCCGCTGCCCTTCGCAGAATCAGAACAAAGCAACTGAAGGAAACAGTGGGCAGTGTCTCATACAACGGGCAATAAATACTGTTACATAGCCCTTGATGATTTGGAGTTCTGGATTTATCAGATATAATATCTTAATGTAATACAAGGCAATGTGCTGCAAGCTAACAAAAACTCAAAAAATGCAAGCTAAGAAAAAATATATAGCCCACTGAATTATAAATGTTTGCAGTTGTTTGACTTTTTGGCCCTGTTTTCACTTGGTTTTAAAATGTGTCTTGGGTGATCGAATCACAAGCATAAATGCCCACCAAAGTGAACTGTGATCCAATCACTCACTGGCACTGACAACATATTTTTTGTAGCGTAAACGCTAATGTATCCTGGTGTCGTCCATGTGGCAAACGAAATCTGAAGACAAGTGGTCAGCTGGACACCTCAGAGATGCATGATAATCCCAGGTATGAACAGCAAGGTGTCTACTTGTGATCCGATTGCCCACGGCACAAAGTGCAAAGTGCAAAGAGGGCCCTTAAGTCAGTGCTAATCCATTTTAATCCATTTTTCTTTCACTTTCATATTGTGTGAAATTGACTTTTGCCACTGGAGGGAGTCTGATTCAAATAAATGCACAAAATCTGGAATAATGTTGTTAAACTTTCAATCTTTTCGCCTTGCTGGTTATACTTTGAAGTCAAATAACAGGTCTCAAATCAGGGAAATATTTAGTACTTATTAAGAAATTTTGTAACAATTTTTATCTCAGATGTAAAGTCATCTTTTATTCTTAAAACATCCTCCAATTACCTTCTTGTGTAAACTCTACATGAATTCATAATATATTAAGTTGCATTAAACTAATTCATGGAACATTAAAAAAAGTAATAAACATAATAAAAAGATAGGTACCAATAAATAGGATTAAATACATAAAAAAGTACAGTAATAGTCTAATATATCCAATTAAAAAAACTAAATTATTGCTACACATTAAGATATGACATTTCTTTTCATTTGAAAATAATTTTCAGCACAGAACACATCACGAATCATCAGTATGACGAATACTAGAAATTCATTTCACATATTTAAATTATATCAGAACCAATTTAAATAATTAAAAAACATTAAAAGATCCGGATTATTGCACCCATCCATCCATTTCTCCTCTATAATCACTTATCCGGTACATGGTCACAGTGAGCCTGGAGCCAGCAAGGAAGCACAGAGCCTGATGTGAAAGGTCATCTTTGGGATAGCCTTGATGTACCACAGGGTCGGACTCAGTGGGGAGCACAGTTTCCTCCAATGTCTGTGGTTCAAATCCTGGTTCTTCTCTGATTTTGGGGAGCCTGCATGTTCTCCCTGGGTTTGTGCTGAGTATTCTCACAGTCTAAAGACATCCGTTTAATTTTCATCTCTAAATTGCCCATAGAAAATGGCCGTGTGTATGAGTGTGTGTTTGTGCCCAGCGACGGCGCTGCATGCTGTCCAGGGGGTACCGCAACATTGTGCCTTATGCTGCCTGGCATAAGCTCCAGGGCTCCCATGTCCCTGAGGAAGGTAAGCGCTTAGAAGGTAGATGGATATGAAACCCAGCTCGAAATCCAGCTCTGCTGTGTTTAAACTGATGATGCACTTTGGCTTATCTGGTTGTCATAATGAGGTAGCTTCCATAGTATAGATTTTCCATTCAATCTGTTTGAGAGTTGTATAAATAAATACTTTCATAAATAACTGAAAAATGCCCTGAAATCGTACTTTTGAAAGAAAGTCATTTAAGCAGTCCAGTGCCAAGCCTGGAAGGATGTGATGTGCAGACGGCTGATGTCCTCGGATTCCAAACGGAGGTTATTTATACGATCGAAGAAGCGATTCCATAACTCAGGCGTTTCCGCGCAGCCAGCTGCGGACTCCTTACTGCCTTTTCCGTCCGGATTTTCCTGTGTTGTGCATGTAGATGTGGATCCAGACCAAAACGGTCTTAAACTCTCCTATGGCCTTTTTCATGCCGTTAGTCTTCAGCTGCCAAGAAACAACGGGGGCGTGACCGCTTGGCATGGGTTGCATTCGCACCATTTATACGGTCCTTGGCTACCCAGTAAGCGCTCGCCATTAGATTACGGGGAGCAGCATTTACAGTTTACGAAGTATTGTACTTTCCGATTCAGATTATAAATGTAAAAAGTATTTTATCCAATGCAATGCTTGGTTAATATATGTAATTGGTGGGCACAAGCGCTTTTGCAAAATCACTTTGCTTTCACGCTCATAACAGACACTTCTCTTAAAAACTACACCCAAGCAATGCGCTCAGCTAAACAATATGCACTATGTTATGGAATCATTAGCTTAGCATTAAAAAAGGTACAGCTTCGACCTGTGCTCCATCATCACAGTAATTATACTACATTAAAAACGAAACCATCGTTTTACCTGAGTGAATGATTCCTTCATATCACGGATCTTATCACGGTCCATTGAGGAGAGGGAACTGGGGTACAATCTCAGCTGCGGTTCAGACAGACAGAAATCAGACAGAATATTCAAAGTCATTTTCCACGTAACGCGCTGTCTTCTAGCATAATTTAGAATGAGAGTTTGTTTCATTTACTGTACATTACATTACTGTAAATTAGGCGAGTACATTGCATTGTGGTCACTACTGACGACTGCTAGTGACGACTATATTGCTATTAATTATTCGTCCGGGCTGGTGCCTTTACCATATAATGTAGGCTAGTTAATTGTTACAAAACATAGACATCAAACCACAGAAAGGAATACTCACACACTGGTTAGCTTCATTTATCATCCTCGACAGAATAATCTGTATTTCCTCATTGTCCCTGGCGTTCAGTGCCTCATTGCTGAACACATCATTCAAGTAGAAGTCCAGCATCTCCTTTATAACTGACAATCCCTTTGGTTTCTGCGGGGGAAATCAATGAAATATTGCATTACATTATCATTCATCTATACATGAAAACCGTACGTTTCGTAGCGATAAGACATTATATATTATATTGTAAACATTCTTTAAATTATAAGGTTCTTACCTTCAGAGTTCCTGTAAATCTTGGGAGAAGTTTCTTGTGTTTATTGTCATCTCTCTGCAACAAAGGCGAATTATAATCTTTTAAAAAGTTGCAATAAATCATTACACGCGAGAGAGTCCAGCAGTCCATGGCATCGATGTTATACTCACTGGAAGAGAGTTTTTCACATGCTGGACAGCTGCGGAGAGCTGCTGGAGCATCTTATCCGACAAGTTCTGCTTGAGGCACTTGGAAGCCGTGCTCTCCTTTGCGCGCGACTCCGCGGGGCACTGACCAAACAGCGCCGCGAGCAGAACCACTGACGTCAGCGCCGCCGCGTGCATTGCGTTCCTTTTAGTACTGTATGAGATCGAGGCTTTGTGGTTTTGCGCCCGCCGTCGGATGCACGGAGAATTGCGTTCAGTACAGTGCAGCTCGCCATTTCAGCTCTTTAAATACACCAATCACAGGGAAATCACGGCCCCCAAAAATGACGTTTATCGAAACTTTTAGGCAAATTGACATAGTTTTTTTACTTTTTTTTTAACTTTGCCGTGCGTCTCACCTGTTGACTTTATTGCGGTGTGCACTCTAGTAATTCCCTTTCCAGTTTTCTGCTACTCTGACATTTAAATTGGAGCACTACTGTTCACGCGTCCTAAAAACGAGATTTTAGTAGTGATAATTATTGTTCGACTGAAGCAAAGTGTTCAGTATTACAAAAAAATACTGTGATTAAGTTCTTGTCAGTTTTGTGATTTTAATAGTCAAAAATAAACGAACTTTTCAACATATACATATTATACTACAATTGTAGAAGCTATACTGCCAGTATATTGGGCACACCAATAAATCAGGTCTTTTAGATATGCATAATGAATTTAGTGACCAGAAGTATAGGTGTTTCATTCTGTATTTTTTGAGTGTCTAGTTAAATTAGAGCCCTTATTTAAAAAATAGACGTCTGTGCTTGGAATAAGGTTTTGCTTAGTTTAGGGAAAATGTTCATAAATGTAACTGGGGCCGATTTTCCAACTGTGCAGAAATCAAGTAAATGTCTCAGTTTCCAAAGTAGAAGTGATAGGTAACCAGGTCACCGTTTCAAATGATTCAGCATTGCACTTGTTCTGACCCAGTTAGCTCATAAATATTGCACTCCTATAGTTCAGTTGTTCTAACCGTACATAGTTGTGATCATGTGATCATTTCGCATAAATATGGTCACGAAAGCACTATGTGCGTCAGAGTCACAATTACTATTCCGCGCACTAACCAGAATTGACTGTTTCCTGTTCAGAATGTCATGGCAAGGCATGGTGCAGGCGGGAAAAAGGTGACGATCCACTGGTGGTTCCGAGACAAAGGGATTTTACTTAAGGGAACTAACAGCACAGGGGAAGGCGCAAAGTAGATGGAGGACAAGGGGTCGGAACGTAATGGAAGAAATAAAAACTTTACAACAGAAACCACAAAGCAAATATACCGGGGAACAGAGCGACAAACACACAGTAACTAAACACGGTAACAATGAATGAATAAGGAGCAGAGCCGGGCAGGCACTCGAATATACAAAGAACCGGGCTAACAAGGGGGTCAAAGTGGAACATGACCAATACAACCAATCACCAAAGACACAGGGCAGCAAGCAACAGGTAGTGTTAACTAACATTTAATTAACACACGAACTAAGGCCTTGCCCAAGCATACATGGGTTTAAAAAAAAATCCTGTCCACACAAACACCGTTTTCAAAAAAATCTTCGTCCACAAGAAAACGCTGAAAACGTGCTGTCAAGAACATGCCAAACGGCGAGAGGCATGCGACGTAGCAGCAAACAGAGTAGATAGCGCCACACTCTCTGACGCTACAAGTCAAGAACTCCACGAGACAGAGAGGGGAAAAGCGAGATGGCCAGCGGAACCAGCTGGCCAAATAGAAAGGGCAAATGGGAGCGTCGACCCTGACACAGAAAGTCACGGCAGTCATTATGAGATTCAGTGGTAGAGTTCTATGGAAAATAACTGACCACTTCTCTTTGGCCACTTATTCAGTCAGGGTTGCTGATTAAGAGGCTGAAACATTTAATTTGAAGTAGAACTAAGAGCATCATTGGGTTGATAGAGGAAGCCAGAGGACTTTCGAGAGAACCTCAGACTTAGGATGTATCAATACTGCCAGCTGAAGCAACACGGCACCCAGAGAAGTATAATTACCAGGCGTGCCGTAAGGCAGGGAAAGGTCAGGACGATTTCAAGGGCCCCAGAGTGACTGCCATCCAAAAAACGTGGAACATAATCCAATTGATCCGGGTTGGGGGCCCAATATAATATGCTTTCATGGGGCCCAAAATCTTTAATGGTACCCCTGATAATTACTACTGGGTAGGAATGGAATAGGAAATACTTAACTCTGATATGTTGAGGAAGTTTCCAGGATATGTTTCATACAATTTACAGGACAGCCTTTGGATTTTCCACCTATAATTGCTTCAGCACTTCCTCATGCAGGTAATTCCCATAGATGCTGCCTGCTAAATGGCTTGAGAGAAGAGATATGACAAAAACTCCTATACCAGACAGTACAAATTATTACATTTAATTTCCCCATATATATCCTCCCTTGCTTAGAGCAATTCATGCTATAGATAATTTACCTGTTTGCTGCCACCATAGTATATAATGCATTTTACTTACATTATACTTGCCGTCATTACGTAAGCTGTTTGCAAAGGATGACCAAGTAAATGTGATCTCCTCAGTTCTGATGCCTATACTGAATAGATCAAAGATATATTATACTTTCGGACAGCCCAAGGTGACATTTTTCAGGACCCA
>JAODKN010000001.1:14011522-14023504 GCA_026774425.1 Petrocephalus zakoni | reverse complement strand
GTTCTGATGCCTATACTGAATAGATCAAAGATATATTATACTTTCGGACAGCCCAAGGTGACATTTTTCAGGACCCATAATTCTATTCTTAACCCTTGATTGTGTTACATTAACTCCTGTGACCCTGACAAGGATAAGCTGCTATAACTACTAACTACTACTACTCCCTCTGGTCGAAAGGAGCGGCCATTTCATTTCACTGCTAGTACCAGTACATTCATGCATCTGGCAAATACAATTTTTGAATCTTGAATCTCTCATACGGAGGCATTAAGGTGATCTTGTTATAGATTACATTGCAGTGATATTTCAGTATAAAGTAGTTCCCTTGATATTACTTCAATCAATCAATCAATTTTACGCATTACTTGCTTCTATGTTCGGCGATACTGGCAGATAAGGCCTGTGATTTGCAAATCATGTGCCTCAGTGAGGCTCTTTACAATTTCATCAATGCTGCAGCCTCTAGTGAAGCTCTTTCGGTACCTTTATGCAATGTGCAGATTTATTCCTTATTTATGTAATGTGCTAAAAATATATATTACTACATCAAATGAACCTATGGTTACTGAGCCAATTCAATGTAAGGGTTGTAGCAAAATATGCAGGATTCCTGAAGATCAAATCCCACAGGTTTAAGGATCCAGCAGTGGGTCTGTCACAGCAGTTTTTGGTTTCCTTGGTAGCATCACACAAATTAGGCAAATTATGTACAATTGGAAATAAACGGTCAATGAAAAATCTAGTTTCACACTGACCAAAGCAGGGCTCTGATAATAACCAAAGATTTTTTTTTGCAGACTTGCATCTTCTCTCTGTACATAAAAGGTTGAATGTAGACTACAAAATGCTTATTGCACTCTGTACATGGAAAGGGCTGAAAGACCCAGGGGAAGTGGCTGCCCTGACTTTGAGCCTGTGAGTTAGGAATGACTCAGCACTCCAGAATTACCGTGTGCCCTACTGTAAGCTTTCTATAAGGTCAGGGAGCATGATTTTGCTCTGTAATGGGGGAGGCTCTGCGTTGTATTGTGGGACTTGCTGATGCTTCATGATCACAAACAGGGGGGAGGGCGGGTGTGTTTTCCCGGGCATAGAGTCTACCAAATGTATCAAGGGGAACCCCCCTCGCATCCCATCGGTCAGCAGATTATACCCAAGGTGACACTTTGTGAACAGTTTAGCCATGGACTCATAGATTGATAGATAGAGATACTTTTCCCGAAGGAAATTTAGGGAAATTTTAGGCTCTGTGTTATATTCACTTCTGTGACCAGGATGAGACAGTGAAAGATGGATGGATAGATTTATGGATGGATGGAAAGATAAGACTCAGACTATTAATGATTAAATTGCTCATTTGGTTGCATTAATTTCTGTATTCCCTTATTTTTGAACATCGAAATTAACTGATCTCTTCTGCAAGGCGTTCAAGATCAAGAATGTATTCCAGTAGTATTTAACTCAGCAAGTGAAAAGCAACTAAACTCAGTAAGTTAGAAGCCGAATGTGGCTCCGTGGGTTAAGCTCTGGACCTGTGATTGGAAGGTTGCTGGTTCTAGCCTGGCCTTGGCATGTCTGTGGGCCCTTAGTCCCCAGCTCCTTGGGTGCTGCATGAGGTGTTTGCCCTTCATGGCCAAGCTTAGGGGAGGTGAGAAGACAGTTTCATGGGGCTCAATAAAGGGGTCAAAAAAAAAAATCAATGCATCCCATATGAGACTAAATTGAGCCGCATCTGTGATGGGGGTGAGTGATACAGGCCCCCAGCGATGTGGAAAGACCACATAAAATTCTTAGTCCCTTCGGCGACTAATGTGAACGGAGAGAAAAGATACGGAAATGTGACATGCGAAGATCACTGCGAGCTCTCTGCCAGACACCACGTGAGAGGCTGCCGCAGGCGTGCTTGGCATCCTCCGAACCTCTACATATATTTCATGCATATTTTTCTGTGTCGTCTGCAGCCTTCGCAAAACTTCCTGAAAAATTCCCATTTCATTATACCGACCCTGCGATGGAGAAAGCCGTGATGCAGGAGAGCTGCCTGTGCATTGGAATGGTTTAGTTTCACATATGTATCCTATTTTGTTGTTTTCATCTGTATCCCATCTTCCTTTTTGTAAGATACACACATGCATGTAACTGAGAGTAAAGCTTGAGGTGAGAACAGCGGGTAACATGCCCATTGGTAAGGGCCCAAATGGGCACGTGAATATTGTGCAGAAGATGGGACTTAATCCAATGACCTTCTGATCCCAAGTACTGAGGCCTAATCCACTGAGCCGCACATCACCCCTCGATTAGATGTCCTACAGCTTCTTTGAAGACCACTTTTACACTTTCTCATACCTGCTGGGCAGTTGTGAGAAGACTGTGTCATGCTATACATGTGGCACGACTAAGCAACGAGGTGCACATCTTGTCTGTCATACGAAACAGGCACACAGCCGTCTGCGAGCTGATGGTTGTCATTCTTAAAGCGCCACAGGTAAGATAACCTGATTGTCCTGATTCTCACTAAGTGTGACCTGAGCTGGTTTTTTTTGTTTCCCTTAGCAGTGTGTGATCATTTGCTTCCTCCTGGGTTTTTCCAGTGTAGGGTCTACAAAGGATCATACAAGGTTACACTTTCTTTTTTCAGAGAAGGGTTTTTGTATGGGCTGTAGAAGTAAGACAGAGATCTTTTCTGGAGATTTTTTGGGCTTGACCCTCTGCCACAGAATCTAACCCCCTTTTTCCATCCGTCACCAACAAATTCTGTCCTGTAATACAGTGATGTAAACATTGGACATTTATTAGAATTCCCTCCTTGTTGCTGGTCCATAGCAGTTGTGTTACTTTTTTTTACTCATATATTACTTTAATGGGTATGGTCTGGTGGATAATTAATAAAGTTCTTGAATAAACATTTTGTCATTTTCTTCCATAATTAATTATTCATAGATCACTGCAGTCCTACCACACTCTGTACATATTGCATTTTTACATGCAGTTTCACAATCGACCACTTACAGAATTTGGATATGCTAAGGATTGCCATGCTTTGCTGTATAGCAGCATTCTGACCCTGAACTTGTTTTCAGTCACAGACAAGTCTGGTCTTTCACAGCTCAATAATCAGAACCTGCCTTATTGCATACTTAGAAAAGGGAAATGTATTGTTTTAGATGGCCTGGATCATTCAGGTGTCTCTGTTATGTTCAAAGAACGTTCTTTCAAATGTTCTGGTGTTTCCTAAAACCACATGCCGTGTACTCACGGTTTGGGAATTGCCGGTGACAGAGTTTAAAGGTTTCATCATAAAGAACTGTCCCCGGCTCACAGCCATTATGCTGTGCCTCTCACTATCAGGAAGTTCTCACCTCACTTGTCATGGATCATATATCGCAGTCCAGCTGTACTTCCTGCATTGGTTTTTCAAGAAGGGGTAAATTCCGTGTTTGTTCTTGTGCTGAGACACACCGGTTCCTAAAAATGTCAGCTCTCTGAGAGGCTCTAAAAGGAGGGGATCTGCCCGACTGTTGTCGGAAGAAGAAAATTTCCAAATTGAAGGATTATTTGTGCCTGATACAGAGGTCCATTCTTGCTCATAAAACAGTACTATTTACATACCTGTTGGTGATGCAATTTTCAACACAGATCTCTAATATTTTTGAATTATTGATGTACCCTTTATAATTTACCAGTTGATTGACATGTAATATCTCTGGCATCACGTACAAAGTGGTAATAGCATAGTATGGTGATCCTTTTCTTTTATTAATGTCATGAGCTTTGGGAAGTAATTAGCTAATATGCTGAGGATGATCAAAATATTTCAAGATAATCATAGTTGATCATAGTCAGCCAAAAACTTACACTGAATAGAGAAGAGCAAAAAGTGTGCGATTTTACACATGTGGTAGCACTAATTTGCCGTGAGATGGAGTTATAAGCCTATGTATCGTATCAAAAGATCAATCTTTCTTATGAGTAATTTTTCTTTCAGTTCTTACTGTGACTGGGGTATTATTTGATCAACCAAGTGTTTAAAAGAGGCTGTGGGCAGCAATGGAAGGAGGTTCAAAGAAGAGGTTACCTCTGAAGATGTGACTCAGATGAGTAGGCATCAGAGCTAAGGCTATGGCTGACGTGCAGTTCCTGTTCCAGCTTTGGTGCATATTGCATTGGCGTATGTTTGATTTGAACATTACTAGAGACCAAATCAGCCCCAGATCCCCTGCCCCCTCAAAATGCACAATACTCACACAGTATTGGTAGGGACCAAATCAGTTCCGAATGCCCTTCCCCCCTACATGCACAGTTTTCACACAGTATTGGTAGGGACCAAATCAGCCATAAATCCCCTTCCCCACTAAATACACAGTACTCACAGAGTATTGGTAGGGACCAAATCAGCTCCAAATGCCCTGCCCCCCTACATACACGGTACTCACACAGTACTGGTAGGGACCAAATCAGCCCCGAATCCCTGGCTCCCTAAATACACAGTACTGATACAGTATTGGTAGGGACCAAATCAGCCCCAAATGCCCTGCCCCGCTGAATACAAAGTACTCACACAGTATTGATAGGGACCAAATAAACTCAGAATGCCCTGCCCCCCTAAATACACAGTACTCACACAGTAATCCATTTGTCAGGTCCCGGCTGATCCTGTCCAAATCGGTTGTCACGGTGGCCAATCTGAAGGTAGAAAGTGAGGATCTTGGTATGCAGGCAGCAAACGAACAGATTCTGAAAAAAATGCATCAAGGTTAAAAGAGTATAACATGCAACCATTAACACGAACATGACATTTAAAAACACTGAAATACATATTGTTTTGTTTCGGTAATGTTTTTTGGACTGAATCAGTCGTGTTTCATGATCATCATTTCATCATCCAGTATTGGTAGGGACCAAATCAGCCCCGAATCCCCTTCCCCCCTTAAAAACACAGTACTCACACAGTATTGGTATGAACTTGTTCCTACTGCCCAAACGCAAATCTACAACCTTCGCATATTGAAACGCTGAGAACCAGAACCAGATCACAGTACTTTCAACTAAATTAGTGACTGCCATGGGACGCCATGGCCGATAGTGAGCTGCAGCACGCTGTTATTTATGTCGTATATGATCGATGATTTGGGATGCTGATGCTCGCAGCTCAGTTTCTGGCTGAAACTAGATTTTCGGCATTGATGACACCAAGTTGTTATTTTTTTGCTGCTTCAGAGGCGTGCAGATACAGAAAGTAGGGGAGGAGTCTCAGAGGAAGGGGCTTTGTATAGTTCATTGGGTTACAATGCTGTGCCCATGGCCGGAAGGTTGCTGGTTGGAATCCCACAGTGTGGTGGGATTTGGCCCCTGCGCAAGGCCCTCAACCCAAACTGCTGTAGGGACCAGCTGGTTCTGCTCACTGAATTGCATGTTGCAATGTAAATGTAAACTCTCCCCCAGGAACGTGCGATGGAACCTGTAGGCTGATTAGAACATGGTCATCCTCAGTGGCAAGGCTGGTTTGGGGTCACTAAATGACAGTGACTTCAGTATTCTGTCATTAAGAGAAAAAGATTAGGTAAACTGTTATCAAGGGTGACATTTTCTTTTTACTTTAAAGCCTGACTCCTACTGCTTAACAAGACATGGGCTACTGGCCTGTGTGATCATTAAAAAAGGTTTATGTTCAAGTCCCATGAATAATTGTAAATACAGCTGCTAATTTACATATTAAGAGGGGGAAAAGTGTTCAAATGGAAAAAAAATTGGAGAAAAGGAATGGATGTAAAAAAAATCTAACAAGTCGTCTGTTGTAGCTTTCATGGGGCCTGAAATTAATCGTAAAGACCTCTGCCGGTCTGGTGAAGCTCGGATACGATTCTCCGGAGGCCTGCGTTAGACTTTAGATGTGTGGTACGCTGCTGGAACATGAACTGGTGGAACTTTAGTACCAGGCAGTGTGGGGGAATTAAATACGACGCAGTGGCTGTGCCCCCTACTCATCTTCTACGGCGCCCACAGACGCTGCGCCCCCCTGAATGATACCGCGTTGGCGGTGCTGTTATCGGGCTGAGGCGCACTTCCTGGAACGTACTGGAGGTGATGCAGGCGCCCTAATGGAAATCACCTAATTTGATCGATTTCTCTTTGTATACTGAACAGACCCGCAAAACCCTTTTGAGGTTTATTGCAGGATATTACGTTTTTTATGCTAATCTTGCATAGTAGCCTAGTAATTCAATGCCAAGAAGCCGCTTCTAATGTTCAGATTAATGTTTTACGGCTTACTCCCGACCTAATTAAAAGGCATAAAGTAACAGCGGCTTTCTATTTTTCGCAGCTGTAACCACTTCAAAACAGAGGGCCTGCCTACTCGCTGGCACACAGCAGCCCCTTCACACATTCTGTCTGTGACCGGGGCACGGCGAAGTGTGAAGCCGTCTCACCCCATTTGTCAGGAGAAATATCGACGAAAGACTGCTTTTTCAAATAAAAAATACATAGAACTGATAGGGTGAAGATTTATTAACAATGCAAAATACAAAATAAAACGTATTATAAAAAGAAACATCTTTTTGTTACTGTGAAGCTCCGAACGATTTAAAAACGTCATGCTGTCTCGCAGTTCGGCTACACTGAGTTATCCGAATGAACTGCTGAGACAGAAAACAAATACAATATAAACCTACTTCATACACCGAAATAATAATAATAATAATAATAAAAAAACATAACTTAGTTTAATCATATTACTGTGGTATGACGTTATTGCAGTTCATCAGCACGAATTAATGGGCCTTTCTATAGAAATTATATATACACACTTGGTTTTGAACTGAAACATTAGAAAAAGTTCCAAAAAAAGTACTTTCGTTTAATTACCACAATTGTGGTTACAAACTGTATACCCTATACACAGAAGGTAACATACCTTCCTTATATTTCCATTATACTCAATGCATCTTGCCTCGGGTAAAATAAAATATAGGCTATATAGATAAATAAATGCGTCAACAAATCAATGCATCAATAAATTAACAACATACATTAAAAGCCATAAATACGTAATCAATTACTATATCTAACTGAGATGGACGTACAATAAAAGAACCCTGGGTAACTGATCAGCTTGAGACTCAGGTGGACGGGCGCAGCGTAGACGCTGTTCGGTGGGTCTCTTCTCAGCAGAATTTGGATAGGTAGTCGAAAAGAATATCGATTTCTCCCAGCGCTTTGGTCTGGGCTCTCTTCCCCAACTGGAAAAAAATGGTAATTAAGTGAGATACATGTTTTTGTTTCAAATAAATGAAGTGCATCCATTTGAACTGCCTTTATGTTAGAATAGTGAGAAGTCCTGGGAATTGGCCTACCTTCTGGAAACGCTCCTTGAATGCATGCTTGTGCTCATGGTCATCCACATGCTGAATAGACTGAAATAGGAGCGAACGGAAATAAACACCGTGAACTTCTACAATCAGTATAATATCTTCAAAACCACAGAAAGTGTTTTATCTTGATCTGTGGCAATCTAATGCTTGTCGGTGTCGCCATGCGCATCAGTTCGGATGCAATGCTGCAGATGCCGACTGAAATCGCGCCAATACAAGGCTGGAGCGCTTCTGTTTTATTTGGAGGAAACCATGAATCCGAGCGCGTCGCTGATTAGGGACGAATGGAACCGACAGCACTTACACAGCCGTTTGCTGCCAGGTCCCGGCTGACCCTGTCCAGGTCGGTTGTCACGGTGGCCAAATGTGGGAATTTCTCTTCTGTGTTGAGCACGTTCCGAAGGTAGAAATCGAGGATGTTGGCATGCAGGCAGCAAACGAACAGATTCTGAAAAAACATGCATATCGAGGTTAAATGGGCATAATATGCGACTATTTTAAATAATTTATATTTAAAAACACTCTAATACATACCGATTTATTTCGGTAATGTTTTTCGGACTGAATCAGTCGCGTTTCATGGTCATCATCCATCTGTTGCGCCTGTTGGAATAATACTGAAATTCTTTATGCTTGTTTACGCGCCTTCGATCGTAGCTTAGCTGAAAAAGCTAAGCCAAGGAATCTGAGTTAATGATTGCCTTTATAAATACCACAATCCTGCAACAAACTTCAGTAAGTTTACTTACGGTTTGCGCGATCTCCAATATGCGCTGGATGGTGCTGGGGTTGTCCAGAGGGGGGCTGCGATGCTCGCTTTTGGGTTTGTGACGAGGAGCCCTTGGAGCGGAATCGCTCCTGCCGGCGAAGAGCATCACGGCAAGAACCACTATGTTCATGCACTTCATCATTCAGATGTTCGGCCAACAAATTGAATATTTAATTTCTTGCAGGGTAGCTTAAAGCCTTTTCAATGTTAAAATTTGAATTGGCGATCGGTATTTAAACTCAGTAAGAACTGTAGCCTACTGCTGTCTTGATTTTTTCTTAGAGCCTTACACCTGTCCGGGGACGTATTTATACTCAGCAAACCTGGCCCACATCCTAACGTCATACATCCCTTCTAAGTCATCTCACAAAGTTGCGCAGGAGCGCTTCTGGTCAAGTAAGAGTGGTTTGGAGTTAGGTTTCAATAATTTAAATATACAATAATATGAACACAATGCCGTGGTTGTTCAAATTTACGCTGTAATTGTAAAGTACTAGCAAAACACAATTTTCTTCTTTATGGCAAAATTGACGGTCAGAACAAAAAGTGTTTATCAAAATAAATACTACTGGAGAATAGTGACAGGTTGCATAGCATTAACTATCCCCTTGGTTTGTTTGCAATTGAAGTTTAATCTGAAATGGTAATTTATTGAAAATGATTATAAGGTAATTATTTACATGTAATACTTGGTACAATAAGTGTTATGTTAAACTTCGCAATATATTGTTTTGTATTTGTACTTGGGGAAATCCACAAACGGGATGTTCGACATACCTCCATAAGAACTGTTATCGTAAGGGTGAGACGCAAGCTGCTGAAATCTTGTCACCTTTCCTAATTTGAAAGTTACACGATGACATCAGCTTCGTTCACACGTCGTCAATGCACATCCCGTTCATGTAACGTCATCCATTTCCGCAGAATCGGGAAGGGTGGGCTTCAGCTTTATTTCCACGTATCATTCCTATGCACACGTTTAAAATACACCAGTTTATACTGAAAACACACCGAACGCCCATTATTTAATTTGTAAAGTAATGATATCAGTAATTCTAAGCACCATGATTTCTTTATGCACCTTATGCAAAATCATTTTAAAAACATACACCCTGCAATAAACACTAAGGCTGCAGCTACCTTTGACTTGTGTAAAGTACGTAGAACTAACAAGAGTAAATAAAAAAAACACATTTACAGTTTCTGAAAATCTTAAATAGACAAACTTTTTATTTCAATCACTCCCAAGAAAATCAGCAGTTAAAAATTGCCATTTAAGAGCACACGTTGATCCAAGATGCTAACACACTGGCATTAAGGTTGCGATGTGCAGGCCACGCAGCGCACTGCTCATAGGAAACTAGCTCTTCCCCCAGAAATCTTCTCTTCTCTTCTGGGCTCTGGCAAGGACCTGTGTGGCAAGAGTGCAGGACTGCGCTGACCTGGAGGAGACCTGGGACATCCGGTCCTCTGTGTTTTAAAGGAGAAGAAGGGAAAAATGGTCCACCTTATTCAGAGCCCTGCTAATTTTCAGGTACGACTACACTTACAAGGCTAGTATACTTTTTCTTCATATTGTGAATGTGAAAGTGGAATGAGACACAGATACTGATTACTATCTGTAGTTGAACACATGCTTTTTGCAGAGAGTACCTACCTTTGTTACAACTGAATTTCCACTCCAAGTTCAAATTGGAACATACATCTTGTGGTTTATGAACAACAGTGGTTATAACTGGAAGTTTTTAGGAACAACAGAAACTCAGCCAGAGTGAGAAGAGTTGTAAAAGACCATGTAAAGTAACAGAGTGGGGTCGCAGAGTGCCTAAGAGACCACGTAAAGTAACAGAGTGGGGTCGCAGAGTGCGTAAAAGACCACGTAAAGTAACAGAGTGGGGTCGCAGAGTGCATAAAAGTCCAAAATGCTCTGTTGACTCAATAAGCAGTTCCACACTTCCTCTGATATTAACCCCAGCGCCAGGAGCTTCATCACCAAACATAGCGCCAAGCGTTGGATGGAGTGGTGTAAAGCACCACCGGACCAGTGAAGATGTGTCCTGTGAGGTGACGAATCACCTGGATGGCCATTCACTCAATCTAACTTGATTAGCTGATGAAAGAGTGTGTATGTGTGTTTGTGGGGGGGGGGGGTACAATTATGTTTCAGCAAAATCGTGTTTCCATCCCACTCCCCTGTGACGCCCATGACTTTAATGCTGCAGAATATGGGATATTGTTTGTAATGTGCATTTAAAAACTAATAATTCATGATTCATTAGTTTCTTAAGAGGGAGTGTCACAGTGGGTAGCACTGTTGCCTCACACCTGAGAGGCTGAAGCTTTCAAGTGCACCTCTGCTCTGCGTGTGTGCACTCAGGCTAACTGTAATGTGTGCATGTGCTCAGTGAAGGCTTCTGCACCCCAGTGACCATGACTAGGATAGGGATGGCATAATGCATTAAGAATATGCATGTATATATTTATAGCATGACAATCCTAAAAGTCTATCACTAATCAGATATATTTATGTTGTAGATGTATGTGTATAGAGTTCGAAAGTAACCCATCCATCAGTCCAGTTTTTGTCCTATGGTGTTTTATTTTATGCATACTTTGTATAGTATGCCAAGCAATTTCAAAATGAAAAATATAAATCTTTAAAACAGAAATTCTTATACCTTAAGATGAAGAATAAATCAAATGTTTCCTTTACCTCCCCCCCAGCTAGATTTGCATCCTGTCATTCTGACTGATGATGCATCTCTCTTTGTTTATGGGTAATTCCCCATAAAAAGCAGAAGTGCTCTGCAATCCAAATTACATCATTACATCCGTTCATTTTGTTCTACCTGCCTGGCAGTTCGGTTTGGTCTCATGCAAACCTGACATGCTGCCAGTCGAATCCCTCTGATGTGGCTTGATTTGCTCTCTGAAGCCTGAACAGCTAAGCCAAAGACTGATATGATGCTCGATCTTACAGAAAATCGCTGGAAAAATTACTTATAGTACAAAATTTAGCAGAATATAAATTTATGTATATGAAAAGCTTACAGGGAAATTCCGCCAAATTTAATATTTGCTTATGGTCTTCTTGTACCGACCTACAAAAAAATTATTTCCCTCAGATTCCTTTGCCGACAAACAGACTGGCAGTTAGCTGGCGGCAAAAACCAGGCAGAATCAGCATAATATAAACAGTAAATAGGATTACTGTTCTTTTTTAATGCACTTTTTTGTAAAGTGTACTTTTAAAATGTAAAAAACTGAGAGTAACCTGAACGTAAAACAGGAAACATTTGTGTTTAAAAACATAAAACATGTTTATGTTATGTTTTTTTTATTATATACAAGCAGGAAATAATGTGGTGAGTAAACCAAAGTGAGTTTATCATTTTCAGTGACATTACCTTGAGCAACTTTTGTTGCCCATTTTATATTCAATAAATGTTAAGAGTAGCTATTTTTTCCTAGAACGAAAGGCACGAAAAGTGAGTAACCCTTCATGTCAGTAGTCGGTTTATACCACAATACTTTACCATCAGAAGTGGTCGAGTCACTGAACGGGAACGGAAAGGGTTCCGGTCTTACTGTGCCTAAATTACCTGCAAAAACAAAAAAAGGCAATAAGACAAACAGTCGGCCAGATCTTTGTCCCCAGGGGTTAAATCACCATCAGAGAGGAGAACCATATCAGGTCCAGAGCTGTGGATGTTTTCTGCCTGTGGCACCAAATGTATTCAGTGATCACATTTCACAAAGTGTAAATATATACACTCACCTAAAGGATTATTAGGAACACCTGTTCAATTTCTCATTAATGCAATTATCTAATCAACCAAT
>JAODKN010000001.1:13969413-13979588 GCA_026774425.1 Petrocephalus zakoni | reverse complement strand
CCCCCCCCCCCCGCCCCCGCCCCCCCCGCGCCCCGGCGCCCCCCCCCCCCCCCCCCCCCCCCGGGGGGCCGCGCTTTGAGAAATGGCGGTGTGGAAGTTACGACGGAAATGGCAAACTTCTAAGGCGGTGTGGCGGTAACGGCGCGCTGGGTTTCCGAGCGCCCTTTGTCAGGGCGGGCGCGTCCGCCTGCCCGTCCGGATGCGGCCGGTTCGGGCTCCGGTTCGGGCTCCGTGCCCCGCGGGCTGCTCCTGTTCGGCCTCGCAGCGCCCGCTTTGATGGGGCTGATAAGGCGCCCCGCCTAGTCCGCGGCTGTCAGGCGGGGAGAGCGGGGGACGCGGCCGGCTGGGTCTGGGCCGGAACGCCGCATTGGAGCCGCGGTTCGGGCGCCTCTCTGACGCCGCGGACCCGAGCGGCTCGCACGAGGAAGTGACGGCTCGGTCTCGAGCTGGTCGCGCGCCGTCGTGTGTCTGCTGTGTGTCCTGGTGAAAATGGGAACCGGGGCGGGGTGGCACGGTCGCGGTTCGTGTGCGCGGCCAGCCCGGGCCCACCTGTGACATTAAGCCTGTCACCCGGTTGCACACTAAATCGTGCTCGTCTCTGTGGCAGAGCGAGTCATGAGGTCGGACTCATCGCGTAACTTTTTTGGGGTAATTTCCGCTATGTATGCACACTAGGTCGTGGTGGGCCACTTAGTACTGGCTTGGTTCATTCAGCGTTAAAAATTCATGCAAATTGATATGCTGATGTCAAATACTCTGATCATTATTACCTTAAGTGTGAAGGACAGGACCCTGGATCCTACATTCTGGAAACATTTTAATGGAACAGCCTGCTGTAATAACATACTGCCTGATTCCTGGGTACTTTCCTCCTTTTGCCGTTTCTTGTTGTTGGCCAAGAACATCATATCACCAATCTCTCCCATCACTGGCTTTTGATGCAGGCAATTTTGGAGTGGGATAAAGCTTCCTTAGTTTTCCATCTCTACTCTTTTGTGGAAGTTGAGTTTGGATGGTGTCTCAGGAGTAACTTTTAGTTGCTTGCACGTTTGGAGTTTGTGGATGTTGGTGTGCCGTAGAAGGGTTAATGATTGGGTCCGTATAGAGTTCTGATCCCCTCCCCCCATGTTCTGGGCATTTTATGTGACGTGAAGGCACTGGGGACCTCATCACATCGAGGTGGGGATGATCTTGTATCCCCTAAGAAGCCCCAGGAAGGAACTCCTCACAGTTAGTTGTCATCCTGGATTCTGAGGAATGCTGTTTAGTGGTACTTTGGGAAAGGGAGCAATGTTTTGTCAGCTGCCGTGTGGAATGGCAGCTTAAAAATGTTTCTGATCTGCAGTATTTGGGAATGAAAATTCTAGATTTGTTTTAAGCGCTGAGGGTTTCTTGAGGCTTGTTTAGAGGGGCTGCTCATATACTTTAATGAATTATAATGTGGGCATCCAGTTCTGTGGCCCTGAGAACATGTCAGGTGATGCAGTAGACGTTTTAGCTGGGCGGGGTCAAGTGCACTCAGACTAAAGTAGTCCTGTGGGATCCTGTCTAATGACCAGACAGAAAATTGTGCACTTGTCTGAATAGCCTTGTGAGCAGTGGAGGCAAATGGTACCTGTGACACTGACGTGTAGGTTGCTCCAAGGTTGTGTGTCATTAGGAGTCTTCATGGGTGTGTCCTGGGGAATGTTAAGATGTAGAAGCATTTTTCCTGTCCTTTGACAGGCCTGGTAGTGTACAAGATGGGGGGAAGGTAATGGCTTTGGTTAATTCTGATGGTTAAAGTTGGTGGAAGCCCTGGGGCAGTGATCAAAAACCTGGTAAAAAAATAAAATCTTTGAGTTGAACAGTGTCATGAATGGGCCCAGCCTGTCTGCCCCAATGTACTTCCACAGCTGTACCACTCCCATGGATCGTGATATGTATGTCATTTTACTTTGTTTCTGTAAACTGAATCGCACCTCATTCACCCTTAAGAGAAGTCCACTGTCAGCTTGGTGTTTACAGACCTGCGCTCTTCTAATAACTGTGCGTGTGCATGCGTGTTCCTGGCCATATATAGTAACTGGCAGTGTGAGAGTCCTGTTCAGTGCGCTGAGGCATGTGCAGGTTTGGTCTCGTCAGTGCTGTCTCCCGGCTGCTCTTTTGTGCTTGGCTGCCAGGCAGCCTCTGTGTCTGTTGTCTTTGCTGAACTACTCCTGAACTTCAGAGCAGGGCACTGTGTCAGCGTTTGCAGGGTTTTGCTTTCTGGCACGTACGGCAAGCACGCTTGCCTGCCTGCGTCGCAGCTGAGGGATTGCGTAAGCGTCTTCCTGGATATACTCAGAGGCAAGGCAGGCGGGGCTGGGTGTACTGTATATGTGTAATAGTGAGGACCCTCATGGGACTTATAGTGCATTCCAATTGCCTTGGGATCCGAGTTTTGGTTGCAGAGAATAAGTCACATCTGCTAAAAACTCACGGAAAAGAAGCTAGAAATTGGATAAGGTTAAAGCTAGACATACCCTAACGCATCTACACTTTTTATCTGAATTTTTCAGCTCAAGACACAGATCCTGCGCACCTATGGTTCGACTAGTCATTTGTTTGCGAACATTTGTTTGCAAAAATTCTTTAGCATTGCCAGTAAATGACACATAATGCAGCATTTCACGTATAACATGACCGTAGCAACACCTCTGTCAACTACAATAACACTGTATGGTGTACACAGCTTACAAAGTTGACTCGAACAGCACTAAAGTGCTTAAAAAATGTAAATATCACCGAGCAGCCATCTTTAATCAGAAACTCGGGATACTCTGGCCTGCTCCAAGATATTTCTCAGATCTCTGAGAAACGGGAGCGCGCACTTCAGCTTCAAAACTCGGAATCTGACTCGGAATCCGAGTTCCGAGGGCAAATGGAACGCACCATTAGTTTTACTTTGCTGGGCTCTCGGCCTTGCCTTGTCTGCCTCATGGTTGTTTATTTGTAGACTGCATAGTACCTTACCTGCCCTGCCCTTTTACTCTTTTGTCAAGATGCAAAGGGTTATGGGAATATGTGGTTGCCACTCATCTTCATATTGATTGTTTCAGCGTAATTTCTGAGTGTGCCAGGGTACCTGCATAGGTTTTTTTCTGTTAAGATCTCCAGCATGCTTGCAGTTAATGGTAGGGCAGGTAAAAGCTGTATTTGCCTTGTTGTCAGCATTTGATTAATCAGTGCTATTTGTTCCCCTGGCTTTTCAGTGCTTGTACCTGGATTACCATCTATCAGGTCCAGTTGTCTAATATGGATCATTTGTGATCAATTTTCTCCATCCATCTGCTTTATGTCTGCATGACACTTAATTTGATTTGATTTTTGTATACAGGCTTGTAACTTTGAATATGCAGTCCTCTTAAAACTGTTAATTCTCCTTTTATTGGAATGAGTGGGTGTATTTCCAAATAAATCCTTAGCAAATTGATGGATTTTACAGCCATAGTGTGGTCAGACCCTGGTTAAATGGTGGATGAAATTTTTTGTGTAGTGATTTCTAGACTTGCCTCTGCTGAAATGCTGTTGGTTATCTTTCAGCTCTGTGTTAGGATGCACCAAACTAGAGGCTGGCAATGCAAACAAGTAATGCCTACATTTAAAAGCCTCTCCCAGTCAGATGTGGGAGGGGCTTACAACCACTTGTTAATTTACTTGTCTGTCATTGTCTAGCTCTTATCTCCCAATACTTTTCACCGCCAAAATAAATCTCTGATGTAAAATCTCACAATATCTTGGTATAAGTTCCTTAGACTGGTCATTTCATATTCTGTCTACTACAGTATTACACCATCTGTACTGCGTTATGCTAGTACAATGAGTTTGTTAATCTTAACATACCAAAATTTCTAGCTGTGCTCATGTTCAGGAAAGGAAAAAATGTAGGTCTGCACTGTCACCGCTGTCTGTTCAGTTTCACTGAAGAAAACTGCTGGTTAACAGGAGACCAAATTGTCTGTGTCTTATTTCTTTGGGGCTTGCAGGCATGACCATATGAGCCGTGCGCATGTGGCTGCCCATGGTGAGCGGTCTTTGAGCGCCTGTCTGTGGCACTCTGTGGTGAGCGGTCTGGATACGGCTCTCTGTGGTGAGGGTTGACTATGTACAGTAATCGGCTGCAGAAACAGTTGCTCCATTGCCCCTTCATTCAGAGCAGCATGCATACTGTTCCCATTTTCATGTCGGGGAAAGCCATGCCAATTTGCGCTAATGGCAAGGCCCATTATGGCCTCAGAACCAGGCCTCTTTGTCCAGATCGAAGCTGGGCACCACCTGTTGCCTGGGACTGTCCAGGACTGAAGCTTTTTTTTCTTTTTGGTCAACTCATTACCATAATGTGCAGCCTGGTGAAGCCTTAACTGAAATTTTAAAACCATTCTAATCTGGCAGAATCATACAGCCAAAAATGTGTGTGTGTGTGTTAAGATGCTTTTTTTTTTTGAAAAGGGAGACAGTCTTTTGCCTTCTCCCCTTGAAAAGAGTGGTCTGGTTATTTGCTGACCCCTCGGGTGCAGTTTGAAGGCAGTTTCTGGACATCTTCCCCTCCCCCTTGTCCTTTTGTGGTCTGTGTAAATAACAGTGGAGGAGCTGCCCTCCCTCTCCCACCCCTGCTGCTCCATGTCCCATGGCACCCCTGTATCTATTCTGCCAGGATAAAGTGGCAGCCCCGTGGGCAGGCACGTGGTTGGCATACGGGGTGTCCCGCCTGTGGCGACGTCCCAGCAGCACAGCTCACTCGGGTACCAGTCTTGAAGTTAAAGGGGAAAAAATGGAGTCTGTAAGCTCCGGGCTTCAGAGGGTTTGGTTTCTCTTTCTCCGTTTCCCCTGGGGATAGAAGAGATCGTTTGCACGCTTATCTGTAATTACGTCGGTATTTTCCTCGGTTTTCCTGGGGAAGTGGGAGAGAGCGCTTTTCCGGCACAGCTCGGCAGCCTGATATGGCGGCATTTCGTCGAGTCGCCCCAGGGATCTACGCCGGCACGCCTTCGCCAGCCCCCAGGATGTTTAGTCATTCCAAACAGGCTTGAGTGTCTGCCGTGCCCCCAAGGCTCAGCGTGTGACTCCCCCGCTGGGCCCGTCGCTTTTCTTTACCCGCCACTGGTCATGTGACATGGCATTGATACTGTGATCAGTCAAACCTCGCTTCCCAGCAGAAGAGCAGCATATATATTCAGTTGCTGGGCGACCTGCGGTGGGCTGACAAATGATATGATTCAGGTCTTTACTGCGGTCTGGGTTGTAAGATCTAGCCTGTGCTTTACATGGATACTTTCACCGTACCCTAAAAAGTATATTTGGCAATACTGCTTATTGATGGCACTGGTTTTATTTAAGCTCTGTTTCATCAGGGCGAGGATGGGGCTGATTCCTGACTTCTATGTCAGGAGTGACTCTCATGATAGCTGATGTCTTGAAAAAAGGAATTGTGTTCATCTTTTATGCACCCCACCTTCCCTGCCCAATTAGACAGACAGGCAGACTCAACTGCATGTTAAAGCAAGCCCTTGGAAAGGACCTGAGGTGTATTAGAGGAATGCCTCCTTCCTGAAAAATCTCACATGATCTTACCAGTTCATTAGTTATTGCGTTGCACTAAAGACCATGGCTAATGACAGAGCTGGAGGTCAGTTGCCTGCTGTGTGATGGCTCCACACATCTCAAAAGACCAGCTCAAATGTCCATGGGGGCCGACCTCTTGTTTTCGGACATGATTGTTTTTGGAACTGGAGTGAGCGCCTTCGGGACAGACTGCTGATTTGAGGGTTCTCGTGATGTCATAGGAGTGTCCTGACTGACACACGAGTACGGAGTGGAAAATGAAGGGCCAGAAGTGGTGATCTGTCACCAATGTACAATTATCGTATTACAGCTGAAATGAAGCACGTCGAGATTTGTAACTCTGAGTTTGGAGCGAGCCAAAGGAGGAAGGCTCATTAGGAGAGGTAATGGGCAGTGTGAGGAGTTCAGGCACATCTGCCCCCTTTCTGTGGGGACTCGCTTCATGAATTTCAGGAAGGAGCTTGGTTTTCTTTGATAATGGAGCCCAGCTGGGGAGGTTTCACTTTCGAATCCCCAAATGCTGTGACTTTCTAGACTACAGGAGGACTTGAGCTAGGAAATGTTTTGCAGGCCAGATATGGGAAAGAGTGGCCTGCAAGTGGCTTACTGGGCTGCCAGTGGGCTGTCCCCCTGCTAATGTACCGAAAGTGCAGAAAATACTCATATTTTGAAATGAACAATTTCTTGTATCGGCAGCCTTGAGTTTCTGTACAGTAACTTTATTAGAGTTCCTTAGTTGTTCTTTACTATTCTCCTTTTAATAATCTTTTTATTAAGAATATTAATTGTTCTTCGTGTGTTTATTATGTCCTTGTTGACTTTTCCCTTTGGCCCTAATTTGAATCATTGTAATTTTATTTTGTAGTATCACACTGCCAACACTGGTAGGGAGATCAGGGGGCCCCAGTGTGTTTGTTCCCCTGATCTGGGAACCATTGGACAAAAAAAAACAAAGCGAAAAGTCCGTTGCATCATCCTTTTGGGCACCACTGAACAACATGCCGGTGGTTTTAGCCTGGAAACCTCATATGCAGACTCCTGAAGGCAAACTAGATTAAGGCATACTCTGCCTATGACAACAGTCTCTGTAAAATTGCAGTGGCATCAAAATAATCAGTTTTCCTCTCCTCATATGAGTTGTCAGAATTAACTTTGGCTGTTCTTTCCTGTAGTGTCATTTTAATGGGCATTACAAAATGTTTATTTTTTGCTGGGGTACTGGCAATGACGCCTTATAGCAAACTTCTAGAAAAATACAGTGAAATGCATACACCAAGCTAGTTAGTGTCAGATTTCTGTAATGCTTCGGTTTTCCTTTCGTACCAGCGCATGAAATTATTCGAAAGAATCCTCATGAATTATTTACTAATTAAAAAAAAGAAACTTAGCAGCAAAGACCTGATGTCAGGATGTAGTTGAAAGTGAAGTGTAACTGGAGGCAGAGTGATGCTTCCTTACTCTCCTTATGACTGGACTTTGGTGTGATTGGCGACGGCCCCAGGAAAGCTGCGTTTTCTGTGCCGCGCTTTCAGCTGTGTGGCTTCAGTAATTCCACATGGGGCTCGTATTCCTGTAATCACTTGGGCCCTCTCTCACTGTTAAAAGGTGGTGGAAATTACGGATTACATTTGAGTGATCATCTGTTTCCCATGATGCTGCTGTTTTCTGCTTATTGGTCCTCTGCACCCAGAATGCCCTGGTCTGCTCGGTGTCTATAAATGGGCGGTTTGCGAAGCACAGGACCAAGAATATCAGTCTTTTGCTGCTGATCCTCTCGCTAGACCACACATGCATGGACACTTCATAAAGATGTATGGGGAGTGGCCTACCACACTGGTTTGTGCCCCTGTCAGTCTCAGGGATTGGTGGATGTCCATATGGAAGAATGATCCCCGACCCTTGCTGACTCTGTGCCATCTTGCATCCAGGCCAACCCTGCAGCTTCTGTAGTCACTAGAGAACCTGTGACTTTACGGGGAGGGATGTTCTTCCGGCCTGCTCCTACAAGACGGGAGACCTTTTATCTCTTGGTCTGAGGGTGCGCCCAGCAGGATGTGGTTTCCTGAGGCAGCAAGGCTTGGTCGTGAAGTTGTCTTGATGCCTCAAATGTAACGACACCTCTGTCGTGCAGTAGGCGCCCGCCTCAGAATATGCTATGGGCCCGATATGTGTGAACTGGGCGAGTTCTGAGCTCTGCTTGTTCTACCTGGTTGTAAGCTGTCAGAAAAAGAAGCTTGGTGATGGAAAGTCATGGTTGGCTCTCAGTGCCTCATCCTGGGCGAGAAAAGCCCATTCTGATATGGTGTATCCTTACCCCCATTAGAGTAATACCCTCTGATCATCTGATGTGATGCTTCATTCCCTAAAAATCTTTTCTGTATCATGTTGAGTCAAGATGAGACTTGATCACTCTTTAATAAACCTCTGCTGCTTTGAAGGCCACACCGCACATCGTTTGCATTTAACTATAGATGTGTTGATGACTTTAAACCCAAAGTTACCCCTGTATTATGCTTGAATGGGTCTCAAAGTCCTCAAATGGCAGTATGTGTTCAGCACAGCTCCATAAGCCCTGCTTCTTCAAATGCATCTGTGTGGTCTGGTGTCGACGGCCTCCGATCAGCGGATGGAGAGTGTGGGTGGGGTGGGCTGGCGCCTCATCGCTCTGGCATTCAGTGGAGCTTGCTGCATGCAAATGAACAAAAACTCATTGCCCTCGGGTGCTTAATGTAGAATTGAAATGTCGTTGTCTTGAAGGCGCATTAAAAACCAGTTGTGTGTGTGTGTGTGTGTGTGTGTGTGTGTCTCTCTCTCTCTTTTCTTTCGTTTATTGTGCTGGTCAGCTCTGATTATGAACGCCGACCCTGCTGACTGTGAGCCGGTGGTTATGCCGTGTTCCCCGATGAGCTGCCGCCACTTGTGTGCTCTGGAACCTGGATGGTCGTGCCCACGTCTCAATCCTCCCTTTGCTTTGACTGTTTTTTTTTTTTCTTTTCTCCTGTGTGGCTGGCAGGGGGTGTGGGGGGTGTGTCACTTCTCGCTGGGTTAACATTGAGAAGAAATATGGCCTGTCATTCAGACCCAAGTGTTCGCAAATTTTGTGTGGAAGGATTAACTGTTTCGATGCTTTTCTTTTTTTTGGCTGGTACTATTGTAGGCTCCTATTTTTAGATTCCCAGCATCCTTTATCTGCAGATGTGTTCATGAACAGACTTTGGGCTTTTGTTTACAAGCATTTTCCTCCATCTACTTCCTCTGAAATTACACCCAGGGAGTGGATGAGTGGAGATCATTAAAAAAGGCTGATAATTATGCATTTGGGCTTCTTATCTTAGCTTATGTGGGACTCACAGACACCCTCCTCAGCCCAGTAACCCCCCAACAACACCTGCTTGTGGACTTGGGGTTTCTGGCTAATCACAGCCAACAAGCCTTTCCTGGCCATGCCCCCGCTGGGGCTTTTCCCTGAATGGCTGTCACAGCCCCTGACTATCATTCCCTACAGCCTTCCTCATTCTGATCTTGATAAGTTTTACAGGGATGTCAAAATAATTTCTTCAGGAAATGCTGTGTAATCTTGCATTTATACGACTGGCTTCAGGCCCCCGTGACTTTATCCTGGATTAGCATTTGTATGTGGGGATGGGTGGATCTTTATGCTGTATATTTAAACATGGACAGCCTCACAGCTAATGTATTGGTTATTCAGTTTCTAACATGCATTCGGCCCACTTATGGTATTGTGATTGGCTTGTTAGTTTAGGTTGCCACAAACATTTATTCTCTACCCCCTATAGGGTTTTGTTGGTTAACCATGCTCTGTAGTCAGATAGTAATGCATTACAGAAATTTCAATTAATGTCATGAGATTGGTTCAATGTCTTCAATCTAAAGCAGGCTGTGTTGAGTCTAAAACTCAGGGTTTTCAATATAACATCGTAAGTAATGATGTAGTATTTGTAGAACAATAAAGGAGATGAAATCACCTAAAATAAACTATGGCCCAATAGAACTTATCTATCAATAGTGTTTCAAATAAGCTGGTGGCCTTGCCGCGAGTTGTCAAGATGCAAAGCAGTACTGACACATGCCATGTGATTTATTGCACATCACGATGATATTGCAGAAATGCAATTTCGTGCAGCCTTACCTAAAACATTTGATTTTTCTGCCCTCAATGGGGAATAATACATAACTATACACATCAACATGTCCTACCTGTAGATGCCCCTCAAGCACCTGGACCGATTTTTTTGCTTCTCTGAACACAAAGACTTGTGTATTATTGGGGACCTGTCAAATTGTGTGTTTACCTTTATCAAAGGACTCCTCTCAGAGCGAACATGGGATGCGCTCCTTTCTTCCATCCCGGGGGAGCCTCATCTGGTAGCTTTTGGTGCTTTTACTTCCATCTGACCTGTCTGGCCTCTCCAGAGCAGATCATGCTGCTGTTTTTCTGAGTGTCAGGGAAAGCATTCACGGCTCCTGGTTTGCTCTGTCGTACTTCTGCAGGTTCTAACTTCTTCTCCATGATTACTTTTGTTCGCACCCCACCCTTGGGGATGGAGGGCCTAACTTCTTCTCCATGATTA